>OX419336.1:44230599-44248099 GCA_948470475.1 Galaxea fascicularis | reverse complement strand
GCCCCCTGTGTAGATTATGTGGGAAAAAAGGTGAAAGCGTGCAACACCTAGTATGCAGATGTGAGAAATTGGCTCAGAAAGAATATAAAAGACGACACGACAATGTAGCAAAGAAAGTCCATTGGGATTTTTGTAAGAAGAATGGGTTAGAGCATACGGAAAAGTGGTATGAACATGTCCCAGAAGGAGTAGTAGAAAATGAAGAAGTTAAGGTTTTGTGGGATATCAATGTTCAGTGTGACAACTTGATAGAGGCGAGAAGACCAGACATAATTGTAATTGACAAGAAAGAGCGAAAGGGGCTAATCATCGATATTGCTGTACCAGCTGATGTAAGAATAGAGGAAAAAGAAAGGGAAAAAGTAGAAAAGTATCAGGATTTGAAGAGGGAGATTGGAAGATTGTGTAAACTTAAAAAGGTGGAGGTTGTACCTGTAGTAATAGGGGCTGTCGCCGCCGCTTGTGTTCCCGAGTTGGTCGAGAAGCGCGGTGCGCGGAAATTAACTCAGTGATAATTACAAAGCCAAGGTCTTACGTGATTCGGCGACTAACAACGCCATTTATTGCAAGGTGACATCTTTAGCTGCCAAACCGTCAAAGACTGTAAGGCTGGACGGGTGAAAAACAGCTTAATTATAAACAGACTTGAATCAAAACTGAAAACGGTCCCAAAAAGGTTTTCACGACTCTGCTCCTCGTGGAGCTGTGAATAAGTCCCGTATCTAAAGCGTCATAGCACGTGACGTAGGCTTGTCACGAAAACCTAAACGGTTGAGAGGCCGTTACAGGGGCCCCTGGAAGTGTCACCAAAGGATTTGATGGGTGGATTGAAAAGCTAGGGATAATATTCAGTGTTGGAGTGGTGCAAAAGACTGCGTTGATGGGAACTGCAAGGATATTGAGGAAGGTGTTGGAAATGTGAAGAAGAGATAATTCCGTTAGCCCTTGGTCATTTGTCGTGACTCGCCTAATGGAAGAAATCACGGCAATGACAACAGCCAGAACATGATGTTAAACAAAGATAATAATAATAATAATAATAATAATAATAATAATAATAATAATAACTTTATTTAAGTCTCAAATCGTTCTAGCTGAACACGAGTGCTCTACTAATTGGGGAGACTATAAATCAAATAAACTCTAAATGAATTCAAATCAAATCAAATGTTGGTTTTTGAAAACCAACAATTAACCTAATAACCTAAACATGAAAATAAACAAGGTAGCATACCTCTTTCCCCGCTTTACAGACTTTGACAAAGGCTGAATTGATACAGCGCAAATAATGACGTAAATCACGCAATCTTGACAAAATGATATCCGTTACAATCAGGTTTATGCCCTGTAATTGGCTTTCCTCGGTGAGCGAGCCTTTTATTTCAGGAAAACAACGATTGAAAACACAGTTGCGCTCAACAATGAAGCAAAAGCGATTTAGTAACCTGACAATGGTAAACTGTCATAACGAAAAAAAACAGACAAACGTTCTCTAATTAATTGAAATTGCTAACGAATTTACCCATCGCATCTGCAACGAAAAAATCCGTAACTTAAAAGATTCTGATATACAGTAAATATCAGCCACTGCCTCAGTTTTTTTTTTCCGTCAGGGCTATACTGTTTTGGTTGTTTCCATTCTAATTGATATACTGTTTACTTCCTGTGTTGAATGCAGTTAAAAAGGTAAAATCGTTGGATTCCTCTCTTATTTAAAAGTTAACACCGGATCACTATTGATCTGCAGTGTAGGAGATTTCAATCCATAATACAGAAAGTTGGCAATTAAGCATTACTGTTTTATAATTTTAAACGTGGCGTTTCCTGGCATTTCAGTGGAAATGAAATCAATTTTTTCGAAGGAAGTATGCCCCCGGAACCCCCTAGTTAGCTCGCGCTTATGTATTCGCCTGTCAAGTAGGGTAGAAAGGCCGGTTCTGCAACAGGGATACAGGGACACAGTGACGTCACAATACCCTAGGGGCTTGACATCATCAAAAAATGATGACATCATAATCTAAAAATATTATAGTGACATCATCGGGATGGGGTGTCATTGGAAGTATTACGTCATAATCTTAAAATAGGTAGAATGATGTCATAGAATTATTTTTAGTACCAGAGGTCATGTGATTTTTTCATTATAAAGAGCTGGAATTTCAAGAATATATTATAGTTTGCGTAACATGGGTCTCACCCACTCTACTCGCCGAAACCGATTTAAAACTTACCGCTTCCTGGCTAGAAATCTGATCACTTCTATAGGTGAAATAGTTTTGCTGAAAGAAGCATTTTGTGGTCTACCAGGTACTAAGCTTTCCAAGTTAAAAAACCTTCATTCTGAAGTCTTCACGAAAATTCACTGGGGAAGATTTATGGTGTTTTTAAATTTTGCGGAGCAATTAGACCTAACGGAGGAGGAATGGGAACAACTCTTTGATTTCTTACTTCCCACTCTCACACAGATAGAAGAAAGGGTATAAAATTGAGTATCGGTGGAAGAATATTCATTTGACTTCTGACCTTAGTGTCGTAATGGGTTGCTGTCCAACATCACCCACTTTTGGATTTGAACGAATTTTTAATCGCATACGCTGTGTATTAGCTTGTTTTGGTGGGAAAGTAATCGTGCAAAACTCGGAGTTCTGCGATGGAGAAAAAGCTCTCGAGTATTTACCTCGACCCGAGTCACCCGGCAAGTTTCAGTGGCTTAGATGCTGTGTACAGAGCGGTAAAAGAAGAAGGAGAGAGTGAAATTTCTCGCAAACAAGTGCAAGATTGGTTAAGACAGCAAGATGTTTACACATTGCATAAACCTGCTCGTAGACGTTACAAACACAGTCGAGTCATCGTCCCTGGTATAGACGCACAATTTCAGGCAGATCTTTGTGATGTTCAAAACCTCAGTCGCTACAACAAAGGTTACAAATACTTGCTTACCTGTGTGGATATTTTCAGCAAGTATGCATGGGTAGTGGCTTTGAAGACGAAACAAGGTCAAGAACTAGTGAAGGCTTTTCAAACCATTCTCTCCTCTGGACGTAAACCATCTAAATTACAAACGGATCAGGGAACTGAATTCCTTAATCGCGTGTTCCAGAAATTCCTTCAGGACAATAACATAGCTTTCTTCACGGTGAATTCAGGACTCAAAGCTTCGGTTGTTGAACGTTTTAATAGAACGTTTAAAAATAAGATGTATAAATATTTCACCTACAAAAACACTCTGTGTTACATCGATGTACTCCCGCAGTTGGTCAAATCCTACAATAACACTTACCACCGTAGTATTAAAATGAAACCCAGTGAAGTCACGAAAGCAAACGAAGGCAAAGTCTGGCACACGCTGTATGGTAATAATATACAGATGCGTGTGCGTTTTAAATTCCAAGTGGGGGATCGCGTCAGAATTAGCAAAGCGAAGCGAATCTTCAAAAAGTCATACCTACCTAATTTTACGGAAGAACTGTTTACCGTGTACAAACGATTTCCACGTCAAGTACCAGTCTATAAGCTTAAAGATGATGCCGGTGAAATTTTAGATGGAACATTTTACGAACCTGAACTACAAAAAATAATTAAGAACGATGATGTGTACCGAGTAGAGAAGGTTTTACGCAAGAGAAAGCGTAGAGGCGTGACTGAATATTTTGTTAAGTGGAAGGGGTACTCAGATAAATTTAACAGCTGGGTGTCTGGAAAGGACATTTCAAAGTTGTAATGTAGTTTCAAAATTAAAGAATAATAAATGTGAATCCGCTGTTGTGTCTTATTATAAAGTAAGAACCCCTTTGTGGAAAGATCATTCGTGCACAAGAAATCATGGGGGTAACACAGTTTTATCTGCATCTACCCAGCAATAGCAGCTTGGATAAATTCCCACAAAACACATTAACTGAATACCGGGTGAGCTTACCTCAGACCATTACTTTGGAGGGGGAGTGGGAGGTGGCCTTGACAGAAATTCACTATCCCCATAGCTGGAATAATGTTCAAGGGAGTTTTCTAAATCGATTCCTCCTTCGCAATCGAGAACAGAGTGGAGTATGGGAAGCCATAATAATTCCGCCAGGACATTATTCTTCCATTGATGATCTCATCACTACGATGAACGAGGCGGTGTCAAAGAAAGATCGTTTCAAGGACGATGTGAAATTTTCATATGACTCTTTAAGTCGGAAGGTCACTATTAACTTACAGAACAACGTGGAAATTGCTCTGGAAAATATTGGAAACATACTTGGCTTCCAATCTGCCTCCCAATTTATTTCAAAGACTAGCACAGGTGAAAGAGAAGCAGACCTGGAACATGGTTTCCATGACCTTTATATTTATTGTGACATCGCACAAGCACAATACGTTGGAGATGCTCTTGTACCATTGCTGCGCATTGTTCCGGTAGAAGGGGCTGATGGTCAGCGTGTAAACAGGTCATTCCTGCGCCCGCAGTACATTCCTGTGGATAGAAAGGTGTTTGAAACGATTGAAGTCAATATAAGGCGTGACACCGGAGAATCTGTACCATTCGAGTCTGGAAAAGTGTTGTTAACACTTCATTTCCGTCAGAGCAAACCCGCATACTTTTAATTGGTGAGATGAAGAAAATTCACACTCCAAATCATAAACTTTACGAACAGTACTACCTTGATCAAGCGAAGCAAGTGGGGGGAAACCTACCTGCTTTCCACGGTGCTCGTTCACAAAGAGGATATGGATTAGGTTCTATTTTCAAAGGTCTTTTCCGTTGGGCAACACCTCACCTGAAACAAGGCGTGAAAGCATTAGGAAAAAAAGCTTTACAAACGGGGGTGAATGTTGCACAAGATATGTTGGCAGGGGAAAACCTGAAAACGGCAACATCAAAGCGTGTAAAACAAGCCCTCGGTGACATGCCCTCCCAGAATTCATTGCAGTCAGGCGCTGGTCGAAAGGTTAGAAAAAGGAAAGCGCGATCAAGAAAAAACAGTTCGCCCCCGGGCAAGAAACAGAGAACATCTCCGCAGAAAAAGAGACCCGAAGAGAAATTTTCTTTCTTAAATTAGAAATGGCTTTTGTTCACCACGAATCTCAAGAGTGTACAAAATCAGAACTCGATCTTTTCAGCATTCCCGCTACACAAACATCTATCACCAAGGGTCAATGGATTGAATATCACCCCCTTAGTAACATCACTGAGAGCGGTCCGATCGAGTTTAACGTATCTCGCTCTGGAGAGGAATATTTAGATTTGGCAAAAACCCAGTTGTTTGTAAAAGCTAAGATTACCAAGGCAGATGGTGGCGCTATAGAAGCTGAGACAAAAGTGGGGCCCGTGAATCTATTTCTACATTCCCTGTTTTCACAGGTGGATGTCTCTTTGAACGAGCGACTGATTTCCCCATCGACTAACACCTACCCTTATCGTGCCATGATTGAAACGTTGTTCAACTATGGGGAAGATGCGAAATCAAGTCAACTATCTATGGCCATGTTTTACAAAGATACTCCTGGAAAGATGGATGTCGTGGACCCTGTGGCTGACGATGCGGATGCTAATATGGGTTTGAAAGCTCGTCATACATTTACAAAGGGGAGTAACACAGTGGACATGATGGGGCCAATCCACAGCGACATTTTCTTCCAAGACCGTTTAATTTTGAACGGAGTTAATCTAAGACTAAAGCTCAACAGGGCTAAAAATTCCTTCTGCTTGGTCTCATCAGTCCCCGGAGCTAATTTTAAAGTTGTTATCAGTGAAGCAATTCTGTACGTTCGAAAAGTTAAAGTGGCCTCTTCTATTACTCTGGGACATGCCGTTGCTCTGAAACAAACGCCTGCCAAGTACCCCATTCGCCGAGTGGATTGTAAAGTTCTCTCCATACCAAGTGGATTCAGCAGCTTTACACCAGACAATCTCTTCTTGGGAAACATTCCAAAGCGTCTGGTGTTTGCACTGGTGGATACAGAAGCTTATAACGGGACATACGGGTCCAACCCGTATAACTTCAAGCATCACAACCTAACACAAGTGGGGGTTTACGTGGACGGGGAACAGATACCCCGAAAACCCCTGTTTCTCAAATTTAGTGAGGCTGGTGGTCAAAATTTCATAGCCGGATTTCAAAGCCTTTTTTCTGGAACAGGAAAGCTCTCCCAGGACGCTGGTAATCAAATAAATAGAGGAGATTATGGTTCTGGCTACACAGTGTTCTGCTTTGACTTGTCTCCAGACCACTGCACAGGTGATCATTTCGAGCTTACAAAACAAGGTAACCTGCGAGTAGAACTTCATTTTGCTCAGCCACTCGCCAATACAGTCAACCTTATCATCTACGCGGAGTTTCAAAATGTGATCGAGATTGACGTGAGTCGGAACGTTTTGTACGACTACACAAACTAACATGGATACCGTTCAGCTAACGATCATCTTGAGAAAGGATAGATATACGCGTGGTGTGTTTCAAGGAGTGTATCCTTCAGATAAACTACCTGCAAGTGTTGCGTCCTTCCCAGCCTTGTTTATTGCCAACGTGGATACAAGTGAGAAGCCTGGATCGCACTGGGTTGCGTTTTATTTCACAAAAGATCAAAAAGGAGAATTTTTCGACTCTTATGGATTACCCCCAAGCAATTATACTAAAACATTTTCTTCGTTTTTGAACAATAATTCCAGTGACTGGAGCTTTAACTCTGTGACATTGCAAAGTATCAACTCTAAAGTGTGTGGTCACTATTGCTTGTATTATGGCTTATTTCGCTCCCGCCAAGTTAGCATGAGCACCATTGTAAATCGATTTTCTAGTAACAAAAGTAGAAATGATTTTCTTGTACAACGGTTTATCGAAAAACGGTTTCCTTTTAGTCTCCCGAAATTTCATACTGATGTAAAGAAACAAAGAGCAATAGCACAACACAATAAAAACACCATGTAATTTAGTTTAAACTGATATTTTATTGAGTGATTAAAATAAAGAAATCTACACTAATAAAAATGTCTGTTTTAATTATTTATAAACGTAACCAACGAACAGCTTGGGGGCGCGGACTTGCTACTCTTCGCCTTTGCTTGTTCACGGGGGCTGAGCTTGTAGTGGGTGGTGTAGGTAACCAACGTGTGGGGCTCTCAGGTGTCTCTTCTCTCACTCTTGTCTTAAATTCCCGGATGGCGCTCTGCCTTTGTGGATTTCGGACTATGTTCTCAGGAATATTCATTCGTGCCAGACCTCTTGCAAAAACTGACCAGCCGATCGGCTCGAATCCTTTTCGCTGACGTAGAATGTCATTCACTAAATCCACCACGTGACTTCCTGTAATGGGTTTTTTTCCATACATCAGTTCCCCTTTTTCATTCCAATTCAACACATCTCGATTTTCTTTAATCTTATCTAACAGTTGTCTAGCCCCAGTTTTGTAGAGCTTTGGCACACTTTTCATCACCTCCTCCTCCACTGCAGTTGGAATAGTAGTTTCCACTTCAGAGGATTCTTTACTACTTTCTTTAATCTCTTTGGGTTTAGGAGTTTCCAAGGACTTGGGGGTTGCTAATTTTACGTGAAGTGGTTGACCTTTTCGCTGATCATAGTAAGTCAGATAGCGCTGCAGGACTTGATTATAGAGTCTTGCTTTCTCTTCATCATTTAGCTGTTTACTGGATAAAATATCATTCATTTCACTGTCTAAGTTTTTCAGAGTTTGTGTCACAGGTGGCGTTAATATCTGCTGGCGTTGCTGCATTCGCTCCAGTGTATTCTCAGGGACGAGAACCATGCGTCGTGTATAATTCATTTTTAGGTGAGAATCGAGCTCAGCACACGTAGTACGGGAGGTAACAATAAACCTAAAAAGTTTCCTCCCTGTTGCACCAAAATTTTCTTTTTCTTGCGAAGTGGAGTGCTTTTCTCGGCGAGAGCAATCAAAGATTTCTTGTGAGCTAAAAGTTTTCTTTTTGCTGGTTTACTAACAGGTACCGTTTCTTTAAGAACGTTTAAAATACACTCACAAATAGTTCTTACTAAAGCCTCGTCGGCTACTTTTAAAATTGCCTTCCGTTGAGCAGGAGTACACTTGGCAAGAAGCTTCAAAAAGTCGTGGTTCTTTCTTAGTCGCTGAGCCATAGCCAACTGAGTTTTAGAACCATGATACAGTCTTTTATATCTTTCTGACATAGGCGTATTGAGTCTCTCCTGGGAAAATGTGGCTACGTAACCGGAAATCAGTCGGTGTTTCCGGTTTAAGGTCACACAACAAATATCCATAAGGTCTGCTGGTTGCGTCTTGGAATGATTCTTGCATGTATTTTACATGTCCAGGAAACATCTGCTTAGCCAAGTGACTAATCTGGCTGCTATCCCGCGGAGATTTGAAGAGAATCAAATAGTGACAATTTAAGCTCATATCTCTCAGCTCTTTTCCGCGGTGAAAAATGTTTTGGAGAAGAAATATCACACTTAGATTCCGATGATGGCATCCTTTCGTAAACAAACTGGTTATTCTCTCATTGTTACTAAGCTCTTGCATTAAGTCGTCGAGGACCACAAGATTTCGAATAGATGGATTTATCATAGATTCCAAATCACTTGGAACTCCTTCGATAAATGTGAGGTTAGGAATAGTCCTTTGCATTTCATCATAGGTCGGTTGATAAATTCCATAACACCATACGATCTTTTCTGGTGCGCCCTGGATCATTTCTTCTCCAGCTTCTAGCAGACGCTTTACAAATTGAGTTTTTCCACAACAGGTGGGGCCAGCAATAAGCGCAGGGAAGGGATGTTTAAGTCTTGGGTCCATGATTACAACTGACTGTTTTAACCACGATGACTTTGCTTTATACAAAAACTGTTTTAGGTTCAGCCTCTTTCACGTAAACACGAACCATGTTGGTTGTTTGTAACTTAGCGAATTGCAACCAGTATTTGCGTTCTAACTCTGATAATCCGTGTACGTGAGTTAAATGATCTGCTAATCGAACTAAAAATTTTGACCCACAACCTGGTATTGGACAATGTTTACATTTCCTCCGCACCATGTTATCTCTGTGAAAGTTGGATTACAACTGAATAAATCTATATGTAAAGCTACATTTATCAAGCCAAAATCGCCGAAAACGCCAAAAACGCCACTCTTTATCGTTGTGTTTTTCCCTGAGAGCACGCGTGGAATTGCGCGTGGAGATCGTGAGAGGAAAGCAAACGCGCGCGCTTTCAATAAACGTTTTTCCTTATCTCTGTAAAAATCACTGATAAATCACTAAACAAGTTAATAATTTCTCTGTGGAGGAAATCTCGAATTTCTCACCTAATGTACATTTTCAGAAAGATTCCAATATGTTCAGCATCATTATCTTCACGCTTGTATTATTAGGCTACAGTAATGCATGCTTAGAAGGAAAATGCCGTTGTCACGAGGAGCTGAGGGTTATTGATTGCACCAGTGTTGGTCTTCGTTCAATGCCGCATGCAACGTCAACCCTGGACAACTATACATCGATTTTACTTCGCGACAATTACCTCAAACACCTCAATTTCACGTCTGTATTTAAAGTGCTTCCACAGGTTGTACTTTTGGATCTGCGGGATAATAATCCGCTATTATGTCAAGATATCACGCGTTTACAACCATCCAAGTTAATCAATATCATTTCTGATTGCAAGTTTTCATCCACCAAGATTCCAAGGTATTTTACTTCAGAGATTCCAGCTACCCACGAAACAAAACCATCTACGTATCATCCGTTGTCACTTAACTCTAAACCAAGCATCTCAGGAAATTTCACTACACATCTCACAACGCAAAGCTCAAGAGTAAAAACTTCAAATCAAGTACTTTGGTACATTTATCCGCTGATTGCAACTCTGGTAATCCTACCCACAACAGTAATTTTTTTTCGATTGATCATTCGATGTTGGAAATCAAGACTCTCACAACGCCCACCATCGGTAATGCTCGATCTGTTACCACTAAAATTCAAAGGTGATGAGGAAGATAATCAAAGTGAGGAAGATGTAATTTTTATCCGAACAACTGAATTATAAACCTCACACTTTAAATGTAAATTTAGTTTCGTTCGACGGAGACTTGTGAACACAACAATCCAGGCATTGTTTTTCCGTCTTCATTGTTTTATTTACATCAACGTTAATTACTTTTACATATGATTACGTAGGTCCCAGGAGTAATCCGCTTCCAATCTCTATAACTAACAAAACTATAAACAAAAACGATCTCACCGCAAAGTTTCGATCTCATCGCAAATTTAAGGAAATGCAAGGAGAAATTATACGCTTGAACTTCTGGGCATTAACCTAAGGTAAACTTAATTACAAATCTGTTAATAATTCAATTAGTTCCTGGTCATGTTGATCCAGGCTATCGTCTCTTAAAGTGTAATGTCCATAAGCAAGCGTGTCACAACCATTACCCAAAATGTATCGCTTGTTGTCAAAGGGACTCAAGCCGATCTTGTTGAGTTTGATGGAAAAGATATTATGCTGAAATGATCGAAGTTGCTTCATTGAAGCCATCTGTTGTTCTTGGTGAAATAAACATTGTTTATAGTGTTCGTGTCTGATCTTTTGTTTCGTGACGTGTTTTGCAATTCCCTTGGCCACTTTTTTCTCCACCATTTTATTATTCTCACAGTAAAGTAGTGAATACATTTTGGGTCGCAGGCCAACAAATTCTTCAATAGGTATGCCATGCGTCTCGTCTTTAAACTTTCCTATGACTTTTTTGTTTTCAGTGTTGTAGAGGAAATGATCTGTGGTATATTCAGAGAAGTCGAACAATTGCGCGTCGCTTGCCATGTCTGCATAGATGTCTTCTGTCTTTATCTCTAAACATAGAGAGTCAGTATCACTGAACAACAGTTTTGCCAGAGATCCATACTTTGCCTTGATGTGGTTGTAGTAGAAATCAAACATCAGTACTTTAGACAGCTCCAAGATTGTGAAACCCGCGTAAATAGGACGATTCAAATACAGAGTCGTTTTCTTTAGATTCACACCCGCAATTTCAGGTGTGAAAATTCTAAAGTGATCAAAGGAAGGCGCCTTTGTCAACTTGCGTAATCTTTTCTCTGTTGTCACGAGTTCAATGTTCACTCTGTTACGTAAATTTTCCATAGTTTTACCAAAAACAGCATTATTAAGTAGTTTAAAGAAGTCCTTTTCAAAGTCATTAGCTGCTTGTTTACGTTTTTCCGTGTTGAAGTCAATATATTCTTTCAACCAAGGCGATTGCTGGAAGGTCAAGACGCGATGAATCTTCGTTAATTTCATGCCAAGATCCAGGTACAATTTCAAATTCTTGTAATGCAAGATATATCTTGTCTTGTTATGTAGGTTAGGTACCAATTTGCCAATGGAAGGCTCTTTCAAACCTAAGTCTTCCTTCAGCTTTTGACAGTAAGGTGATAGCATGTCATCTGTGACTTTTAATTTCTCAGGACACAGTGGGAAGTCGCTGTGAAGCTCATGAAGTTCAGCTGGATACTCTAAACCCACTTCTAGTATGTAGCCAATGTCACTGTCTTCAGATACATTCGAAATATCTAATCCATCAAACTCATCCTCTGTCAACCAAGCAAAACCATCCACGGGCAATGGCTGTGACATAGCCCATCCATACAAATTATTCGCATCGAGATATATGATATATTTCGATTCCTCGTCTAGTCTAAAATTCGGTAGGTACTTATTGTTTGCTTTACTATAACGATTACAAATTACACTTATCCCACCCCGTAGTCCCTCTTCAATAAACAAATGCATATCCACGTCGGTCAGTAGCTCTAGCTCGACCTTTGTCATCTTAAGACATGCTGCCCAGCTTAACCCAGGAGCCGTGTAAAAATGCGCAGGGTCTAACTTATAATGCAAAATTTAAAAACACCATAAATCTTCCCCAGTGAATTTTCGTGAAGACTTCAGAATGAAGGTTTTTTAACTTGGAAAGCTTAGTACCTGGTAGACCACAAAATGCTTCTTTCAGCAAAACTATTTCACCTATAGAAGTGATCAGATTTCTAGCCAGGAAGCGGTAAGTTTTAAATCGGTTTCGGCGAGTAGAGTGGGTGAGACCCATGTTACGCAAACTATAATATATTCTTGAAATTCCAGCTCTTTATAATGAAAAAATCACATGACCTCTGGTACTAAAAATAATTCTATGACATCATTCTACCTATTTTAAGATTATGACGTAATACTTCCAATGACACCCCATCCCGATGATGTCACTATAATATTTTTAGATTATGATGTCATCATTTTTTGATGATGTCAAGCCCCTAGGGTATTGTGACGTCACTGTGTCCCTGTATCCCTGTTGCAGAACCGGCCTTTCTACCCTACTCTGTCAGCCCCCTCCCCCCACCCCTAGGCCTCATTCACACAACATGCTGCGCGGGTTCTGGGTTATGTCCTCCCCATTTTCTGAATTCGCGTTGATGCGGCTTCCCAAACGCCCAAACAAAGACACAGACACGTAGGTAAATCTTTTCCTTTTTATTGTAATCGTATCAGTGACCAATAAAGCTTTGAAATGCTAGCTGTAAAGTGATCGCGCTCCCTGTGGTTGTTGTAATTACTTCAGTTAGTGTAGTTACTGTGGTTGCTGTAGTTACTTTAAGTGAATTATGTATATATGAAATAAATAATATATGAACTGCGGATGTGAAATAAATTGAAGAATGATCCTTGCAGTTCTGAAAGCAATTTGTGTGGTTGCGTAAAGAAATCTGAAAAAATTCAGGACTTCAACGGGATCTTAACCCGGCATCTCGAAGTCACGGTTTCAAATCCCCCTCAAGTCTTGAATTTTTTTCAGGCTTCTTCATGCAATGGAACAAATCGCGTTCACAACTATGACGATCATTGTTCACTTGATTAGTTACTTTAGCTGATGTAGTCACTGTAGTTAATGTATAGTACCGTGCAAATGTAAGTTGACAGTCCCTCGAAGCTCGAACTTCGAGACTCGATCCTCAATCCTCGATCCTCGAAGCTTTCGAGTATCGAGGTTCGAGTCGATTGCATCGAGTATCGAGTCGAGCGCTTCAAGTTTCGAGACAAGAAACAAAGAACTTTTCGCGTGATAAGTTTTTCACACGTCTTATCGGAGAGTCCACAGTTTCATTCCGTTTTACAGTAACCAACTTTCGCTCGTTAACATGAAGCTTTTCCTTGGCGCGGACGATGTGTATGTAAACGAATGGCCATGTTGGAATTTTCTCGATTCCTTGCCGATTACTACCGAAAATGTTGTGTGTTTTCAGTTCATGAAATGCTGTTTTCGAAGTTTTGATTCGAAAGATTCAAATACAATCATTCGTAATTATTTAAGCGAGGGTATTTCAGAAGCGATCTGTTACATTCTCATTTTGTTACGAATGGCCATGTTGGAATTTTCTCGATTCCTTGCCGATTCCTACTGAAAATGTTGTGTGTTCTTAGTTCATGAAATGCTGTTTTCAAAGTTTTGATTCGAAAGATTCAAATACAATCATTCATAATTATTTAAGCGAGGGTATTTCAGAAGCGATCTGTTACATTCTCATTTTTGTTACGTCTGTAAAACAGCCGCTGAAAAGGCCGCAATCGTGTAGTTTTATTTCCGCTCTTTTTTTCAAACTGGATTTAATGAACATTAGTAACCCAGTCATCTGTGGTTGCTGTAGTTACTGTAGCTAATGTAGTCACTGTAGTCACTGTGGTTGCTGTAGTTACTGAAGTTACTGTGGTTAATGTAGTCACTGTAGGTCATGTAGTCACTGTAGTTAATGTAGTTACTGCAGTTGATGTCGTCACCGTAGTTAATGTAGTCACTGTAGTTGATGTCGTCATTGTAGTTAATGTAGTCACTGTAGTTGATGTAGTTACTGTGGCTACTGCAGTTGTTCTAGTGGTCACTGTGGTTGCGGTAGTTACTGTGATTGGTTTAGTTATTTTAGTTGCTGCAGTTACTTTGGTTGGTGTAGTTACTGTGGTTTCGGTTGTTGTTGTTGTTGATTATTACCGCATAATTCATCTCATCTTTATCATTTAGGCATACACATGACACCATGGGTTTATTGGTTAGAAACAATGAATGAGTAGAGAATTCACAAGAAGACCGTTTAAGCTTGGTTACTGTGCAGAGCTTTCCTATTTCCAGGAAACCTTCGTTCAAAATTATAAGAACATTAAGTTTTTCTACCGCCTTAAATGACTTTTTGCCACCGGAGAGAAATGGTGTGGCATTACAAAATAGACGCCACAATTATATTGTTCCACCTACTAGAACTGACCGTTGTAAGCAAGTTTTAGTGAACATTAAACTACAGTCAATTAACACCGAACTTTGCCTTTATTGTTTCCCTAGTTTCGTTAGGAAAATCTCCAGCCAAGTCTCCACGTCTTTTTCGTTTCTCTTAATCCACGCAATATTGGATCTCACGACCTCAACAGCTTGCAAAAGGGACTGACTGCTCAACCCAGAGCCATTGTCACGCTCACTAACGAAATTCAGTAACTGGGAAGAGGAAAGAAGAGCGTTAGAGACAAACCGCTAAAGTAAAACTTGACTTTCTTTGACCCTACTTCTAATGATTACATGGAATTATTACTGGTTACATGTATGGCATGCGCGCGGTTCCCTTATGAAAATTTACTAAAATTACATTGTATGTATTTCAGTCATTGGCGGGTTCAGTTGAAGTGATTAAAAAGCACGTTGTGTGTTTGAAGAGTTATGTCCTCTCTTCAACGCACTAAACACTATGACAGTGCTAACAAAAGAAGAACTAAGTAACAACCTAAATCTTACGTCATTCCACTGTTCAAATTATAAAGAGCACCCAATTGCAACAAGGAACCATTAATGATAGCAGAACGGAACCACTTATGATAGCAACAAGAAAACACTAATGATAGAAGTAAGGGATCACTAGTAATAGCAATAGGAAACCACTAATGATAGCAGTACGGAACCATTGATAGTATTAGTATGGAACCACTTGTGAAAGCAGCATGGAACCAGTAATGTTATAATAGTAAGGAACCATTAAATGACCACATTCACCCAAGATGCATTGTGTACCGAGGTACAATTTCTGTCTATGAAACTCCGCCACATCGAGATCTAGCCAATCAGATTTCAGGGTTCAACAAAAGGACCTTTCCAAAACAAAAGCAAAAGGGCAGTATGGAACCACTAATGATAGTAGCGATGAGGTTAAAGGGGGTTTACAGGCTAAACACGACTCCCGCTGTTTCCCTCCCCTGTAGGAGATGAGAGGTGGTTCTCTGTATATTTCGCTCAGCATTGGTTGATTTTCGATTAAAAGCAACTTGCGCATTAAAATATTTTTAAGGTTAGGCACTGATGGATTGTACTGTGTGTGACAAAAGGCAATAATCCGTTATAAACGTTTTGCGCTTTTTGTTAAAGTGCCGACCTTCCATCTATAGATCATGTTGACTTCTGCGAGGACTTTGTTTAGATCTTTTTGTTTAGGTAGTAGTAAGGAACCACTAATGATAGCAGCAAGGAACCACTAATGATAGTAGCAAGGAACTACTAATGATAGCAGTAAGCAACCAATAACGATAGCAGTATGGAACCACTGATGATAGCCGAATGTAACCAATAATGTTAGCAGTATGGAGCCACTTGTAATAGCAGCATGGAACTATTAACGATGGCAGTATGGCACCACTAATGATAGCAGTGCAGATCCACTAAAATTAGAGATATTGTGGCCATGCGCGAAGCAAATGCAACCAAAGCTAATAACCTAATAAAACACTTCGAAAAGGACACGGTAGGCTGATAAGTACAGGTAATACCTGCTGAAGCTGAAATTCACTTGCAAAACCAAAGGTAACAGATTCTAGTATACGCCTTAGAATGTATAGCCCTTCTCCATACCTAAGAAAACGAATGCAAAACAAAGAATGTTATTTATGTATGTATGTATTGAATCCCCTGAAGAGTGAGTAATCACGAAACAGGCTTGTCGGGATGAAAGTGTAGTTTTATTCTGTTTTTCAACCTATATGTATGTATGTATGCATGTGTGTGTGTATGTATGTATGTATTTAATTATTTAGTGATTTCCCCTGAGCGAAAACAAGTTAGAAACAGGGCGATTGAAAGAAAATAAGAAAGCTTTTTTTTTGGTTATTTGAACAGGGTTGTTGTTCTCAGTGGAGGTCAGCCTGGTTTTCAAAGGTGACGCATATATGTAACTGGATTTGTCAAAAGGAGCCTGCTATAATTGTGAAAACAAGTAACAAAGAACAAAAGCCAGCTTCCCCCCACCCCTATGCTTTACTCACACAACTACCAATCACCCACCCGCTGCAAACTGTGGGCTCACTGTAATTTGTGATCAAGAGCAAAATATCATTCAGGCCTACACTAGACCAGGGAAATTGTCAAGGCATCCTACACTGTAAACTCTCACTTAACAAGGCCACAAACCTTAACTGCAGTCTCAATGCAACCCACTCTCTCAGCCGTATGCTTTTGACACACAACTGTTAGTCACCCACCCAGTGTTAGAACTGTCCCTGGGCTCTTTGACGAAGCAGGTGTTGACACGGGCTGTGCTCATGCTCAAGCGGAAATGTAGTGGCCACCTTTTAGCGAATTCTTTGGAAGGAAGGACATAACTTTATCCCAAACCCTAAAAGTATTGCCCTCCATTGCGGTAATGCAATGGTCCTTTAAACTTTGATGATGTCTTTCCCAGAGCAATTTCCTATCATGCAAACAAAACTTAGAATAACCCACCGTGTTTCTAATATATTCCAATGTTTTAAAATGAAGTCCCACGACATCTGTCTTCCAATGTTACTATTCTCGGCCACTTTACCAATGACAAGCGGGGTGTCAGATGATTTAATCATTTTCGTGTCCAGAGAGAACTGAAGATATCTGAAGTCAAAGAAAGGAGTCTCTTTCTGATATGTCATGGATGGACTGATGAATGCCAAGACAACGTATCGAGACATCAGGGTTTTCAGTTCTCATGTGAGTGATTATAGGTTTGATTGAGACGGTGATCATGATTTTTATGAGGTTTTTTAACAAGTTGACTTAAAAATGCCAAGCCACTGCATGTTGTCAAACGTAACCGATTCATGAGATTACTGACTAACACATGTGACTAAAGCTGCCAATTTTCTATCTTGGTCTTTCCAAGTCTGAATATCTCGCAGTTCTTACAACTTCTTTGCTTTACTTAACCACCGCGTCTTCCGGACTACGTCAGTCATCTGGCCATTCGATTCATTCTAACATACTTACTCATACTATGTCTTCTTATTGATTAAGTGACGCCTGAAAAAATGAAGCGATTGATGCACAGACGGACGAAGGGACGGGTGGACGGACGGGTGGATGGATGCATTAATTAATGGATGGATATGTTAGATTAGCGGTTCTTTTAAACAACCACCTGCTAAGAATCCACGGTTCAGTTGAAGCTGCTAACCCATGCATTAACTTGGCCCTCTCTGAAGCTACTGAAGTGTGC
>OX419336.1:44218099-44225599 GCA_948470475.1 Galaxea fascicularis | reverse complement strand
TTGTACAAAATTAATCGATTATGAGACATGTTATGGAGTATGCTGATGTGCTTTGGGACGGGTGTAGTGATGGTGAGAGTGAACTTCAGTTCTTGAATCCGTTCAATATGAAGCTGGAAAAATCGTTACAGGCGCCATGAAGGGAACAAGCAGGGTTTGCCTTATGGCAGAGTTGGGTTGTCGGGGAGGAAATGAAAGTCAGACGCGCTATCCATAAACTGGTTTGCTACTTAAAATTGTAAATAATTTGAGCCCGTCTTATCTTGAGGATTTGCTCCCGCCTAGGGTCTGTGAGAGAACTCAATTAACTCTTCGATCCTCTCAAAATTTTAGTTATTTCCCTGTGCGCACAGAGCGCTATACGAGATCTTTTTTCCCTTCCCACGACCAAAATATGGAACGATCTTGCCTTGGAAATTCGTGAATCTGATACAATTGGCTCTTTTAAGAGAGCGCGTTAGTTAATTATTATAATGTTTCAGAGCATTTTTTGTTTTTTAGCTATGCTCTTGACAGGTTCTCCTCCATAACTCATACCAGACTGCGGCTAGATGTTTGTGCTCTCAACTATTATCTCTTTAAGATCGCAGTTCAGTCTTCACCTCTCTGTAGCTATGGTCTTGATGATGAGACAAAAATTCATTTCTTTTTACAACATGATGTCCTAATTGTGCTGCCCTCAGACCTGATTTGCTCACTGCTGCTGCTCGCATTGTTTCTGATCAATGGTTTCGATATTCAAAGTTGAACTTTTCCTGTTTGGCTCAACTGCTCTGACAAATATTGAAAATATTGAAATTTTCTCCCATGTTCAGCACTTTTATAAGAGAGTCTAAGCGTTTTTGTTTTTCTTTTTCTGGTCATTATAACTAAGTAAATTGAAAACTTGTGTTCTTGTCCGTGTTAATCCTACGTTGTAATTTAAAGTTTAAGTGTAAGCCCCCCGTGATGAGCTAATTAAGCTCTTGGGGTGAACTTGTATAACAATATGTTTTTAAAACAAAAAAAAAAGTGGGTAGACGATCACGTTGCTAAAAGACCGAGTAACGAGGTTTAACGGCAATCAAATAACGAAATACCACAAGTTTTATACTTCGTCAACAGTTTTAAGTCTTAAAACTGCGGAAATTACATAATAAATATGAATATTTAACTTGCATTTTTAATTATTAACTGAGACCTACCGACAACCGACGAAGATCGAAAAGTTTAACCGACAGCCGACATGTGGATCCCCCATTCAGACCGTCTTGCTAGGACGCTAGCTTCAGAGTAGATCTTATTTTTTCGTATTCTGTATTAGTTGTAATGGGACCTCTTGTTTCTAATTCTCAGTCGTGAGCGAAAGGGAGAAAGAGATTTCCTTCAAAGAACCGAATTTTTCCATCCTGACTTCGTGATGACAGCAAGTCAAAAAGAAAGAATTTTGCATTGAATACTTTATTTTAGTCATTTAGACTTACCGAACAGTTGATAAGATGACAGACGTTTGACGTATTGCCATTATGAGGGGCTCAATACTGAGCTAAAAATTAGAACCTGACACTCACGTTACGGTAACGTTAATGATATCGACAAGGTTGCAATGCCATTTTGAAAAAAATATGAATGAATCCCAGGAGATTTCTTTTTGTCAATGAAACGCACACGAACACCCATCGATATAATGCAGTTTATACGTTTCTTTGGTGCTCTTCACAGAGTTAATGGTAACGTAAATAATATCTCAAGGCGTGGAAGGCCACCAGGCTTACAACTGAACAAAAGTTCAGCCACAATTCCCATAACCTGGCGTCATATCGCCATTAATTTGAACGTTTGTATGTTTAACTAATATCACATTTATGTTTTTCGTTATCAAGAAACAAAAATAACATTTTCAGGCTTGTCCATGTATCTGGTAGCGTAAATTACCTTAAACTCTGCGACAGCTATACTTTTGTACCATAAAGAGAAATTTTTCATGCAAAAAGCTCGCTAATGGTTTAGTGAGTATGGTCTCAATATCAGCTTTAGTGAAAATATATAAAGTAAAGGGAAAGAAAGCGAAACAAGGTAAGATTTCAATGTTCCATTAATTTTTCTGATTTTTGAAGACTTGCTTGTAGCAAAGAGAGCTGGAACAAAAATGATACTCAGCACGCACAAGCTAAAGTTTTCAGGTTAATTCTATGACATGACTGTTTAAGAGAGATTTAGTAAAAAGCATGTTTTACCGCAAATGGGCTCTGAAATTTATATTTTGCTGAATGCGACACCACTTGCACCCGTTTACTCAGAATGGCTGTTCAAGCTGCAGTAGCAGTCGCAGTAGTAGCAGTAGAAGGAGCAGCTACAGCAGTAGTAGCACCAGCACCAGCCGCAGTAGAAATCTGCTGTCACTGCTGAATGCCTCAAGTAAAAGGAGTCTCCGAGAGTCTTACATAGAATTAGTCAACAGACCTAAGTGGATCGATTAACATTTTATGTCAAACCTCGTAGTAATAGGAGTTAATAACTCACTGGTTCTGCACAGGATCCTTCATCCATTCATGGAAATACTTAGAAGCATTTGAGAGGCATAACTTTTCTCCAGCTGCACAAACAATTTCCAAGATGGCTGGTCGAAGGAAACTGGCAACATGTAAGACAAAACACAAGAAAAACGATTTGAAAATATGGATCATCTCCCGGTTGGGTGGGGTACTCCCATATATATGGTATCAATGGGGGCAGGGTAGCCACCACTTCCTCAGGCTGTTCACACCAGCTATTAGCTCTTTCCAATCCACATTTACCACAAAGTTGGCAATGAATATACCGCGTCACATTATGGTGCGTTCCTTTAGATTCTGTCTGTGCCAGCTTACCGCACTCACTCACCACATGGGCCACCGTTCCTCCCTTACGTCCGGACATTCTGCGCAAAGGGGATTCTGCTATGCGATCAATATGAAATCTCAAATCAATACATTTCTTTTCGCTCACATACTGCCCATACCGACGTTCTTTCCTATTTCCATTGATTCTCCGTCTCCTTTGCTTCATTCAATTTGTACTCCTTTCGGTCCACAGCCTCTGAGATGTTCATTACATTGCTATCCCCAACTTTCCTGAGGAACGCCTCTTCACTATTTCTCACATACCAGCTCAAGTTGTTATCTTCTCTCCTTACGGAGCTCTCACAAGTGACTCAGGCTTCTTCCTCCCTTCTTTCTGGGTACGTATATTCTGGCAACGTCACTTCTTGAGTGTAGCTCCTTATTCATTGTAATGATTTTTCTAGACTTCCTATTTATTTCCTGGAGTTTCTTCTTATTCCATTTAATTATTCCTGCTCCCTCACGACGACACAAGTGTTTGCTGCTTTGAACTTATTCTTACCGCTGAGCTGAGATTTCATGACAAGTTTGAACCGCCTTAAGTACTCTGTTCGAAATATGTCTTTCATTTCCCTCTCCTTGAGCTTGTCCAACTCTAGAACGCCCAGAAACTTGTAACCTTCGTTATCAACTTTCTTTATCGTCTGTCCAGTTATCAACCTAATACCCTTACTTTTACATACCTTCCTCCACTTCAGCACCACAACTCCACATTTCTTTATCCCAAATTCCATTCTTATGTCTTGGCTAATCAACTGTACTGTCGATACAGGGCTTTCAATCTCTGCTGTATTCTTGCAATAGACCTTTCCATAAAGAACAAGTGATTTATTTTGACATCTCCTAAGGTATATCCAGCTTTGACATTCTGTAGGATCTTGGTCAAACCCCGCCATACGACCACCTCGTTATTACGACCACTTTTTTGTGGCCCGCACTGCATAAGCCCACCCATTTTCTTATTTGAAAACCCCGTTAATCCTACCACCCCGTTAACACCACCAAAGTTTCATGGCCCGAAGGTGGTCGTATTAATGGGGTTCCGCAGTACCATGCAAACAGCGAAGATAAGGTAAGACAGGCTGTTTCCATGAAAAATACCCCGTCTAATATCGACTAAACCAAGTGTCTCTACACAAGATGTCAGTTCTGTCGTCCAGTTTACCATGTATTTCAGCAGAAAAATTATTACAGTCCGCTACTCGTGGGCCATTTTTAAGCTTTCAATAATCCAAGAGTGAGGCACCATACCGTATGCTTCCTTATAGTCCACCCAAGCCCTAGCCAAGGTCTTGTGCTCTCTTTTGCAATCAGCAAGGACCATCTTATCAATCAACAACTGATCTTTTGTGCCTCTGCTCTTTCTCCTACACCCCTTCTGTTCTACAGGCAAAGCATCGTTTTCTACAAAGAACTCATATATACTATCAGCTATGATCCCTGTTATCAGTTTCCAAGGAAGTGGTGGACAAGTGGTCGATAATTATCAACAGCACTACTCCTTTCTTGGTCTTTCTGACACAGCACAGTCCTTCCACTTGTTAGCCATACAGGTATGGTGACTCTGTTGTTGATAAAATCATTCATGTGGTCCGCCATTCGTTCATGTAATGCTGTCAGTTTCTTTTGATCCATTATATTAGACTTGGATGCCATCAGGGCCAGGTGCCTTCCAATTTGGCATATTCTTCGACGTTGCTGTCACTGTTTCAGCTGTTATTATTATTGTTATTGTTATTATTATTATTATTATTATTATTATTATTATACGAGAAAGAGAAGAGACTAAGTTTATCCATAGGCATAAACAAGCATCCTTACGTTTCAAGGTGAGGGCCTCCATCTGTGAATCCAAGTCTTTTATAGATGGGTTCCGCTTGATAATAAAGGTACTTCTATTTGATTTTGAAAAAGAATTGTTAGCATTTGAAAAAAAAAAACGCTATAAAATCGTTAATAATACACTTGAAAAATTACTCGATTGTGATTGGCTGAGAGCAGTTCCGTTCAAGTGTAACAAAGTGCAGAAAGTGTAACACCATTTCAAAAAAGTGTAACACGAGTGCAAATTGCAACGAAGATTTCCGAAGTTAAGACGAAGAGACTCGAAGACTTCCGAAGACCAACCGGTGAATTTCGAAGACCGCCGAATATCGTGCGAAACCTTCGGAAGATTTCCGAAGATCACACGAAGATTTCCGAAGATCGCTGAACACTTCCAAAGATTTCCGAAGATTACCCGAACACTTCCGGTGATCTCCGGATATTTTCGAAGCTTGTCCAAGTTTCGGAAGATCGAGGGCAATGCCTTCTGCATACCTCAGTAGTCAATGTATGGGCTGAAGTTTTATCAGACCACAAATTTTGTTGGTCTTTAAAAAAATTTACTCGTGCTTATTACGCGGGATGAGGAACGCGTTAAGGTTTCGGTCGAATTTCGTTTTCATCGCAGCCACAAATTGCAATGTTTTTTTAAAGACCCATGACGGACCAATATGCTTTGCGCGCGTTAAGTCAAGTCGCCATATTTTTTGTGAGTCGAAAAGTCAAGTGAAGACCGTTGAATCCACAGCAACCCGCTTCCATCCGGCGTTTATGGTGCTTGCTTTTACGTTTCGTTGCCCAGAGGATTTCACTATTTCACTTGTGTGTTGATTTTGATGATTTTTTTGGAATTGCAATATCTGTAGAGTAAATATGATGAACTCCTAGAAAGCTCTGATCGTTTGGCATTTTGATGGCCGTACCTTCGCGTAAGTGGAGGCTACGTTTATCTGGTTGTGCCCGTTATATCATGGTACGATCATCTGTGTTTGAACTATGGCATGAGAGGAAAATTACTCTTGGGTTCTCGGAAGCAACGAACTGCCTTTGCTGAGTATCTACTGCATCAAACAGACCACAGAGCATCAAGTTTAGGACCTTGCTAGAATTCGATGGTTTGTTTATTTCTTATAGCTTTGTTACAATGCTTATGTATCACAGCTTTGTTCATGTTTTAACAGCCCGTGTGAACGAGATGGAAGGCAGGGAACATTTGGAGTTACCGAAAATTTTTCTCAAACCTCTTCAATCTCGACGGCTTCGTCTTCCTCCTTCTCGTTATCCGCAACTATTGAGCCATCTTCCGCCTAAATTTCTCTCCTCCAGAGAGTTTTCCAATAAAGACAGTGATGAACTCATATTTTGCTCTGATCAACCGACAAGCACGCGAAATATTCAAACTTCGGCGACCGCATCACACAATGGCGCTTCCTCCTTGTGTTTGTCAAAACAATAATAGACGCGCGCAAAGCATATTGGTCCGTCATGGGTCTTTAAAGTTTCCCGTTCCCGCGGGGAGTCTCGAGAGAATGGTGCGATTTCATTGGCTCTCAAGAAAATCGTCCGATTTCATTGGCTTTTCATCATCCTGGAATCACGTGCCAGGCTCGTGCAAGGACCGTGCCAGGTCAAGGTGGAAACTACAGAAAGGCTGGCGTGAGAAAAAATGGCTTCCTTGTGTATGAGGCGTGAATTTACAAGATAGTAGTTTGCCGGTCTCAGAAGGAAAACACTGCTCTTTAAAGCGGTAAATCAAAAGAATACAGTTGTAAGAAACACTCGGCAGCCTCAACGGTGGAGATCAGTTTGTTCATAATGAAGAAATCCTTCTTTGAGGACAGATCAGTGAGTGTGGTTTTGTGATCAAAGCGAAGTTCGTTTGAGCTCTTAGACTGGGAATCCACCTTGTAAAACATTACAGGTTTGGATGTGGTTGCTCCGTGAGATGTGAATTTTTACCGTGCTTTTATATGCTTCAATGCCTGATTCGTCGTGTGTTTCCAAATAACTTTTATCAGTCTGATGAGTGAAATTCGAGTCAATAAATTAGCTATACAAGAGACTCGCAGTTCGCTTGCTTTGCTTTCGCGTAGTTTTACTCGAGGCAAAATTTAAACGCCTTTGCTTTTCAGCTGTAAATGGAGGCTTACCTGAGTAAACTTAAATTTAATCAGAAAATTAACGTTGTTAGGGTTTTGTGTATTGAATCGTTAACAATTGCACAAACTGTCACGCCACAAACTTGTGTGTTTGCCAGCGATCGAACCAACAATTTCACTGTTTATTGAGCCGTGGATAATTGGATAGCCAAGCGTGTGCTTGAAACCAGTGAGCCATTTATGAAACCAGTGAGTTCACACGAATCGAAACAGTGAGTTTACTGTTCACTCACAATTTATCGAGCGATGTTTGCAATACTCTACCAATTGCTTACATTTACATTAACATTTATTTGTGCGTATGAAAAGATTCTGTCTGTGCAGGGGCAACCATTCAAATTTAGTGTCACTGTAATATAGACAAACACATCCCGCGTAAACGCCTACAGGCGTCTTGTTTATTCCAAATTGCACTCGGAATCATGTGATCACCTATACAAATTGTTTGAACCCAGGAATTATCTCAAGACCTGGTAAATTACGATCGTCTGGGTGAGCGTAGTCTTGAGAAGGAATGTGCTGGCATTGACTGAACGGTTTCGAGAGCCTCAGCGGAAGTCATCACTAGAGTCAAGTGATTTGTGCAACGCCAGTAAGTGGTATAAATACTCTGGTCATCGATCTGATTGGTCAACGAAGTTGTGGTGTTATTGGTT
>OX419336.1:44195599-44215599 GCA_948470475.1 Galaxea fascicularis | reverse complement strand
CATTACATACAACAGTTATTTCTTCTTCCTGTGGTACGTACATTGGTGTACAGACTCGTGACATCCATTGAGACAAGGAATGTGTTTTCAGGGACTTTCGACCTTTTTATGAAGTTTATGAACTCTGCTGTATCCTTAAGATACGATTTTCGATTTTTGTACTCTTGTTACTGGCTGAGGTAAACTGTCCACAACTGATGATATTCGTTCAGAAGGTCCTTCGCAACCTGATATGATCAGCCTTTCAACCGGGTTTGGCTTATGAATGTTTTGTAAGGGTGTAGAATTCTGGGATGCGTGGTGGATTTGGTGTTTGTAAAAGCCATTTCTTAGTCATTGAGTCAATGTGGTTTCTTGGTAGAGTTCTGAAATGATTTGTTTTACTTTCTTTGCTGTCTCCTCTACCATTGACTGTTCGAGAGATCTGTAGTTGTCCTTGTCATCAAGTTGGGTCTGCCTCTCTTTTGCATGATATAAACTTCCGTGTCCATGCGGATGACTGTCGAAGCATGCCTACAAGATATGGCAGCCTGGATGCGAGTCCCTGAACAAACTTAAACTCAACAGTGCAAAGACCGAGCTTTTTGTTATTGGATCTAGAAATTTACCTACTTCTCAGTTTCCTTTGTTTCGATGGATCTGTTATACAGCCCTCACTGTTTGTCAGGAACATTGTTGTGAATATAAGTTAAATATGGACCGCAAGTCGCAACTATTTGTAAATCAGTATTTTTTCAGAGCAGGAATAATTCTCGAATTAGAAAGTTTCTGTCAGTTGGTTGCGCCAAAGTGTTAGTTAACGCCTTCTTAACATGTAGATTAGACAATTGTAATTCTCTACTATATGCATGGCTTCCGAAACATTTAGATCACAGACTCCAACTGGCTCAGCCAGCGCGACTGGTCTTATGTGGTCGTAAGTTTGATCGCATTACTCCTTTACTGAAGGAACTCTACTGGCTCCCCGTGGACATAAATAATTTGTGTTCTAGTTATTTAGTGATTTGATGGAAACTTATAAGCCAACTAGGACCTTGAGATCATCAAGTTGGAAACTATAAGTGGCTCGAGGCACGTTCTCAGCTGTAATCGTACGTTGATTGCAATAGAGATTTGAAATTCATTTATTGACAACCAAAGTCACAATAGCTACAAAGCATCAGCAAATCAATCGTCGTCATCTTCGCTTGGAGGATAATGGGTCTTTTTTAAAGTTTCTGAATCAATGTTTTTTACTGTATGACAGTCGGCGCACCAAATAAATCCATCTTTTGAGTGTTTACGATCAACAGGAATTTGACTGCGCATATCGGACAAATCTTGTAACCACCATACCAGAAACATCTAGGGCATTGACTGCTGCACTTTGGTAAACGTTTTCGCCGTTGCAATGGTAGCAAGGACCTTTTTCTTAAGTAAAATCTCTGGAATTGCGCTTTTTTCAGTATATGTAACATCTGAATTTCCTTTAGGTTCCAGTTTTTTGACTCTGACACAGAGACTGCCTCTGTGTCATCTTCATTCTCACTGCTTTCGGAGACCATTTCCTCATCACCAGCCTCACCGTTTTTATCTCGATAGGCTCGTTCTCTTTCCACTAGTTCTGCCACAATTTTCTTATTCTGTATCAAACACTTATTGATTAATAACTTTGCGAACCAATCTATAAACGTTTTGAGGGCGCAGGGTTTGACAATATCGTCGTTATGAGGGAGTAACACATATTCGACCAGCTCTGAGATGTTGGTATCTGGTATTATTCGCTGTTTTTGAGTAACTGTCCGCGAGGTGTCCAAAATAAGATATCTTTGAAAGCCGCCATACTGTGTAATAAATCGGAGGCCTTTTGTCGGGAAACGAGTTGGAAAAGACCTTCTAAAACATCTTTAATTCGAGGTTCTTCGTTATCACTTTCCTCGTCTTCACTTGCGTTGGTGTCCTCAGAATCACTCTCTTAGCCTTCATCCCAGTCGACCTTTCTCTTCATTTTGACCAACACTCGTTAATGACAAGAACCGACTGATTATACTACAGACAAGGTCGTCACTTTTTATAACATTGGGGGCCCTTCAAACATTAAAGTTGCCAATAGCTTCTCTACTACGCTTTGCAAGTGCTGTCTTAACATGATTTCCTTCAAGCACATCTTGAGCCACTTGGACTCCTGTTTGCCTGGCAGTTTAGCACCTTTTTAGCTCATGGATGACGTAGTCATTCCATGAGGTTTTGTTGTGGGTCTGAATTTCGCTCACTCACTCAGGGGATCACTCATTCGTTCACTCACTCGATTCTGATTAATTTATTCATTAAACTTCCCCCGGTCCCTCCCCTGGTAAGTATTGCTTTTGTCTCCATAGTCTTCTTGGTCCAACGTTTGCAAATTTCAGGGTGTAGTACAAAGGCGGAGAATTTTGCTCTGCAGATATTGTTTACATGTTTAATGTTCATAGCGTCGGTTTTTCGTTTCGATTTTCCAACTCAACAAAGGTCTATTTTGTTTAAGGATCAGTGATCAGATAAAGTTAATCAGATGAAGAACACGAGTTGCGAGAATTGAACTTGTAAATCTTCAGAGTAGCGAAAATGAACTTCGAGATATCGCAAAAGCGACTATAAAGCTTATCACTGCTTTACCTGGGGCAGTAGTAATCGAGAATTGTTTGCCACAATATGATGGAAGAATGAAGAAAATCGGCAAAAAAAGGAAACAGAAGAAAGACTTTCTAGCCAAAAAACCGAATTCTGGCAAGCAACGCATTTGATTTATGAGCAACATATGATCGATTTAAGCAGGTACGTAATGAAGTGTTTTTGAAGACGCCCTTTTCATGGTGAACGCTCGATTGCAAATATGATCTTGTTTAGAAAGGTTATATCCCTTGGCTTAAACGATCAGTACAACACTTTGTCAACATTTGACAAAAACACAAGGACCACAAACATGCAAATATTTTTCTCTGTGAGGATATAATTTGGTCTGACAAGCAGCTATAACAGCTAATCTGTTCGAACAACAAAATATTTGGAAAGTCAAGTTAATTGTAGCACAAAGCATAAATAGATGGATTGAATATCTCCCCTTACAAAGCAAAAGTTTTGTGCCGGACCCCGAATCGCTCAAAAACATTGTGGCTGTAAAGCGTGACTAATTTCCCTCAGGACTTTCACACAATATTGGGATGTTATCTCGCATTCAGAATAGTCGGAAATTTTATTACGACCAAAAACGTTTATAAAGCTAACTTGAAATGAGCTGTCGACCAGTAAGAAACTTTAACTTGCCTGTTACACTTCTTAACAAAGCGATCACCTTTGAATATTATTTTTAATAGTCCGTGTACAAATTTGCATATTTGTGCTCCATCGCCGGTTCAAATTACTTACGTCTGTCAATTTCGTCTAATGTAATGCTTCTGGCGCCTGTCAATCAACCGTGTAATTTTACGGAAAATATAAGCGCGTAAACGGTTCTTTCACCAAGAGGTGTGTCTGAAAAGGATGTGCTCCCACAAAACACAAATGAATGTACAGGTTACTTGCACATATCTTTTTAGAAAATAAAGTTGTTGTAAATTCAAAGTATTGTTATGTTCCTCATCCATGAGCTGGCTCATAGGAGCCTTTGATTGTAAATGAGGTATCGCCCTGCAAAACAGACCTAAGCCAAACCCCTGCTGAAGTCGAGATCCGTGAGAAACCGGGAAATTACCTCCTTTTCGCTTAGCTCGGTTTCAATAGTTTTTTTATTCTTTGTACAACTTGTTGTTTGGAATGTAAGGTTCCTTCATTTTTTGAAGGTTTGTGGTTCTGCTCTGACGAAAATAAAGTGTGAGCAACACTCTTCTAAACTCGAATGACATAGTTTCTCTTGTGTCGCGCTTTATATGGATTTCGATTTGGTGATAGAGCAGTACAATAGAATTGAGGAAAAGGAGGGAAAACAATAGAATTGAGGAGAAGAAACAATAGCACTGTGGGGGTTGAAGCCTATATAAATTTGGAACATCATACACATTTTGTCAGTTCATATTAAGCTTTGAATGAGTTGACATGAGTTGGTACTGTCCTGTTTGTCAAAACGATTTTTCTAGAAAAGATAATTTGCAAAGAAATCAAGTGAAGGATGATCCTCGTAGTTGTGAACGCAACGGGGTTTGAACCAGTGACCTCGCGATACCGGTGCGACGACGCTCTAACCAACTGAGCTATGAAGCCACTGACGTTGGGAGCAGGTCAATTGTAGGTTCATATGTTCCCGTGAAAGAGATGAGTAAGAATGATATATATGAACTGCGGTAATGAAATCAAGTGAAGGATGATCCTCGCAGTTGTGAACGCAATTGCATAAAATTGAACCACCTTAAATATCAACATACGCAACCAGGAGCCTCATGACGCAACCTGATTGTCATTGACGACCAAATGATTGAAGCCGCAGAAGATAATTGCACCGTGAACCTGTTTACAAAATGATTGCATCATCAAAACCTGAGCGTTATTTACATTGTGCAAAATCCGTTCCACGAAGGCAAAGGTAACCGAAGCATCAGCTTAAACAGTTACTGTACAGGGATTCTTAGAATCCCTGTACAGTGATCAATTTACACTATCGACTCTGTTGATAATACCAAATTTTTGTGTAGTTGTTGTAACTATGGTTGACAATAAATTCATTTAAAATCTCTGTGTATTATCTTTTTGTACTTGTCAGTAAAAGGCAATAACGTCTCTCAAGACTCTTGAGAGACGTTATTGCCGTTATTGCCTGTTATTGAACAACACGTTTGAAACGTGTTGTTCAATAACAATCATTAGTCGCGTGTTTAAATTAAGCATTCCGAACTTCTATTGTTGTTGTTGTTTCAATGGTATCGCTGTCCCATGGGCGTTTGAGTGCAAATACAGAGTTGAGAGTTGAGTTAAGATCAGTTTTGTATAACGCGTGCGTGACAATCGGAGCGGAAAACTCGAACAGTTAGCTAAGACTTTATTCTCTCTCGCCAGCAAAGCTTAGAGGTCAGATAAAAACATAATAGATTCTGCATGAGGCAATAAGGTTTAAAAGAGACCGGGCAAGCCTATTGCTGGTTTGCAAGTGACGTCATGGCGGCCATGTTGGCTGGTAAGAGCAATAGCCTGCTTCTCCACTGGGAACTAAACTACATTTTTATGCAAATTCTGCGGAAAAAAAATTGTATTGTATTGTATTGTCAGCCAACATGGCCGCCTTGTCACGAGGTTGAAAACCAAGAATTGTGCCCATTGTCTGTGAGCGACGCTCATTCGTAAGTCCATCCACTTATTTTTTGAGGTAATCCTGCAGATGTAAAGAACGGAATCCACAAACGGGGCTTATGTTTGCTCACCTCCTATACTACTACTATTTCCACATCGTTTTTTTGTTACTGTTGTTAACAAAGTTCTTATACGAGATGATTATTTGGAATGTTTTTTAACTGAAATGAATTTTTTATTCGAATTAAATAAAAAAATTATTATTGTTATTGTAAAATAGGAGCAACCAATATATTTTATTTTAATTTCGCGTCTCGTTTTTAATCAATTGAATTTTTTTTTCTGACCAAATCTAAGTGCTCTTCTTTTTGATCGAAAGAAATTGTAAATAGTGTTTTTACCGAATAGTTTTTTTAGGGAATTAATTGTATATAGGATTTTAATGTTAGCATTTGTTATCGATCAATAAATCGTTTTTATTATTATTATTATTATTATTTAAAAGAGTTTCATCGAAACTATTTCCACATTTCACATATGATGTATTTCATGTACATACTATATATAAATGTTTCAATCCACATGATAAGACAAGGACCAAAACCGAAGATTTCTAAGCATTTAAACATAAAATTATACTCGAGACAAAATTTATGAATAATATTAATATACCTGAAATATTCATTGCTTTGGTATATTCCATTATATCTAAAATTGAGCAAGCTGCCTCTCCTATAGTACCCGAGACATATCCCGTCTGGTTGCTATGAATTATCTCTCGTAAAACTTTAACAATTCTTGCTATTTTGGCGTCAACATTGATGTCTGAGCGAAATCGGTCTCCAGTTTTCGAAAAAAAAGGTCTGTTTTTTATTTTTATTTTATAATTAAGTGTAATAACACCCTGTCCCCGAGAATTAGAAATTTCTTTTCTTTCGAAGACCTCCATAAAACATTTAACCAAGATGTCTCCAATTAACAACCAGAATTTTCTTGCTTGGGGGCATTAGCATTTTAATCAGGTTGAAACACAGAAAAATACCTTTATACTGACTTGAAAGCTTAGGTGGATGTCGGGCTTCGTAAAAATCTGCTTCGGCTGGAGTGTCTAAATTGGTGTTAGTGCTACTGTACAGCTAATTATAAAATTGTTTTTGTTAGTTTAGTATGGATAAAGGATCAGTAGAAATGACTCCTCAATATTTTTCACGACAGTCTACTGAGGCACTAGTCCATGCTTTCATCACTGGCTGCATTGATTACTGCAACAGTCCTAAGTATGGATTACCAGATTGCTTGATAATTAAGTTACAATGGGTACAGAATGCTTGTGCTAGACTGATCTTCAGAGAACAAACATTTTGCCACATAACGCCGCTCGTTATGAATTACATTGGCTGCCTCTCAGATACAGAATTGAGTTTAAAATTCTTAATTTTTTAGCTCCTTCTTGATTTATCATCTCTGATTTGTCTTAGGGTCCCACCGAAATACAATCTCAGGACTTGAATGACGGACTTTTAATCCTAAAACCACCTTTGGTGACCGTTCTTGTACTTCTCCCGCACCTAACTTTGGAACGCTCTCCCTTTTGCCACAAGAAGCGCTAACACAGTTGACATTTCAAAGCGAAACTAAAGACCCTCCTTTTCATACGAACATTTTTATCATAACTTTTTATCATAACTGGAATGTAATTTTTATATCATCTTTTATTATTCAATTTTTGTATTTTTTTTTTTACTTTATTGAACCCGTGAAATAGAAGGCAGTGTAATAGTGACCACTAGTACCTAATGCACACTATTTCCTTCGCATTCTTTTGTGTGTATTTGACTATTACTCTACATTACTTGTTGTAAAATAGAAAGTGTTTCACGGATTAAGTAAAACCACTGTATTACAACCATTTCAATTCAACTCAATTTATTTCAATAGGTTCAATAATAAATACATAGATGTATACAACCCGCAAATAGCAAAGCTAATCGAGGCGGGTTGCATAACTGATAATCAAATTAATATAGGCAAAATAAGTTGTTCGTAAAATCAGGTACCGGTAAATAAATGAACGAATAAAATAAATGGAATAAAAATAGGTATACATTCACAAATAGTATTTACATGACTAAAGTAAGAACCTATAAGAACACATAGAATATAAGGAAATAATAATAACAGCTAGAGTTTGATTAATGATAATTGGTAATTTTTGCCATCAACGTAGAGACATCAACATAATCATCCTCACTACCAAGTACCGCAAGTAAAAATTGGTGAATTTTATTTTTGAAAGTTTTTTTTCTCAGTTTACGCAGGTCATGCTTCAGGCAATTCCACAACTTAACACCAAAAATGGAAAATGACTTCAGATGAGTACTCAGTCTACAACTATTTATCATAATTGCATTTAATTTTTATATCATCTTTTACTATTCGATTTTTGTAATTTATTTATTTTTAGTTTTAAATTTTTATGCGAATTTGAACATTGTATTTCCACACTATAAATTGTTTATTATTATTTCTTAATATGACTACGTTTTTTCCAAATTTAAGAGGTATTTACTAATTTTTCTCTGTGTTCATGCCACCGTGCTCTTGCCCGTATAATTATACCCTCGATCTTTTTATCATTCATTTTATATTTTTCCACTGCTATTTTTGTGATGTCAAAAGGACCGTCTTGAAAGGCTGCTACTGATTCATGGTAATTCTGAATTTATTCTTTCAACGCTTTCGTTGCTCTTTTAATATTTGTTTAGCAAAGGCGATGGAGTTAGTTCTTATTTTGAATTTCATCCAGTCCCAAACGGATCTTGGGTCATTAAGATCTTTTGCTTCTTCAAGTCAAATGGTAAATTTTCGTTTATCATATTCTTATATTCTTCGTTTGCAAGTAGTGACGTATTCAGTTTCCAGCAACCAGGACCTCGACTAATATTTTCCTTAATTTCCTCAAGTTCCAGAAATATCACGGAGTGATCCAATTTGATTGAAGGTAAAATATGTGCTGTTATAACTAGATCGTGCAATTTATCCGAAACCAGCCAATACTCCAATCTAAAAAATATAAAAGGAGAACATTGTCCCCAAGTGAAACTTTCAAATGAAGACTGGTCCTCGCAGTTGTGAACGCAATTATATGCAATTGCGTAAAGAAGCCTTTAAAAAGTTCAGGCCTTCAACGAGGTTTGAACCCGTGACCTCGCGATGACGGTGCGACGCTCTAACCAACTGAGCTATGAAGCCACCGACGTTGGGAGCAGGTAGGTTCATATGTTCCCGTGAAAGTGAATAATGTAAGTAGTGTATATGAAATAAATCACATGAACTGCGGAAATTGTTGATTGGGATTTTTTTCGATACGCCAAATGTCGTGGAGACCTAATTCATCTTGAATATCTTCAATGAATTTTGCTACATACCTTCGATCAAGGTTGCGTCCTCACCCCAACGCTGTTCGTCATCTTCTTCAGCACGATACTCAGGGAGGCTAAGAAGGAGCTCACAGAAGGGAACTACATACGGTTCCGGACTGAGCCTCGCAAGACACTACAGGACCTGATCCTCGAGCTGCTTTTCGCAGCCGACTGCATGCTTATAGGGATGAACTCTTCTAGATAGTTGTCGACTGCTTTACAGATGCTGCGAAGGCCTCCCGCCTCACGATCAGTCTTAGGAAGGCGGTCGTGCTGCATCAGAAACCACCACACGGAGTGTACAACCTCCAATACATTAGTATTGGTGGATCAATGTTTAACACAGCTAGGCACCTCGCAGACCTTGGTGGCGTCCTTTCCAACGACGCAACTGTAGCCAAAGATGTTCACAACATTAAACGCCTCACTAGAGCCAGCAGCTCTGTTGGTCTATTGCAGAAGAGTGTCTGGAAGAACCATTCACTGCGCTTGTCAGAAAAGATCCTGGTCTACAGAGCGGCAGTCGTCAATTCTCTCCTCTATGGTTCTGAAGAGTGGGTTTTGTACAAGAAACAAGTGCAGCTACTACAGCGCTTTCATCAATAGTGTCTTCGATCCATCATTTGCATCAGTGACAAACAACGAAAACCAAGAGCAAGCCAACACCCCAAGCATCGAGGCCATGCTGCTGACCAGACAGCCTCACTGAGCTGGACACCTGTCATGCATGGAGGACACGTTAATGCCCAAAGCTGTGTTCTTTGGTGAGCTATGCCAAGGTAAACAGGGGAGTCCACCGGAAATGCTTCAAGGATCAGTTATGACGACAGCTAAGTGCAATGAAGAGAAAGGCGGACTGGGAAAACGTTGCCAAGGGCAAAGGCAGCTGTAGGGCAATGGCTAAGCTAGGCGCTGAAGGTGTCGAAGCAGCCAGGAGAGAATCCGCTGAGGAGAAACCAGTCGGCGAACCATAAAATGAGACGATGGAGAGCATAAGTCTGCCAGGTTTGAGAAGTTTTGGTAGTCCGAAAAGCGGTTTTGGTGGCTGTGGTACTTGGCACATCAGTCTGTTGTAGTGTCGACTGTCAATAGTCTAACTTTTTCAAGACGGATCGAAGCGCACGAATTACTGTTGACAGTCTTCACAGCCAATCACAGCACGGCGTAACTGATAGTCCGCATATAACATCACGACTTCATTCAGACCAACCAAATCAACAACCAGAGTCTGATGATGACTTCCGCCCAGGTCAGTATCGAAATCAATGTCACCCAGACGATTGCACTTCACTTAGTTATAACGAAAGCACGATGTTGTTCGTGAAAAGCGTTTGTCTGCTGCATTTCACGACGACGGTATCCGTGGAAAGATTGAAGGCTGTAATCTGCATCTAACAGTGGTGTGTGTGAAACCGTTTTATAGAATTGTTGGCATGTTCAACTCATTGCCATTCAGGACGTTTTCGGCAAGCAGCATTAATTGTTTCTAGTTTTTATAAATCAATGTTTCTCTGCAATTTGGTCTGTCTTCTATGGTGTCTATGACTCTTTATACCTAAATTTAACCCCCTCATTTAACTTTTCTATGTTTGTAGATAATACCTTTTGATTAATAAAGAAATTAGCGATGTGATGTACCACCGACCTGCAACTGCTTGTAAGCGGGTCTTGTTGGCGTTAATAGGCTCTTAATAAAATTGAAGCTCTTTGTGGCCGCCGCCCAGGGAACATATTCCTCTTCAGCTTGTAAATATGACGTAATTTGCAGAGCCTTAGTGTAGTTTAGTTTACCACTCCTTTGAAAAGATACATAAACATATCGTTTGACTTTGACATTGAATAAGCTACAAAAAATTTTAAAAGAAAATTTAAGTTTGTTAGCATGTATTTCCTTGTGAACAATGTAGAAAATTTAGCTTGAAAGAAAAGAGCTAGAGTAACTCTTATATTATTATCTGGACAGGAAAATGCAATAACATAAGGTTGTGAATTTTAGATTTTGTCTTATTTGGATTGCCTGTCCTCTCGTCCTTTATTATTTTGGACGTGGATTGTGTGACGCCAAGCCTGTTTTAACTGTCTGTTCACTCTGCCAAAAAATACCTTGCCAATGCAAATGCGTCATTAATGACGCCAGCACGATCTGAGATATTCATCACCTGAAATTCAACCAATATCGATATCACTTTAGCAATAACGGTAGTTGCAGGGCCGTAGTAAGGCTATCATAACTGGGAGGACTCAGCAAATTGGCCAAGCAAAGCTATCTCCCCCTCCCTCCGTTGACATTAGTCAGTTTTAGGAAACGGAGACGACACGAAGAACATCAAAGCAAGAGGCAACAACTCCACGCATTCATCACACTTTTTCGTCTTAATTTCACGTTTTATGGAGGACGTAAACACGCGACGACGATTTTTTGTACGTCTTGCTTTTAAACTTGGAACCGGCCCTTAGAATTTGACTGCAGGACTAATTCGCCTACACTTTAGTGAGTTGGAAGAATCGCGACGAAGTTTGAAAGAATATGGATTCCCTTTATAGATGATATTTCCCCTACTGTCATCGTCGTGGTATCTTTTGGTATTCTTTTTCTATTCAAAAATTCTGGGAGGGCTTGAACCCCTTACCCTCTCCCCCCTTGAAACAGGCCCTAGTTTCAGACTTCCAGTTTTTAATGCAATTGGCTTTCCCTCAACGTTTCAAAAGAAGAATCACCTAGCAAGGATACTTCTTGGGAACCCCTATGACCTAAAATGATAATTATGCCATTTAATTCGGAGAGTCCCCTCAGTGCACAAGTGCTGTTAGATCTAGATCTGAACAAAAAATATTTTCATAATAACTCGTTATCTCTTCTCTGATTATTTTACTTTAAACCTCCTCTTCTGCCGTTTAAGTAACAATTAAATACTTTCTTACAGTTTGCCACTCTTAAGCGTGTTGTGCTCCAGAATTTATCAGTTATTGTCCTCTCAGAAGTCACGATGACGCGCACTCATACACCGCCTTGTTTCAGGTGCTCGAGGTAAGTTGGTAAAAGAAAGCTTACCTTGTGATCGCTCTTAAAAGTAACTGCCAATGCGTCCCAGTTTGTGTCGTCATAGTTGACTCTGTAAAATCCTTTCTGTCCAACGTTGCCTTTGATCCATCCACTTCCATCCCAAAATATTTCCCCTGTGATATATACCAGTAAGTGAAGGTTACAGTCACAACGTTCGCGATAATTATCTTAGTTTATTAGTTGGGTTAAAACAAAATTTACTCGGCATCTTTATATAGGAGTGTGAAGATATTGGTTTCTAGATTCTCTTTATTTTCTTTCGCTGTATCCCTCAACTGACCGGGTCCGCGAACCCCTCCACTGACCGGTCCACGGACCCCTCTTCTGACCGGTCCAAGGACCCCTTCTACTGACCCCCTAAATAAAAACACGTAGTTATCGAAAATTAATTTCACGCCCATACTAATGCACCACTGAGCGTTTTCTTGTAAATTTAGCAGGCTTGTATTTTCATGGAATATACCATAGAGTATACTTTCTTTTTTCTATTTTATAAACTTGTCGGAGCGTGTTCGTATCGCCTTAGAAAAACTTTAAATAACAAAGGCCAGAACCAGGTTTTCTAAGCCCGCGAGAGTGAGCATCCAGAACGAAACATTGTTTTAACGAAAACCACAGGTCAGCAACCTGTACACCTTACCGGGAGTACAGGTGGGTTAGAGTTTTAGGGTTTCCCGCGTTTCTTTCCCAAAACCGGCAATGAGCGACAAAAGGGAAAAAGAAGATCCAAATAAATTATTGGACAGTAGACGAAGAAGAATGAGCACAAAAGAATATTCACCTCAGTTTAAAAACAACCGAAAACATTGCAAGAAAACAAAGGCCGATGCACATGTTTCTGCGAGGTTTCTTGGAGAATGTGGAGAAAGTAGACAAGTAACAAAGATAAATGTCTGTATAAAAGATAAAATGGAGTGCGAGTTCAAATATATCATGCCATTATTCTGCCCTTTCCCTTTAAATTTTCATGATCGTGTCAAACTTCAAACCCTCTATTTTATGAACCAATTTCTAGCTCGTAAATTAACAGAGTTTTCATACATTCTCAAAGACGAACCCTAACCCTAACCTTAACCTAACCTCTGGCCCGAGCGACTGGACTTGTCGATGGGATTGCGCATGGTAACAGGTAAAATTGAATCATGCAGAATTTTACGATTTTATGCACATTTGTGTACGCAATCTGTTTTCACCTTTTGTATCAACGATCGATTCATCATTTTCATTACAGCAAAATCGATTGCTCATTTTCATTGCAGCGAAACAAAAGCTAGTCAGAACTGGTTGGAGACGTTGTTGTGTCCATGAAAGCTAGTGGCACAGAGAACGAAATATTGGAATAATATTGCAATAATATGGAAGTTAAGACCATATCTCTCGCTTCAACAACTGAAACAGATATACTATTTCACAATTAGTCCCGCACCCGGGTGAATAGCCCTTGAGGGCGAGGGGTCCAATTGTTTTAGTATCACCCAACTAGTCGGACAGAAAAGGCAATAATAAAGTTAGCAAATGCAAGTTGAAGAAATATTTATTTGGTAAAAAAACGAAAGAAAGCGTCACGCTTGATTGCTACTCGAGGACTATTACTAATAGTCCTCTAGTAGCGTAGCCAATCAAAATGCAGGATTTGCATTAGTTCACTAGTTGGGTGACCTATCCCTTTATTTCTTACCGTATTTCAGCTTGGAGCAGTGCATATGACACCCACTAAAAGAAACGACAAGTAAAGCAGGCCTGCTGCGACTGGTTAATCAATCGAGGGACAAGGGCGCAAGTTCTTGGCTGAATGCGATGCCTCTCGCAGACCAGGGTTTAGCCCTGAACAAGCAAGAGTTCAGAGACTCGCTACGCTTGCCCTGAGTCGATTTACCAAGTCATTGCATATGTGAGGATAAATTCACCGTTGGTCACGCCCTCTCTTGTAAAAAAAAGGGGGGGTTGTAGCGCAGAGACATGACGGTGTATGGAACTTGTTAACGACATTCATCGACAAGATCTGCAATAATGTCGAAATCGAACCACGCCTTCAACCCCTGGACAACGAGCGATTTCATTTGAGGAGCGTTGTTACAAGTTCTGAGGCGAGGTTGGACATCAAAGCGGGAGGGTTCTGGGCAAGAGGAGTTACGGCATTTTTTGATGTCAGAGTTACGCACGTCAACTCCAAGTGTTACCAGAGCGAGCCAAAATCGGAAGTGTTCAAGGAGCAAGAAGAAGAGAAGAAGCGCAAATACTAGCAACGGGTGTTAGATGTAGAAATGGGTTCGTTTACGCCTTTAGTGTTTGGAACCAATGGCGGAATGGGAAACGAGTGTCAGTTTTACTGCAAGGACCTTTAGGTACGATACTCTTTGCTCTCGGAATCCGCTACCTGAGGGTATGGTCCGCCATCTGCTGTAAAGACAAGTCTAAGTTGAGACTTTGTTATCATTTAGATGACCCAACGTATTTGTTTGGGTCATCTAAATGACAAAGTATGTTCATAATTTCCTCACCTGATGTCATGTTGATTTCCTTAGAAATAACTTTTCTTGGCGACGAAGAAGTGATGTAAGTGAATGGTACAAACCATTTGTAGCTAAAACGTTATGATAATATTAAGTTAATAACATGTAAGTTGGTAAAATTCCAAACCCGTCCCGTGACCAAAGACCTTGACATGAGTTGTTTGAGTTTTGGAGCTGCCTCACAAGATTTTTTTTTTTCAGTTTATTTGGTCAAGTCAGTCGCAGTGTGAAAAAGTCAATTCTTAAATCGGTGTTGAGAACAGAGTTCCCTGCTGGCAGAGGTCTCTCATGGTTGGAAATAAATAAAAGGAGAGAAGTCTCTGCGGCTACCCGAGGAGTTCCCTTTATGTATATAGCTGTCGACCGCACTCGTGGACGAAACCAATTACTCAAGAATGCGCATGCTCCATTTCAATTCTCTGCTGAAAACGTCTAAGCCAATTGTATCACGGTGGAAGCAAAACACACCTCGATCAAGCTATAAAATCGGCTATTTCTTCCCTTAACGATCACAATATCAAGGAAATAACACCAATACAGAAGAAAGTCATTATTGCGTTCTTAAAACAATGCAATACATTTGTGTGCCTTCCAACAGGCTACAGAAAATCTCTGAATTTCCAACTGGCCGTCCGCGTAGCCACCAAAAAGTGTCAGGTTTACACCTCTCCTCTCCCAAGCAACTAGCTTTTGTTGTGTCTCCGTTGAATTCCTTCATCACCGCCAGATATTATCATGTGAAAGACTGGAAATCAAAGCTATCAAGATTGAAGGCGGCTTCACCTTGCTGTGAAGGGATAGAACACCAGGCCGGAGCATTTAGAGCTTGTGTCAAAAATAGAGTAATTTGAGTGACCGGTTTTCTGAGTGGAGTAACACGTGATCTAAATGGCATTTGTTGTTGTTAAGGTAGCGCTAGCGCCTGCGCGAAAGGGAAGTCCTCGAGGACTGACAGAGGTCTCTCTCCCCTCTCGTTTATTTCTCGTCTGGAGATACCTCTGCTAGCAGGTAAAACAAAAAAGAAGAGTACGGAAACGCACTCAAGACCCCCATTTTCTGATTTTTGCGTCCGTCGGCGGACGCAGAATTCTGTTTGGTTTATTTTGACAGTAGGTCGCATGGGAATTGAACTGTGAAAACAAACTTCCGAGAAAACTTCAGTGCTATAGCGAGCTTTACTGAGCCGATTTGAACTTGGTCGCAAATTGCGATTTTACGGTAAAGTCGGAACAAGAAGTGGAAGTTGGAGCTCCTCTAGAGGGTAAAAGCCTCATTTAAGTTATCAAATGTTTGTTCGCGCCACGGAATTTGCACATTTGTAATGAAGGATTTAATCAATCCATATCGAACGATCATGAACAACAACTTCACTATTAGGATATAAGATCACGACCTTAAGCTGTGTATCTGTTTTCACAGAAATATATTCGGTATTACAGAAGCAAGTCAAAATATCGTGATCTTGACTTAATGTGTTTTCGTCCGCAGCAAGTAATATCTCCGACGATTCATCTTCGTACTCCTGAACTGTGTATCGATATCAGTTCCCGAAAACAAGGACTTGCATGAATTCCCCAGACACGTTTTGGTAAATTTTAATTTTGTGTTAACGGAGAGTAAATTTCGCCGCAACATTCTGCTAACATTGCTCTTTCTCTGACGGCGAAAATATAAAATTCTCAAATTAACGGCTTCCCGTAGACGTGAATCTTATTGCATAGTCCGTCCCCACTGAAGTCCGTACAAAACGGGTTTGAAGCGTAAATCAACATCGCCAACCCTTAAACTGGTCAGCAGTCCTACCGAGCCTCGGTATGTGGCCAGCGGTAGTCCCTTCAACGAACACTATGTTGTGAGCGAAGCAGCGCTTCAATGACGGTTATTTAAAAGAGAGACTGTTCGCAGTCTAAAATCTTAGGACTTGGCGGCGTGAATTCAGCCAAGCGAATTGGTGACTGAGAATTAGCCTGATTGAATTACACGAAAATTAGTGGGTGGGGATTCAAATTACGCGGTCTTGTGGGCAGGCATTCCTTTCCCCTTCTCCTCCCAAGCCCCCCTCCCCTTCCCCGTTTTTTCGCTCCCCATCCAACCCAGCCTACATGATACACAAAGAACAGCACATACTGGGTTTCATAATACAGTCTAGCACGAAAATAAACGTTACTGTCGATCAGTTAACTCACTCGAATGGGGAGGTGTACTGCGACGTGGCATTGATACCTCTGTAATACAAAAACCTCTCTTGAGAGACTAGGTACTGGTCACCGCTGGAATGTCGCAAGTCAATTACCGGGTAACCCATTTGAAGTGTCCACGTGTCCATCATATGCTTAACATCCATACATCTTCCTTGACTACAACTTTCCTATTTTACATTAAGGGAACCACTGTTAAGTTGAACAAGAAGACAAGGACCTAGGATAGCACCGTACGCTTAATTATTTGGAAGCATTGAGAAGGTAACTGCAGATGAATCCAGTTCGCTTCTGATAATAATAAATTTTGCGTTTTTTTAAGCAGCACACGGTAAGCTGTGACGACAGATTAAAGCGGAATGGGATGGAAAATGAGGGAACTTTTGGTTACCTAAGTATTTAAATTGCATTACTATCTTCAAGCAGGTTCGCCATACTGACCTCCCTTAAGACGTTCCACAGATCTTCTGTGTTTGCATTGGCATACTCAAACGTCTTGAGATAACGCTAGGAAACATCAAACATCAGGATAAACATACTACTATCCCTTCATACTAACATGAACTATTTTTATTTATTTATTTTGCCACAGCAAAAATAAGTAATGGGAAAAAATGAGTAGCGAAAGATTACAGACAAAAGTGGCTAGAAGTCGTAAGAGAAACTAGAAAGCTTTAATATGGGCGATTAGGCCTCCTCGAACTAAGTGGTCAGTACAGGTCGAATAGAAATGGCGAAGAAGCTAAAGTGGATTAAATCTAAAGTAAGCAATTTGTAATCAAAGTCTTGTGTATAGCTATTTATAAGTATACTTTACCGATTTTTCTTACAAGAGCATAAGGACCTAAAGCTGATGACTTCTCTGTCAAGTGAATTAAAAAAAATTAGGACGTTCTAAAGAAAAACTGAACCAAAAAATTTCTTAATGTTAGTTCTACAGATTGCGGAAGGCATGGGAGTTCAGTCCTAGTCAGTTGTAGGAATGGATTTGATTATGTAGATGAAAACGGTTACTAACTGAAGAGAGAAACATATCCAGCTCTTTTTTGGTAATGGTCCTTGAGTAGGGTTAAGATTAGCATGACTGTGATGATGATGATGATGATGATGATGATAATAAAATTACAACAGTGGTTACAATAACAATGCTACCAATGACGATAATGTATTTTCTTACTGATAATCCTTTCCTGAAAACCTCTTTACCAAGACAGCTTTCTAACATGCGAAGAATACACGAGCTCTGAAAAGGAACAAATGAGGATTACAGTCATCCATATCGTACTGTGGCAATTTGGTTTAAAAGAGGAAAGCGGGATAGAATCAGTAGGTAAACAATACCATTTCACCGTCTGGGATCTTCACCGACACGAGCTGGAGCGTAGCTGCCTTCAAGCCATTACGCCTGAGGTTGACAGGAATTATGGATCAAAATAGTCAAATAACTCAAATGGACGCCTATACAGTAAAACAATACGAAATTCATCCGAAAAAATGGTCAAAAGTTGTCCAAAAGTTGTCAAACCTCGGAGATGTTACCAGAATTTAAAAGGTGGCTTGCCAAAGTGATCTGAACGTATAATTATTTAATGCGAACTGCTTCAGTCCATCATCGATAATCTCTTTCCACGCTGGCATGAGGTGAAATGACAATATGGCGGATCCATTTCTCAACGAACTACTGCTGGAATTTCAGTGGTGCGTTGTTCATGGGCGATAATAAATCAATAGCTGCTGAATTGTTTCATGCTCAGTTTCCAAAACTAGTTTACGTTTCTTCAGCGTTTGAAGTATCACCCGAAACAACTGCGTAATTACAGCATAAAAAGTTGCCGTGAAGTTGCCGAGCACAATCTATACTGGCCTGCTGCGCTCGACATTCCCTTCACTGTGCCAGTGTCCATTGCAACACCCGAAAGGTCATTTGGCACGGTAAAAAGGGAGTACCTGCGATCCACCACGCTGACAAGGCGGCCATCATCCCTAGACTTATGATACAGAAAGGCGCCTATTGGCCAGACTTAGTCATTACAGAGCTTTGTAGCAAGAAGCCACAAAAACGTGCATTTCATTATCAGATACAGAATAATGTTCACGTTTAATATTCCTCTTTAAAATAGGGTGCCGATGGTACTTTTGATCCAAAAGGAGCCCGCTCATAGCCTGCGGTGCAGCTGGACTTGTTTCTCGAAACCTGTGTGTACGACGCAGGCTACCCATTCATTGTTTCAAAATTGCTAGCTAGTGAATTGTTAATTTTCTCTTACGAAGGAATACCTCAAAGAAATTAATACCGTCCTTTTATTTGAGATCAGCAATAAACGTGACGTGACAATCATTACTTTTAAGAGTTCATTGCATGAATAAAAGTTGTCTACCCAGAAATGTCCACATGCTCAGTGAGTACCTTTTCATATGTGATGGAGTCAAATATCTGATTGATGTCTTCTGGTCGTTCGATGGGTATTCTGATTGGATGAGAATTCGCTAGGCTATCTGCTTCAAAGGCCTCTGACATATCAATAATCACAACCTGATCATCCTGTGTACATAAAAAATCTTCAGCATTGCACAAGTATTGAATTTTCATCAAAGCTGTAGGCACACAGATATATTTATAATACGAACCATTTTCCATTGTGGGTGAATGTAATCCATGGACAGAAATTCCATAAAACTAGCAAATCCCTCATTTAGCCAAAAGTCATCCCACCATTCCATGGTGACGAGGTTGCCAAACCACTGCAAATGGATTGGTCATATCATTTTGAAATTTCACAGACAGATAAATAGTTGTTTTACATATAAATTAACCAGTGATGATAATAACTAACTTCCCTGACTAATGTCCAGGATTGACCTATACTCTGGATTTGGGTATTTCATAGTACACCGAGTTTATTTACAATTTCCATGTACACTGTACTTCATACCGGATGAAATTGCTTGTGTTTGGTTGAGGATTAGGGTCGGAAGATACCAGTGACGTCCACCAATAAAGAGAGTGAATCTCATTACCGGTCAATCCAGGGCATAGATCAAATTCTTCTACTAACTAAAAAAATCGAATTAAAAAAAAGTTTGCTGAGTAACACTGTCCGTCTTGTCTTCCATATAACTATCACTGAATGTATTCGTTTCGGCATTTTGGGACTTCATGAAACTTTCACCTATTACTAGTAACCAGAAGGGTTACTAGATGTCCTGAGAGAATGGACTTTTGACCGCCCCTTGAACATATGCTTTTTGAAGAAATCTATATTCGTAATTCTTGCTTGTCTGGAGATCGCGGTCGGAATTCTGGTATCATTGCATGTAAGGCAAGTGCTTTCCGTTGAATTGCATGTGGTGGACACTTCAAACCGTTGACTAGTCATACAACCCGTCTATGCCGGCGAGATAAATCAGTAAAGTTGACGCACATCGTGTGTTTCGGGATCTAAGCTTTTCTAAATCATCGGAAAGGTACTACGCCAAGATGTCGTCTGGTATATATTCACTAACTGGTCGAATCCAAGTGTTATAAAAACGGAAACGTTCTTTGGTAGGGGACGCTTGCGCTTTTAAC
>OX419336.1:44188099-44190599 GCA_948470475.1 Galaxea fascicularis | reverse complement strand
CATCAATATACACTAGTGGCCCCAAAATGCTTCCCTGTGGCACTCCCATGGTGATTTTTGTTGGGGGTGGCAGTGCATTAACACACATCGTTTGTTAAACTCGACCAGTGAGATATGAGCGGAACCATTCCAAGCTTTTCCCTGCTACTCCTAGTGACTTGAGTTTGTTGATGAGGAGCAGATGATGAACAGTGCCAAACGCCTTACGGAGATCCAGGAAGACTGTTCCCGTCACGCATCCTTTCTCCATACTTTCTAGGACTTGATCTGAAAAGTCGATTAAGGCAGTGGAAGTTGAACGCTTTAGTCGGAAGCCAAACTGTGATTGTGATAATAATATGTTTTCTTCCAGAAAGGAACTTAACTGAATATGCGCTGATCTCTCTATGATCTTGTTTATAGTTGGTAGGATTGATATCGGTCGATAATTATCCTTTAGTGACTTATCTCCATCTTTAAATAATGCAATGACTTTTGCACACTTCTAGACCCTTGGAAATACTCCATCAGTGAAAGATTTATTGATCAAACCAGTTAGAATTGGGGCGATGACGTCAGAAGCATCCTTCAACAAGCGAGCACTGAGCTTATCCAGTCCAACAGCCTAAGGAAAAGGGCATTACGGACGAAGTTCACGCTAACATTATCCCGGTGAAATTCAGATGGAGGGGTGCTTGAAGTAAAAACAGTCGAAACGTTTTGAAATGGTTTTGCCAGTACTTTCCCCACTGACACAAAGTACTGGTTCATAATCTTGGCAACGGAAAGATTTTCGGTGTGCCACTTCCCATTTTCAACTCGCCTAAGAGGGATAGTCATTGGGCTATCTCTTGAGTTGCTGCTAATGATAACAAACAAAACGGCGGACAAAAGAAACGTTTTGGCGGCAAGTTTTAATTTTTCCCTCATTCGTTCCGCTAACGGCCGCTTTTCAGTGTCTAAGGCTATTATTTTGCACTCTATCAATTGAGCGTGGCCACTGGAGGCCGTTAATAGCTGCCTTAGAATATAACGCTGATTACTAAAAATCTATTAGCATTCTATCACGAATGCCGGTCTCTGATTGGCTATGCTACTCGCTATCTATTCTGTGATAGGTAGCGGGTATCGTTTGCCAACAAAATGGCGACCGCTTCTTCGTGTTTTCAAAGTGTCTGCGGGGAGAATATAGATAATTTACTTGTTTAGTTTTGAACTACTAATAGATTTATGTTAAAACAATTAGATTATTCGCTCTCGATTTCTATGCTCGATAGAAATCTCAAGCTCATAATGTAATTGTTAAATACAACAGCCTTCTCACCTCGGCTAGCCGAGTGTCCCAGCACGAACCGTTTACATGGAAAAAGCTATCCCGCCTAGAAGGGTGCCCCGGGCAGGCAGACAGGGCACCCTGTCTAGTGTGTAAACGTCTCAGTGCATTTTCTGAAGAGACGTAGGAGAGAACGATGCATATGAAAGAAATCATATGAAGACATAGGAGAAGTTGTCTCTCCCAAAGTATCTCGGTTAGCCGGATAGCTCGGTCAGCTGGGTAATTAACTCGGTTAGCCGGGGCACCCTTCCTCCACGTAAACAGGCCCTAAGTGTAACTCCTGTATTACTTTGCCATGAATTGCTTCGTAAATAGTGTGATAGAAACATTCATTCATTCATTCATTTCATTTCATTTCACGTTTATTGTGCTACCTCATAAAGATATAATTGCACACAGTCAGCGGTCGTCGAGTTATTTGATTACGATAGGGTTTATGATAGGGTTAACTAATTACAAAAATATGATGCGATGGAGTCCCGAAAGGCTCCTGGGTTAGTTGACAGGTCAATAATAGATTGAGGTAAGTTGTTCCAGTTAGTTAGTGTTTTAGGTAAAAAACTGTATTTGTGTAAATTTGTACGAGCTGAGAGTGGGATGTAGTGTTCACAACGTGTGTGTCTTGATCTCCTGGTGGGTTTCTTGAGTGATTCCAGGAAGGGAAGAGAGGCCAAATTATTTAAGCCTTTCAAAGTAAAGAGAATTACTCTGTCCATTTGTCTGCGAAGCTTTTAAGGTGGCCAGCCACGTTTTTTCAACATCATTGACATAGAGCCAGGGTCGTAGCTTTCATAATCAGAAAGGACAAAACGTGCTGCTCTACGTTGCATCTTTTCGACTTCGGCAATAAGCTGTTCAGTGTGGGGATCCCAAGCACAGCTGGCGTATTTTATGAGTGGTCTGACTAGACTCATGTACGCTGCTTCTTTTAATGCTGGATCACAAGCACATAAATTTCGTCTTAGTAGGCCGAGCATTTGGTCAGCCTTGCAAGTAATGTTAGCAACATGACGATTCCATCGTAGATCGTTAGTGATGGTCACACCTAGGTATTTCGTATGTGTGACAGAGTCAAGGGCTGTGTCCTGTAAGGAGTATAAGTAGTGGGACTTGTGATGTGTTTTCCTTGAAATGTGCATAATTTTACACTTAGATGGTTCAAATCTCATATTCCATCGCTGGGCC
>OX419336.1:44163099-44183099 GCA_948470475.1 Galaxea fascicularis | reverse complement strand
TTTTACTTTATTCTGTCCGGGGATTTTCCCTTATTTTCACTACTTAGCCTTCTGAGATAGATAATTTCAATGTTAAGGATAGAAAATAATAAAAAATTATAATAAATTCCGTCTACGGCTTCCATTTATGTAATGCCGGACATAATTTTTGATGTAAGAATTCGTTCCTGAGAATAAAATCATTGTTACGAAAAATGTCTAGTTGTGCCTGGGACCTTCCATTCATAGAACAGTCAAGAACACCTATAATGCTCAGTCATGAAACGATACCTAATCTTCTAAGAATAGCAAACAAGTTAAGAGTGTTGACGAGGCTATGAGCCGAATCTAGTGTAGTGGTTTGTGTGCCAAGCTTTGTGTTGAATAAGGAGTCTATGGAATATTGGAAAACGCTGTCCCAAGTCGACTCCTTCGGTAAATAAATGGGCCATGAAGATTTTTGGGGAGTGGCAGGCGGGAAGAACAAATAAGAAAGCCTGTGAGGAAGAAAGCGGATCTGCTGTGGAAACTTCCCAAATTCAACATTTGGAAACCAACATGACGGCAGAGTCTCTAAACTTTTGGCTGACGAAGTTCATCATGGAAGTCTGCAAAGACACAGGAGAAACTTACCTTCTCCGAACGCTTTATAGTATCTGTTCATGTATACAGCATCATTAAGAGAATTGAGGTAATCAAGGAAATGCAGTCAAGTTTATGGGCAAGATGGATAACAGGTTTACTCCCACTAAACGTTCTAAATTTGTTCTTCGTCCTCATTAGTATTATTTATATAAAGAAAATACTAATGAGGACGAAACTTTTATATAGAGAATATCTCTCTCCCCTGGGACTGAAATCAAATGCTGCCCCCAAGGCTTTTTAGTTTGATAGTGTTTTACAGGGGTTTGAAACACGAGTACGAGACCGATTTTAATGGACGTGATAAGTTGTTGAGCTTATGCATTATTAATGAGTATTTAAATGTTCCGTGCGTTACTCCTAAACGAAACTCGTACCAATCAGCTTTGTACCTGTTGAGCATGTTCCGTCCAGAAGGTTTCTAAACGTGATAATCCAAAGAGTATAGTTTTTGGCGTCCTCCGCTGATGGTCTTTGACCCGTGTAACACAATTTTGGCGGATCTCTCTTCTTTGAAGAATTTCCAAAGTGCAGTTCCTTGTGTGTTAAATAAGATTAGGAATAATTCCATCCCTAAGTCACCAAGACACCAAGAAAAAGCTTTGTATTCGTTCATGAATGGTTCGTGAGTCGATGGGGCATGGCAAATAACTAATCTGCGGCAACTTTAGTCGACCGTTTATGTTGGTAATTTCACCACTAAACGCGTTGATCGATAGTCTCCTTCGCAGTTTTTTGGGATGTCACGAGGGTAGCGTTGCCGTGACATCTCGAAAATCGGCTGCGAAGGAGACTAGTTGATCGAACTGATCAGATTGAATCCTGTACAAGGGTAGCTTTGAGTACCTGTAAACCCGATGCTTCTACCCTGAGGAAACAGGATGCATTAGTTGAAATGGATCTAGTTTTTCGCAGCAGAGTGAGCGAGAAACCTTTGACTGAGAGGCAGGTTATCATTTGGCCAATCACAGTCAAGTCTCATGTTTTAAACCACAGAGCATGCTCAACAGGGAAAGAAATCTTTGGTGGGAGGGGACAAGATTTACTTGCAGGGTAGTACCTTTATGGAATTTTTGTGGATAAATTCAATGTATTTGAAGTCGCAAACAGCAAAAGCTACTAAATATGTGGACATGACTACAGTCTTCTTGAATTTATCGTATTTCCAGCCGTCTTTCTCTTGGCTTTTGTAAATCGGCATGTTAGAAACAGCAATCAAACTGGGATCGTGAACCAGGGTCACGTTAAATGTCGCCTTCATCGCGGGCTCGTCAAAGCAAGGGAAAGCCTTGCGCGCATCCGCTGGAGAGAATTGCGTTGCTGCCAAGCGACTGAAAGAAAAAAAACAGATAAACATATGTCACTTTTTTAACAGCTAAATAAAGGTAAAGTGAAATCATGTTGAACTTAATTTGGAACATCACAATGCATTATCATCTTCAGTACCCGCGATTCTTTCGGAGGGCGCCGAGAATAATGACCCCTAGTCGGTTCCGACTTCAGGGCGGTTCTCATTGGCTACAAAGGGACGAAGCCTGTCAGCTTCCAGATCAGATTCCAGAATTGGAAGCGAAGGAAGCTACCGACAGGGCCAGAGGTGGTTTTTCCCGGCGCTGACCGAAAGAATCGCGACCTCTGCGAGCGAGAATGACCACAATTCTACCACGTGCTGTTACTTACGCGAATGTTCCATCGTTGAGTTTATATTCCATGATGTAGAATCCTCCCAGCTCTGATCTTAGGTCCGACTCAAAAACCATGTTAATGACATACTCTCCTGATTGTAACCAGGTCTCCAAGTGGATGACGTAAAATTGGTTCTTTTCAAACCAGAAGTGTTCCTTTATTACAAGGGCACCTGAGAAGATATAATGACGAAAATGGTGACGATAAAAGCAACAACAACAACAACAACAAATAATAATGATAACATTTGATAATGATAATGATAATAAGCGAGCAGAGATGCGCAGAGTACTCGGTTGAAGAACAGCGTTTCACCTTTCCAGCCGGGGCGAAAAGAGAGAAGAGGAAGGCCCGTTGCTATACACGTACGTCTTCAATTCTACCCGAGGCACAGTCAACCTGCCAGAATTTCGGTCGTCACTGTAAATCTCAAATCGATTTGCTTTACCACACTCCCATACTCCCAACCAGCGAGTACTAAATTACAGCGCGCTAATCCATGGATGTCCGATATATAATAAGTAAAGTCTTTGGTTACAAATACTCACCTTCCGAGGACTTGCGTACAGAGACTGTCGTCACATTTAACTTGTTGGTGTGCACCAATATATACTGTGTCGATCTCGTCACGACAATAGAGATATTCACGTGACCATTAAACCTTAACTTTACTAGATCTGCTAATATGGTGACGTCATAGTGCCTGGGAGTGATGTAACTTGGCAGTCGTACATTCCACCAGATTTCTGTTCCAGGAGTCGTCACACCAGGAAATGGAGTCGGATCGCGACTTTCTGGGTTTGAAGTTCCTAAAAAAATAGACAACATGAGTGTACTCTGTGAAGCGTTTATTGTGCCACACTTCTTCAATTACTGCTCAGAGTCTTGGCTGATTTTTCGCGCAGTAAGCGGCGAGTAACAGAAAAACCGTTGCGAAACTGAACTAGCGATCTCTTTGATTTGTCTGGCGTCATCGCAGCTCTTCATACCAGACCTTATCAACTGAGTAAAAGCAGCCAAGCAACTTTAGCTAACCAAAGACTATCCACAATTTTAATTACTGTCTTTAAAATAGTAAACTAGTCATATAGATTTAAACGAAGTCCCTGTAAAGCGGTCTTTTAGATTTGATTAACCTATAATCCGCTCATCAGAGAAACTGATATTCTTTCCTCAGTAAATGGCACCACGTATGGACTACGCTCCTGATGTTACAGAGCAGCAAAATTATGGAACTCGTCACCCAACAACTCAGAACAGTCACCTGCTACAAGTCTTTCAAACCTAAAATTAGCAAACTAAATCTCTCCGCTCTGTAATACTCATTTACCTGAACATCTTGCATATAACCCATTTTTTTAACACACTTGAGATACATTATCTAGTTGCATTTTTAGTATTTGATATTAATATTTCCTATTAAAGCTTAAGATATTGTTCAAAGACCTAATATTTTCTAGGAGAAGGTTATATTCTTTTGCCCCACGAAAGGCAAAAGAGCGCTGACCAGTTGATAGTCTGCATTTGGGTAGGTTTAGCTGTGACTTATTTCGGGTTATACGTCCTGATACACTGACTGTCATGAAAAAGATTATAAAGGTAGGGTGGCGCCTGCAATGTTCTACACTTTTGAACCATAGTGACAGTATTCAATCGGACTTTATGACAGACGCTTAGCCAACCAAGGGATTTGCGTGCAGCGGAGAGATGATCAAATTTCTTGAGACCTAGGATAATTCTACAAGCAAAATTTTGGATAAGTTGAAGTTTACAAATATTTTTGTTGGAGGTATTACCCCAAACACTAGAACAATAGGAACGTCTGCTAAAAATAAGGGCATTAATTATTGTAATTCTATTTATTCGATGTAGTTTATATAGGCAGCTCGAGGACAGTTTGGATATGTGGTCGTCGAAGGTTACGGCAGAGTCGATCCAGACCCCCAAATCTTTTACGACAGGACAGGGCTCGATGGTCTTTCCCAATAGAGCGACAGGAAGTAGAGATAGGAGGTTTCGTATTCGCTGTGGGACTCCAACAACAAGGAGCTTGGTTTTGTCTGGGTCAATCAACAAAGAGTTTGTTGAGCACCACTTTGCGACCTCGCGGAGATAGCTGTTGAGGTCGGAGATGGCAGCTCTGGTGTCGGCGGATGGAAGAAAAGCTAGAAGTAATTTACGGTCGTCTTAATGCTAGTCTTAGTAGGTAGGCTCTAGTCTCAATTTCTATATTGATTCATTTTGTATTTCTATATTGTATTTTAGATAGTTAGGTGTCCCCTATTAGCAGTGGGGAATCCCCTCTGCTAGATTTTACCTGACACGTTAATAAAGTCATTATTATTATTATTATCATCATTGTTATTATTATTATTATTATTATTATTATTATTATTATTATTATTATTATTATAAGAAAGCTTAAGCAACGAGTACGGCAACGGCAACGAGAACGCCACAAAACAATAGGCTTAATGAGCAAAAACAATACTCTGCGCGTGCGTTTTACATTTTGGCACATTTCATCGCCGTCCATTGCAAAACAACAACGTGAAATGACCAAATTTTGGGTTTTCTCGAGAACGTGAGTGCATGACGGCAAGTTTTTCTTTCTTTTTCTTTGCTTTTACACCGTTCACAGTAACTTATACCCTGGACAGCTCGCCAGCATTTTTCACGTTAAACAAATTGGAATAATCACGAAAAAGTTACGAAAACGAGAAGTCATATTTTGAAATAACGTTCTCGTTGCCGTCGCCGTCGTCGTTGTTATGCTCTCTTATTATTATTATTATTATTATTATTATTATTATTATTATTATTATTATTATTATTATTATTATTATTATTATTATTATTATTATTATTATTACATAGCCCATGGATTAATTCGCACTCCTTCGGTACTGATAGAAGGTCGTCTGCATAGAGCGTAAACAGAACTGGACCGAGGATGGACCCCTGGGCCACACCCACTGTTAGGAGGGGGAGGTGTGATACGGTGCTGCCATGAGCGTGATGATAGATAACTTTTAAACTATGCTAAGGCTGGATCTGACATGCCCAATGAGTGCAGCTTCGATAATAGATTGTCATGACGGATGCTGTCAAAAGCTTAGCTTTTTAGCTAAGTGTAAACTCGCGTTAATAAACTGTATTGTATTGTATTGGACTGTACGGAAGTACGGTAGTTTGCAGTGGTAACTTAAGCGTGGCAACAATGCAGTGGGAGAAAATTCATGATGCTAATAACCAAAGCGAAGTGAAGGGCGTTTTCAAACAATAGCAGCCTACTGTTTTATTTCCTGAGATTTCCTTTCAGACAAACCACCTTAATGTTCTAATAGAATTAACATGTTTAAAACGTCTTACATCATCATCAATGATCAGTCTCGCTCACGGTCATGATCTTAAAACCCTTTCTTGATTTAAATTCAAAAGAGCTCGCTCCTTCAGCTTTGCGACCTGGTAGACTGGCTCTTCTGTCATGCAAGGTTCAATTCTATGTGTTACCATGCCTCCCATGCATCTGCTACTTTGGTCACTGTGCACATCCTAATTTCGTTAATTTCTTATCTTTATTTTGATTTTGTTTTATAACGTACTTCTACAAATGCAATGTAAATTCTATGTAAACAGTGCAAAATAAAAGATAATTAATTAAATCCTGGGCACACCTCCGGGGATTTGCAATTTTTTCTTACTTGGCTGTCTATTCCCCAACCCAGGGAACACAGACAGAGACCATTTCCCACCCCCGGGGCTCCTTATAAACCACAAATACGCCTTTTTGTGTAAAAAATGGACATAACAATATTGATTTCAAACAACAGTAAAAACAAACATTTTGTCAAAAACGTACAAGCTTTTTTAGAGGTTTTGAACAAAGGATGCTACCTGTTCACGGTTATATAATAAAAACATGAACACTGTCTGACGTAAAAATTGTAACCGCAATAGTGGACAGAACATTAATGCCACATTAATGAAATCGCGATCATATTTAAATTACGTTTTAAAGTGCTTCTGAGTCAAATGAATACTTTTCTTAGAGCAGTAAAATTTCTGGCCTGTTACAGTTCAAATCAACTGCTATTTTTTCAAACCAGTGGACTGAGCAAAATATTGAACTCCGTGGACCGGTAATTGGTATTCTCCACCGACGCGGTTCGGCGCCATCGTGAACCGAGAAGTGGCCTACTTCACAAGAATAACGAGGAGTTATTTTCGAATTTCCCGGCCCCCTACCCCCGGGGACAAGACCTCTTCAAGCAATTCCCAACCCCCAGGACCGAAGGACTGGACTTGTCCCGGGGGTTGCCTGGGGGATAGCTACTGGTAGAACTGAACCATGCATTACTGCTCCAGTACAAAAAGAGTAATGTTACAGGTGTTAATGTAGTCACTACTCAGTTCCCCTAATGACTGTTGACATGAAATTATACGAAGGCATTCAAAAGACAAAGCTAGTACGAAATCCACACAATGATGTTGAAATTTCGATTCAGTTCAGCATCTATACGTAAATGTAGTAAGGCGGACTTAATTCAATTATGAGTGGCTCAATCATATATTACCTAGGTAAAGCAATTTTTTTTCATCTGCGCTCACCTTTATGTTGCAATTTGCAATGGTTAGATAAATTTACACCAGTAAAGGTTATATCTCTAACTTGCCTTCTTGGCTGTGGCCTCGAGAGGAGACGACATGTGTAGATCTTGCTTTGCCGAGTAGGGCGCCCAAAACGACGACTAAAATGATGAGTATGATGACCAGCGTAACAACTGTGGCAATCACACCTCTTGGAATGAACCTCCCGCGTGCAGGTGAGTTTCTGTATTCCATGGAATCTCGTGTTCTAACTGAGAAGCGGGTTTGTAGAGGCTTCTCCTGTTGGTATTTTGTGTCCATTCCTCATCAATTCAAGACAAAACAAAGACTCAGTTCGATCGAAACTTTCTTTGTCTGACTGTACTTTGTACCTTTGTGTGCAGATAGAATTTCAAGATAATATTTTGGATAAAAGATTCGGTTCCGATACAGGAAACCTAGACTAAAGTACGGTTGACAACTTTCTGAAGCCTAATTAGCCAAAAGTAAACATACACAATGACTAGGCGTCTCTAATGAAACGAGAACACAGATGAAGGGCAAATTTCTTCCAAAGGAGAAAACCGAAGCAGGCAGGCAGGCAGGTAATATTTCAGCAAAGTTCTATTTAATGGTCTTAAACATTTTTACCACAATTCATTAATTAGTGGTGTCGAGCCAAGACAGTTCCGCTAATGACTTCCTTTTCTTTTTGTGGCATTATTGGCTATAACAATAACAACCTTAAGGGAAGCCATCCTCAATGAAATAGAAGGAGGCCAAGTTTGAGCTCCCTGGCTGCATTTCAGTAGGCTTTTAAATTTAAAGTTTTGGAAATACAATTATTAAGGCACTTCAACTCTCTAGGCAGTCGATGTATGCACACATGTATAATTTGCTTTGGGTCGCGCGGGAAAAATTGAAGCATGATTTTACGCCCAGATGGAGTCTAACTTTGAATTCAAAAGCATTTTAAGAAGTTCATCTCCTCAGTAGTTATATTTGCGGATTTTAACTAACAATGCGAAGAAAACGCATTCGAAAACATGAAAACAAAAACAAAAAAACAAAAAACCCGCGGAAAAACATTGCGCCGTGGGCTGTTTTTGACTGATAGAAACTTGCGATAAGCAAAGATGATAAAAATTAAGCAAAGTTATGTGCTGTAAGAATGTGGAAGAAAGTCTACCTTCGTTGCGGATTGAAGGGTAAAGTAAAGTGATAATTCTGCAGCAAATTAAAGTTATTGATCTGTGACCAGCTGAGTGGCCGGCGCCTAATGGAAAGGGAAAGGAGAGATTCGCGGCAGAGTCGGGGGGAGCCAAGAAATAAGGAAACATCCACCACCCACATGTTGAGAATGACTCTTGAGAAAGAAAGGGTTGGAAGCGGGGCTATGAAATTTCATCAGTACTAAAAGTCAACCTGTTGCTTTTTAAAAGCCTGTGACTGATGTCGGTACTTTTCCGAATTGAAACGTTTGAACTCATGGCTTGTTGTCGTTTGAACTTCTTTAGGGCAGCTAAGCGACTTCGAAATAAGGTAAGGATCTCCTTGCACTCGTTGCAGTTAGCCAGATTATATGATCACGTGTATTCTTATACCACTATTACTGAGTCACAACCTCGTTCCCAGGGTCTCTCCTCTTCCCGTCTCTCTCGCTCCAGGGAAGAGGAGAGACCCTGGGAACCAGGTTGTATTGGTCATTGGTCCATAAAAGTAGAGCCTTAATCCGCCGTTACACGTTGAAACTTATGTGCAACGGCGCTGAGAAATAAGTTTCAGCAGGCGTTGCACTGTGTAACATAAAAGATCGAAACTTGTTTGGGAACGTTGAAACTGGTCTCAAAATGTGAAGTATATATATATATGAAATAATTCATATTTGTACTGCGGTTGTAGATACAAGTGAAGAGTGATCATCGCAGTAAATTTTCCAATTTAAGCAACTGGAAAGAAGAAGCCTGAAAAAATCAGGGCTTCAACGGGATTCGAACCCGTGACCTCCGCGATACCGGTGCGATGCATCGCACCGGTATCGCGGAGGTCACGGGTTCGAATCCCGTTGAAGCCCTGATTTTTTCAGGCTTCTTCTTTCCAGTTGCTTAAATTGGAAAATTTACTGCGATGATCACTCTTCACTTGTATCTACAACCGCAGTACAAATATGAATTATTTCATATATATATATACTTCACATCACTTCACTGTGCGGGAAAATATGAACTCAACAATTGACCTCGCTCCCAATGTGTGGCTTCATAGCTCAGTTGGTAGAGCATCGCACCGGTATCGCGGAGGTCACGGGTTCGAATCCCGTTGAAGCCCTGATTTTTTCAGGCTTCTTCTTTCCAGTTGCTTAAATTGGAAAATTTACTGCGATGATCACTCTTCACTTGTATCTACAACCGCAGTACAAATATGAATTATTTCATATATATATATACTTCACATCACTTCACTGTGCGGGAAAATATGAACTCAACAATTGACCTCGCTCCCAATGTGTGGCTTCATAGCTCAGTTGGTAGAGCATCGCACCGGTATCGCGGAGGTCACGGGTTCGAATCCCGTTGAAGCCCTGATTTTTTCAGGCTTCTTCTTTCCAGTTGCTTAAATTGGAAAATTTACTGCGATGATCACTCTTCACTTGGTCTCAAAATGTTGTTGTTCCGGTTTCTGATTGACTTACGCTGCGTAGCGTAACAAGACCGAGCGAGACCAGTTTCAAGAAGTGGTGTTATACGGTAAAACTCTTGTTTTTATCATCACTGCGATTGTTGCGACCGTTGCAGAAGTAGAAAGCGGTTCTACTTTTCGTGAAACTTGTCTCGCAACGGAAGTTCGAAAAAGTTTCAGGAAACCAATCATATTACTCGGTGCAACGCATGCTGAAACTTGCTTCGCAGCGCCGTTGCACACAAGAGTTTCAGCTAAAAGTTTCAACGTGTAACAGCGGATTTAGATTTATTATAATCATTTTCCTCTGACTTAACAGAACTATATTTGATTTTATAAATGAGAACTTCTTAGAAAAGCACTATGGAACTTGCTCAGATCTGCTGCCATTTTATTATGTTATCTACTGTAGCAGATGCTTATGTATTTTCATTGTTCACTTGTAGAATTAAATGGAAAATAAATAGAAAATGAAAAACGACTTGCCGTTTCTGTGCCAGCCTGCAAACAGGCTCTCCATTTGGGTTATTCCGAGAGATGGTCGCGTCCATTTGCTCTTGAATGGCGCGCGCTCAAAGCTAGGAGATTGGGGCGGGCAAATCGACGCGACCATCTCTCTGAATAACCCAAATGGAGAGCCTGTTCAGTGCAGGCTAATCATCCTTCAAATAGTTTTCGAAACACGCACTTGGGGATATCACCGGATATTTCCCAGTTTTAGCTGAGGAATATTCAGTCACGTGATGCGTTTAGGCCAATCCGATACGAGCGAGTACCGCAAGCACGTGGTGTTGTGCAAGTCAACCACCGAAAGACCTAATTGTAAGGGTAAAATCCTAAAACCTAAAGTTCAACAGCGTAAAATTCGGGAAAACGGGAGTCGTGTTTGGCCTGACAGCACTTTCATATCAATGACATCACGAGAAACGGAAGCGCGTTTGGTCTGTTAACACTTTTTCTCTCCACCAAACTTGGGAGTTCCAAATAGAACTGAAAACGCCGCTTTCTCTATCTTTTCCGCATGTCCATCCTTTAAATCGCTAAGACTAACAGACGATACCCCGATGCTGCGTAGAAATCTCAATTGCTCCTTCATTTAATTGATACAAGAACCATGAGATCTGGAGATGTACCGAGGGAGCGGCAAAGCTATTGAAGACGGATGACAAAGTTTAGATGTCATTGATTTCCAATATCCAGTGGGCAAATTGAAAAATACGTCGCCTTTCCCTTTGTTGAATTCCTGGATTGCAGACAACTGAAAGCGATTTAAACGTGAAATTTTAAATATAGAGCATGTTTGGAAGCGGTTACGGAAAGCCCTTCGAAAATCAAACACGTTTAATCGGCCAAGCAAAACTAACCCCCAAATGGTAACGTGGATAGCAAACCTAAACAAAATCCTCAAAAAACTAAAGGCCCTGGCAAACGAGGATACATTCAGTTGCGGACACATTGTTGCTCATGATGTTTCTTGGGCGCACGGGACACAAAATGAATGTTGCGTTTCCATACCGCGCAAACTGGGAAACATTTGTTGCGGACACAACAACTAATGTTGCGCGCGTGGGCAAACGTGGAAACATTTGTGTCGGCCGGAGACAATGTGTCCGCAACAATGTGTTCTCGTACACGAGTGCAGTTGGGAGAACGAGAAATGCTGTGGGAACACGAGCCGCAAACGAGTGTTTCCACAGCTTTTTCGAGTTCTCCCAAACGTTCACGAGTGTTTCTGTAACTCGATAGAAACACGGAGAACATGTTTTCTATTTCTTTTAGAAAACACAACGACGAAAAAAAGGAAAACAACTTGTTAACTTTGATTATCAAAATGTAAATTCTCTTTGCTAGCATCATCATTACGTCAACAGCTCGTGCTAGTTCTGTGTTTCTATCGATTTCTAACCAATCAGCGCGCGTATTTTGTTAGGACTGTTTTCTAAATGATCTTAACGGTCTGCGATCGGTCTGCGGCAGTATCGGCACCATGATCGGCGATTGGTCTGCGTCATGTCGCAGACATATGGAAACATGTGTCCCCGCCGTCTGTGGCGGTCTGCGGCACACGATCTGAATGATCGGGAAAGTAGAAATAGAGTCAACTTTTCCGATCACTCAGATCGTGTGCCGCAGACGCCGGGGACACATGTTTCCATATGTCTGCGACATGACGCAGACCAATCGCCGATCATGGCGCCGATAGTGTCGCAGACCGATCGCGGACCGTTAAGACATGGAAACCAGGGTTTACTGTCTTCTTAACAGAGCATGGAGACAGTGCTAACAGCTCGCTTGACGTCCGTTGTTTCTCGTTGCACGGGTGACATACAAACCGTTTTAGGAGTATTATTAAAGGACGTCACTTTCCAAAATTCAGAAGGTAAAATGTGATTAGCTAAGCCGCGAGAAAGGAATGTTGCTTTTGGATAAGCAGGCGTTTGTGGGGAAGAGGTGAAATATGACTACCCCAAAAACGACTGCGTGGGAGGCTAAAGCGGGATGCGGTGAAAACTAAGGCCTGGTTCACATTAGTGACATAACGGGGGCACCCAACGAGCAAATTAAGCAAAAAAAAACCCTTAGAGGGATATTTCTAGGCTCCTTGTAATGTTTAAAGACTGTTTAAAGAGTTGTTTCAATCAGCTAGAAAAATTTGATCTGTTCGGATTTCTTAGCTGAAAATTGAAGTGCCCGAAAATTTTAGGGAATGAAATCTTCATTTCAGAAATTGTTAGCTGAATGTCACCTTCGAAGAACTTCTCTGCGAACCCGAAAATGCTGGGCGACCTTTTCAAGAGCGAAAAATTGCAAAAATATCCCTTCTAAAAATCTAAGGGACTATTTTCTCCTGGATTTCCCTGGTTGCGAATCTTTTAGGTGATGTTTTAGTTAAGAAATCAGTAACTTTTTGGCAATACATTATCCGTAAGTCTTAGAACGGGTAGACTCTCCCGAACAGATATTTCATCGAAGTTTCTCGTTGGGTGCCCCTGCTTGATGGCAGTGACTTTGTCTGGATCTGGTTTCAGTCCATCTTTAGAAATCACATGGCCCATGGATTTAACTTCTGCTTGCCGCAGCTTGACCTTCGACTTGTTGAGTTTCAGGTTGACTTGTTTCGCTCGTTCCAGTAAGCGGACAACATTCTGGTCGTGATCCAGTAGAGCTTCCGAGTCAGTTTCACCATAACCAACGACAAGAATATCATCTCTGATGACTTTCACACCTGGCAGGTCTGTGAGGCACTCTTGTAGCCTGCTTTCAAAGACTTCTGGGGCCAAACTTATTCCAAAGGGCATCCGTAGGTAACGGTATCTTCCAAGGGGTGTCCAGAAGGTCGTTAACTTGCTGCTTTCTTCATCAAGACTAACTTGATAAAATCCATCTAAAAAATCTCAGGCTTTCTGTAAATCCAGGGTTTTTTCTCTTAACAGCCTAACTTTATCTCCTTGATTCTTTAAGCCGATAACTAGCCTGTCCCTGATAAGCTCATCCGTCAGTGCACCGTACTCGCAGGAAGCGGCTAATTTTCTCAATCTTGTGACGTAACTTTGTACCGATTCTTCGCTTTGTTGCACATATGTGTTGAAAACATACCTTTCGTATACTACATTTCTGCTGGGCTTGAAGTAATTTTCCAGGGCTTCTAAACATTTATCTATCCTCTTCTTGTCTTCTTCCGAAAGGTTGAGGTTAAACAGAATTTGTAGACATTCTCTGCCCATCGCAGATCTCAAAGTCGCAAGGCGGACTGAACCCTCTCGCTTGTCGAGGCCTGTTGCTATTTCATAATCGCTCCATTGCTGCTTGAAAAAGTCCCGGTTGCCAGCAACGTCGCCGTGGCATTTCATAGTACTAGGCAGAGGAAAATTGGGAGAAATAACCTGCTGATAAACAGGAGCAATAGGCTGTGCTGTGGTAGGTGCTGGTGTAGATGGCGCGGCACTACGTGGTCGGAGTCTGTCGACATCTTCTTACACTTTGAACGTATGAATCTCTCCGAAATTACGAACAGAAGAAGGGAACAGCATCTGCTTGCCAGCTACATCGTTTAGTTTAAGCGAGCAAGGACGTATCGCTCAAGCAAAATGTTTTTCTTCTGACACCATATTTCGACACGTACACTGTGTTGGCGGGAAAACATGATGTAACGCACTGACCAGTCACGCAAGAACTAAATATTGTAACAGTCGTCCTGCAAACAGGAATGTAACGCAGCACAACCAAAGATTTCAGACACCGTCATCAAGGGACAGCAGTCTAAATAATGGAATGGTGCTGGAAAATTTCAGAAGTCTGTTTGGACCGTACACGTGTGTGGTCGCGAGAACAATGAACATGCAGTCAGCCTCAGGAGCGGTCCGCGTCCATTCATCCAACTAGTAAACCAAGGCAACGGAACACGAAAATAATATTTAATTAAACAAGATATAGGTGCACCAACGAATTCTTTTGTCTGGCCGACAAAGAACAGATGGCAGTCCCTCGACAGATCATTATTTAAGAAGCCCGAGTTGCAACAGGCTGGTCTAGGCCCTCAAAAAGTTTCCTTTAACTGTAGGACCAATGCAACGGAGGTCAAGGCAAAGCTAGAAGAGAGCTACCCCAAGTTAATTACGGGTGGAGGAGGGCGGGGTGAGAAACGCGAGTTCATGTTAAATGTACGATTAACCTTTGTTCATGAATGGGTAGATAAGGGCTTGAATTTCTGGGTATTTAACTCTACCTATTAAACTTCAAGTGTGGGTGAATGCATCCAACCATTTGTGGAAGCATTGTTTTTCCGGGAAATCGGCCCATTGTACTAAAAATATTGCTTTGTAAAGTGTAGAAAGAATAGAATAGGATATGGCGTCTTTTGTTGTGTGAAGGGGCGTTGGTTATTAGTTTAATTAGTTAAGTTTAATGAACGGTAAAAGAGAAGAAAAATTGGGGGTCTTGGTTTTCGGAAAACGCACGTCAACAGTCAATAGCGAAAACTAAGACCCGGCAAAGAGTAGAATCACGTCTCTGTTGCAACTATAAATAAAAGAAAAAAAGACAAGACCATTCAATCTTCACTTAACTAATAGGGGAGGGAGCCCCCCCCCCTCCCCCTTCCCCCCACCTTGTGGAAAAAAATTAGTAAAATACATTTCCAGAAATAAAAAGTACTTTTCCGGTCGGCTAAAGCTGGTGGATCTCACGGGAGAACATCCAAGCCTCACTGAATAATTCTGCGTTAGAGTCAGCTCCCCCATACTGCCCGCACTTTAAAAATTGCTCCGCGGGCCCTGTTCTAATCGTATTAGGAATTTAACGAGGACGGCGACGGCAACGAGAACGCCACAAAACTGAATAGGCTTATTGAGCAAAAACAATGGTTCTGTACGTACTTTTTGCATTTTGGTACATTTCTTTACCGTCCTCTGCAAAACAACAACGTGAAATGACCAATATTAGGTTTTCTCAAGAATGTGGGCGTATGACGGCAAAATCCTTTTTCTTTTTCATTGCTTTGACGTCATTCATACTAACTTAGTTCCTCAGTGGAGAGTTCACCAGCATTTTCCAAGTTAAACAAATTGGAATGATTGCTAAAGAGTTACAAAAACGAGAAGTTCTATTTTTAAATGACGTTCTCGTTGCCGTCCTCGTTTTTTAAACTTCCTATTATTAAGAGTGCAAAGTTTATGGATATATTTTTGTGGCTATAGCCTTACAACTACATCCTTCTTCAGCCTTACAAAAGCATAAGTTTATCCCTAGCCTCTCTATGTACGTACATACTGACAAACTCATCGAATGTCGCGTTTTAAGTTCCAAGACGTTCCACGAGACGGATACGTCCAAATGTTTCTTGATTTTAGTTGTGTTTGTTTATCATGTCCCATCGACCTTTAATAATCACATGTCTAACAAGTGAAAGTGAAGAAATTTTGTTGAAACTGGCGATTTCCTCTCGCAAGTAAGATCAGAGGACGTTTTGTCAACCATGTCGGCCTCCATTGGTCGGCATGTGATAAATAAACAACATTCTCCATTTGGCGTGAAAATATGCTCGCATATGTGTCCGAGGACATTATCTGTTCCGAGAAACGAATAGTTTCGCTCTCGGAAAACTTTAAGTTTCGACGAACTGATTATGTGCAAGGATAAATATTTGAGCAGATTTTTAAAGCCAAATGGGGGCTACTGTCTTTATTATCCTTGAAATATTTTTCGCAACACGCATTTGGGGAGTATATAAAATAGTCTCCATTTGGCGCGAAAATATGCTCAGATATTTGTCAGCGGACATTATCTGTTTCGAGAAGCGAACAGTTCGTTCTTGGAAAATTGTGAGCTCCAAGGGATGAAGGTTAAACCACACCACAAAATTTGGCAAGGCTAAGCAACGCTGCTTAAAATTCAAACTAATTTTCATTTGTTTGTAACACCCCATGTCAGCGGATTACGATGAGTGGACGTGTTAATACACTGGAATCCTAACTTCACGCTCCTTTAATTCCATCCTTCACTGATTCGTCGCCTGTCCCTTTGTTCGAACAAAAATGCAGCCTAAAGAAATAAAATGTAATTAGCCTATGTAGAGATCATGGGCATTCGTTGGGAGATAAATATACTCAATTGTCTAAAAATACCAGAAGCAACATCGCCCAATTCTGACAAGTGAACTTCGTTAACGTGTTAGTTGCTCGGTGTTTTCAAGCCGATCCAAATATTTTACATTGTAGATTACGCTATGAATTTTTAATGCAGTACAAAAAGGGGTGAGACAAAAGGCACTCCCGTTAGTTTCCGTCGTGTGCTGCTGAGGTTCATTTTGAAATCCTTGGTTCGCGGTCTTACTGATGTGCGCTGTTAAAGATCAGAGTTCTCTACAGGTTAGTTCTTCTGGAATTATTATCTGGTTTGGCTGTGAAATTTGTCTTGGCAAGTTATTGCCGGCAACATCAAGCGAACATCAGCGATTTAAGTTTCGTTCTTGAACATGGCCGGTTAATCTGAACAAAATTCAACCTGATTTCGTTGCTCAGTTTCGAGATGATGATGTGAGAGTCGTAAGATTTTCTGTCGCTAAACAGAAACATTTGGCATCCAGACCCGAGTGTATACAATTTTAAGTAACTGGTCTCCTTTTCTTCTCTCTTGTTACTTAGTTAGATGACATAATGAGTGAATTATAACTTACACGATTGGTGGAGCGTACAGGAACGATTCGCAAAAATCCACGATTACACAAGGTAAGATTTCACCGGATCTGTTTGTTTTTTTAATTCGTTTGTTCGTCCATTTCTCTTGCATGAAACACGCACCGTAATCCCGCAACATAATAGGGAGCTTAAATGAGCACTGTCACCGGGATTTTTGCTGTTTTTGGTTCAGTTCTGCCAAAATAACTGCCTTTTACCTGTTATCGTGCAAAAAAAGCAGGGAGAGCCAACCATAATAACTTTTTTGGCGATTTTTCAGTGCATAGCTTGAAATTTTGAAAAAATTGGCAGGCTTTTCAAATTTCAATCCATTTCCATCCTCGTCATCTTTGATGGAATACAGGAGCTTATGCTGTCAATGCAGTACTGCGGTATTTAGGAGCAAAACCAGACCATTATTTTAAGATTTCCACTGATGCATTAGCACCTTTAACCTTTAAGTGATGGTACAATAGCGTGACAGTGCCCCTTTAAGCAACGAGCACGGCAACGGCAACGAGAACGCTACAAAACAATGGGATTAATGAGCAAAAACGATCGCTCCACTGCACTTGCGTTTACAGTTTGGTACATTTCTTTACCGTCCTCTGCAAAACAACAACGTGAAATGACCAAAATTTAGGTTTTCTCGAGAACGTGTTCGCACGACGGCAGGTTTTCCTTCCTTCTTTGCCGTAACACTGCTCACAGTAATTTAGACCATGGACAGCTCATGTTGAACGAATTGGAATAATCGAGAAAATTATTATTATTATTTATTTTGAAATTACGTTTTCGTTACAGTCGCCGTCGTCGTTGCTTAAGCTCCCTATTGTGCTGTTTTTGCGACTGCACGCGACAGCGTCAAATCCTATTGCTATCCGAGTCGAAATTCTGTTGAATGAGTGGTCAAGATGCCCTACCGTCTCTCTATATGGTGTGGTCCGCTCTGTTTTTATTGTGCAATAAATATTATTATCTAATCGATCGGTTTCTATCTTTCAGGTCAAAATGTGAATGGTTATGAAAAACATACGATTGGGGAACGCAAACCAACAATGTTCAATCACCCTGCCACTCAAGCTCCAGCTAATTCAGATAAGTCCAACACGTGTTATTCAATTCAGTTAACTGGAGTAACGTGGCTACAAGTCCATAGCTTTTGTTTAAAATTTAATTGAAATAATAAAGGCGACCAATTGGCGGTATCTAGTATGTTTTTGCAGATTGCTGGTCAATTAATTTCCATTTATTTGAATTAGGAAGTTTTCGTAAAGTCTATATCGTTTTAACGGTGGGGACAAACATCTCTATACATTGATACCTAAGAAGATAGGGGAAATTTGGGGTTTTTCCTTTACCGCCAAATTTCAAGGATTCCAAAAAATAAACACCGTCGTGAATTTCAAAACGAATTCATTTGTATTGATTCAGACACAAATTATGCATTCAAGTTAGTCCTTTCCACGCCAATTGGTGCTCAGGGACCTCCTAAGAGGTTTACTTGGAGGTTTCTGTAACCCATCAGAGGCTCCTGGGGATAAGTGGCCAGCCCACCCATGACGTGTGCGAGGGCAGACGAAAACAGCACCAAGAACTTATGTTCCCTACTCTAAGTTTCATTCGGCGTGTGGGTTCTTTGACACCCCCTTCCAGTTTCACGTGTGGAACAGTGTAGGAGATAAGGCTAGCGGCTACTGTCCAATGACGCGATTATCTGAACTGAAGCAGTCGTTAGAGCGGTACACAGCCAGCATGATCTTACCAGGAACCCTGGTTTGTGGTCCGGTCTGGGGTTTGAGCCCGCGACCTTCTCAGCAGTCCGATGCTCTGCCAACCGAAGTAGCATCAACAATAAAACGCTTTTTCAACTGCATCGCTGTCACGAAATTTCTATTTTTTTGTCATGTTTTAATTAACTTTTTGTTTCAGTTTCTCGGTCTTAGTATTTCGTATGCTCCTAGTGTTAATTAACTAGTGTTAATTCAACGTTGTAGTGTGGTTTGTAATTAGAGATGTAATGTAACGTAGTCTGTAACTAAAAGCGTGTAAGTTTATTGTTCTTAAGTGTTGATTTAGCAAAGCGCTGCTATCATAAGATTGTAAGGTATCGTATTTAGGACATAGGAGTGTAAGTAACATATGAGAAAATAGTAACATAGGAGTGTAAGGTACTACGTTTTACAATAATTATGTATGTAAAGTGTTAATTGCTAAACTAATTATGCCTATATATAAATGTAAGTTTCGTGGTTACTGGTTGGTGGTTGAAGTGGCAAACAGTCGGTTGTTGGAAAGTTGACGAAAGAATTGAGAAGAGGAGCTGAACGGCCTTTCCTAGCTAAAAGACATTAGCCGACGCCGACCAAGGTTCAAGGACAAAACCCATTTGTCATTGGCGGTGTTTGTGGGCCTGAGGGTAGAAGGAGGAAGAAGTTGAGAAGTTTTACGGAGAGAAACGGCGCGTCGCGTTGACTGTGGACCTAGCTGTAAAAGCAAAGAAACAGTTGGAAAGCAAAAGCTTGATATACCTTTAAGGGGATTTGCCTGCGGGGAAATGAAAGGGAGGGTACTTCGAAAACTTACGCCTCCCGGTTTGTAGTCTACTTTTTGATTTAATTACACCCTGGCGTAGTCTCGATAGAAATCAGTAGAAATCGATTGGATGATTAAAAACAAATCAATGCAGTTGTACTGAATCCTTGTTGCTATCAGAAGTAGATAACAACAAAAAACTTGAACAAAAATATTTGAATTGTTATCAAAAAGCAAAGTAGATAACAACGAGAATATTTCTGATCCATATATATGGCTTATAAGCAATACTGTAACTTCCATATGTTTTGCAGTCGATAACAATTGCAAAACTCAACTTCTACGGGGAATTCAAAGTTGAGATCACTGTCTACGGACAAATCGTGTCAGCGTACGAATGACTTCGAACTTTTTCAGCAGTCGACAACAATCGTAAACTACAAATGGTATGTGGTTCTATTTCCCGGACACTTTTCCTCTCGGTCAAACACTCCTCTTTGTTCTTCTTCTTCTTCTTCTTCTTCTTCTTCTTCTTCTTCTTCTTCTTCCTAACATACAAAACCCATTCCAATGGGGAATGGCAAGTAGTCCACTATAACTTTCTTTCGGCCGGAGTTGTCTCGTTTAGTCGGCAAAGCTCATTTCCTCTTCAAAAAGTTCACCGACGCACATTTCGTTGCTTCGTAAGCTGCATTGTTTTACTTTCATTGAAGT
>OX419336.1:44136367-44157899 GCA_948470475.1 Galaxea fascicularis | reverse complement strand
CACATAGATTACTTTTACCTCGGTTTATAGTTGATTTTCTTTGAGCTTTGGTAAAGAATTGCTGAAACGTAAACTAAGGACAACTCAACGCTCCTCTTTCAATATTTTCTTCCTACCTTTTCTTTTCCATCCTCGGAGACTCATGGGCAGATAGTCGGGACGGGACGAAGCTGGTAATTTCAAGCTGAAATATTGCTTTTCTTTACAAGAACAACACTTTGAAATTTGGTCAGATACGTAGCTGGCCCAATGCAGAATTGATAATTCTGTAAAAGTATGATCAGAGCTGAAATAGGAAATCGATAGCACTGACTTCCACGGCGGCCAAGTTGGACCAAAAAGTCAATTAACTTTCAGAAAATTGCGGTTTTGATCTCGTTTTTTGCGGAAAAGTGCCACCCAGTTAAAATTGGTTCTCTTTCTTTTTCCTTAAACTCTCTTCTTCCTAAATTTAATTTTTATTTGTAAACTTGCGTCATGACATTTGATGAAAACAAACATAATTATTGAATTCTGCGAGACTAAACACGAGGGACTAATTTTAGTCAGTTTTGATATTGTCAACTTCATCAGCAAAAGAATATTGAAACAAGCTCAAACTGTCCCATAAAATTTACGGCTTCGCGAAGGATACCACAAAACTTCACACATACTCTCACAGATCTTCTCGGAATAACTCTTACTCAATATTACTTTGCTTTACGAACAGCGATTTGAAATTTGCCAATTTAATCGCACCAAATGACGCGGAGACTAATCCAAATAAAATAAAACCATTTGTTTTCGCTTAACGTTTCAATTGAATTATCGTAATAAAACCCATATGTAACGTCTTAAATAATTTTGAAGAGAAACTGCGACTTAATCCTGCGCTCTGACGATTCGGCAGCCATGAAACTTTGATTTAGTAATTCGTTGACAAGCCACCCAAGACTAAACTGCATACCTACAGAACGTTCAGCCAAAACACCTGCTTCTGCAGTATTGCCTTCAATTCGATGGTGTCGCTTTTCTTTGAGCTAATTTTTTTAAACTTGTAAGAGATTTAAAACCTATACATTTGAACAGTTAACGAGATTTTTCGACCTTCTAGCGATTAATTTTCCGCAGGTGTTTGTTTGGAAAACAGATTAATTTGGTCATTTTTAAGACGCCTAAAATCAGCAAGAAAATATTTTGAACACTAACACATTTCAAGACCTTTTTTAATAAAAGCACAGCGTTATAACAATTTAAAATATCCTGCATTGATCGCATATCGGAAAAAATATGCATAATTAAGCCCATTTGCACGACATTCGTTTTAGACCCGGCAATCCTAAATTTATTTAATTTGTTTTTTTTTTTTGTTATGTAAATACAAATATGTCGGCATGCGGGCCAAGAAAATCAGGCGGACCGAGACCACCTCGTGAGGTGGTCCTGGCCCACCTAAAAAGTGACCCGCGTGTCAAAACGAGATTTTGCCAGGCTTCAGTGACTTATTAAGTGACCACAAACTCAATCAGGGATGCGCAAATGCTGTCTTCGTGATTCACTGATACAAGTACACACAAAAGAAGTTAGCAATGGTTAATCTAAATTCTGCTGTCGACGCGAGGTAATACAGGGTTATTGCAAGTCCATAGTTTGGAGTAACAGCCTTTCAAATCAATGTATCTTGACGAGATATACCTTTAGAAATTTCATGGAGAAGACATTCAGAAGTTACGCGAGTTGGCCTCGAAAATTTGCATACCAAAGGTCATCAGGAAAACTTCCTTCGGCCATGTCAAACCAGGCAAAAAAAATTGGGATGTCTACCGTACCTCTCTCAATCGCGGAGGGTTTAAACAGCGGAAAATAGATCTCCATATCTTTCAATTTCATTCTACTGCCGATTATTCATAAGAATTGTATCTTTCTACTTTGAGTTCCATAGAGCTTTACCTCAATTTCAATTGGAGAAAAATATCTCTTACAAGTTTTATAAGGATCGCTGGGAGCGTGACGCCATTGCTTTCACAAATCCTAACTTTTGTCTTCAGTTATGCATGAATGAGTTGGTTCAGAGACCTTTAATTATGCTGTCAAATTTTGTTCAACCCAAGCGAATTATGCGAGCCGCTGTAAATATGCCCGGAGGCTCTTTAATTTAAGAGTGCCTTTCTTATTTCAGAGGTGCTCTTAGAAATGAACATCGAAAAAAATAAAACATATTTTTGTCGTTTAAGTGTAGCGGACCATGCCAATACGATAGGCCCGCGATGGTATAGATGGTTTTGCGTCCTGCTTTGATGTGTTTTCAAATAATAGTGACTGGATGACGAATATAACCTGAAACCGTCAACTGTCGGATCTTTTTTTCGGCAGAAACCTTGTCTGTTGTATACATAACTTGACTCTGTAACAATGCATCTGTCAGATCATACATAATTGAAACGCTTCTGATTTTCTGTCTACAGGTTGAACTGGAAGTAGCTAAGACATAATTGATCCGGTTGGATCTTGGACAAGCCAAGGAAATGAGCAGTGAAGATCAGCAGTTAAGTGTAACCTGTCAAGTATTCCAGGGACACGCTGAAGCTGTACAACTACAATACCACCTTAATTGAGATACGACCGAGTTGTTTTAACCTGTTTGCCAACCGGCAAAAGACTATACTTATAATTTCTAAGAGGCTTTCCCATAATGATTACAGAAAGCGAAGAGGTTCAAAGGGTAACAGCATACAATTCACAAGCATTTAAGGATTACAGCTTTGATCGAAGACGGAACTAATAGAGTTTGGTCTCTGCCCTGATAAATCAAGGAACCTTGAATTTACTTGTGCCACAACAAAATCTCAAGCCGTTTATTCCATAAATTTTTCACTTTGAATTTGTAAATATTACTTCTCAGTACTAAAATCTATTTCTTCGCATGAACAGCAACGGAACTTACAATTCTGCAAGGAATTAGGAAATATTTTGCGCACGTTTCATTCTTGTTGTAATTTTCCAGCATTGCTATCGAGTTCTGTTTTCACAATCCAGGCTCGGCTAAAACCAAAAACCAAATAGAACATTTTTTACCAAAACTTTTATTTTGTGCTACTTAATAGTTTCTTCTTCTCGTAAATGGGTTTTTACGAATCTATTTCGTTTTTCTTGCGTTCCTACTAAATTCTGTTTCCACAATCTAAACTCGGCTAAAACCAAAGTGCACTTACGAAACGTTTTGCCAAAAGGTTTTTATTTCACGGTACTAGACTCTTCTTCTCGTAAAAGGTTTCGGAATCATCTTACACTTACAGATCGCAATGATTTAATCCTTACAGTATTTTTTGGGTCGTCGTCGTCTAAAGCATGCATTCAAGATTGCAAATATATAAATGCAAAATAAGAGTTTCAGGCGTATTACTTTAAATTTCTGCTTTAGGTGATAATTTGCGATACTTGCTTTCCCCTTCGCGCGAGAAGGTATCAGAATTTTTTTTTCATAGATGTAATTCTTACTTTCCTGAGGTCTTCGTTATCTAAAACGATTGAATAATGCAACAATACAAGAGATCCTAGCACATTAGTTTTAAACTCCTGTGTGTTCTCGACTAACTACCAATGACAAAGAAGAAAGTTGCCGAAGTCTGGAGAGGAGAGAGAGAGAATTTGGCATAAATAGTACTATAGTTAAGAACTATTTTAGTGGTAGCACTGCAGCGATGTTTGTGACACCCCTGAAGACAGCAAGGTAAGTGAACAAACTCAAATACGAAGATAGTGGCTTCCAACAACAGAATAACTACCGGCGAGAAAATTATGAAAAACAAAATTCGTCTTCATGGGACACTACCGTAACATAGATTCAAATGGAACAAAAAGTATTTTTCCTTATTTTCTTCCGTTTTCCTTCCGAACTAATTTTTTTCTTCACGAAGCTATTTTCAAAGTAGCAGTACAAACTTTCAAATAAGAGCACTGATTGTGAAAGTGACTCGATAGCCTTGAAACCTGACACTCAAAAACTTTTCAAATAACAACACCTTAAAATACTTTTTCATAAGTGGCAAACCAAATTTCAAGGTTCCTGTTCAAATGAGTAAAAACACCCCAATTAGTTACAATTGGACCATACTGTAAAACCGACAATGAAGTCGGAAATAAACTTTAACAAAAACTAGAAATAGTTTCCACTACTTCATACGCCCTATAAAGGACTATTCCCGATATTTTAGACTTGAATGTGTCGTAAATGCAATACGAAATATGTAGATTTAAATCCGAAAGACAAATGTAAAGCTCTTCTCAGAATTTAATAAAAAAGTAAACATAAGATATTTATTAGCTTCAGAACACGAAATGACTCTTATGTCTAGGAAATGTAGTAAACAAAAATAAAGTAAAAAAACGAAAGATGGCAAATAAAAAACACCAACCCTTACTTTACAGTAAAAGAAAAAATAAAGTGCCGCAACGAAACGCGGCAAACTTGTCTGTGTCCTTGTTATCTTTATAAAGTAAAAAACTTAAGTTGGAATGAAGAATATAAAAAAGGGGAAAGTAGAAAAGACACAGAGTGGGAGAGGGAGGGTGGGAGGTACTCCCAACCCTCCCCTCTTCCACTCGGCAGAGTGGGAGAGGGAGGGTGGGAGGTACTCCCAACCCTCCCCTCTTCCACTCGGCAGAGTGGGAGAGGGAGGGTGGGAGGTACTCCCAACCCTCCCCTCTTCCACTCGGCAGAGTGGGAGAGGGAGGGTGGGAGGTACTCCCAACCCTCCCCTCTTCCACTCGGCAGAGTGGGAGAGGGAGGGTGGGAGGTACTCCCAACCCTCCCCTCTTCCACTCGGCAGAGTGGGAGAGGGAGGGTGGGAGGTACTCCCAACCCTCCCCTCTTCCACTCGGCAGAGTGGGAGAGGGAGGGTGGGAGGTACTCCCAACCCTCCCCTCTTCCACTCGGCAGAGTGGGAGAGGGAGGGTGGGAGGTACTCCCAACCCTCCCCTCTTCCACTCGGCAGAGTGGGAGAGGGAGGGTGGGAGGTACTCCCAACCCTCCCCTCTTCCACTCGGCAGAGTGGGAGAGGGAGGGTGGGAGGTACTCCCAACCCTCCCCTCTTCCACTCGGCAGAGTGGGAGAGGGAGGGTGGGAGGTACTCCCAACCCTCCCCTCTTCCACTCGGCAGAGTGGGAGAGGGAGGGTGGGAGGTACTCCCAACCCTCCCCTCTTCCACTCGGCAGAGTGGGAGAGGGAGGGTGGGAGGTACTCCCAACCCTCCCCTCTTCCACTCGGCAGAGTGGGAGAGGGAGGGTGGGAGGTACTCCCAACCCTCCCCTCTTCCACTCGGCAGAGTGGGAGAGGGAGGGTGGGAGGTACTCCCAACCCTCCCCTCTTCCACTCGGCAGAGTGGGAGAGGGAGGGTGGGAGGTACTCCCAACCCTCCCCTCTTCCACTCGGCAGAGTGGGAGAGGGAGGGTGGGAGGTACTCCCAACCCTCCCCTCTTCCACTCGGCAGAGTGGGAGAGGGAGGGTGGGAGGTACTCCCAACCCTCCCCTCTTCCACTCGGCAGAGTGGGAGAGGGAGGGTGGGAGGTACTCCCAACCCTCCCCTCTTCCACTCGGCAGAGTGGGAGAGGGAGGGTGGGAGGTACTCCCAACCCTCCCCTCTTCCACTCGGCAGAGTGGGAGAGGGAGGGTGGGAGGTACTCCCAACCCTCCCCTCTTCCACTCGGCAGAGTGGGAGAGGGAGGGTGGGAGGTACTCCCAACCCTCCCCTCTTCCACTCGGCAGAGTGGGAGAGGGAGGGTGGGAGGTACTCCCAACCCTCCCCTCTTCCACTCGGCAGAGTGGGAGAGGGAGGGTGGGAGGTACTCCCAACCCTCCCCTCTTCCACTCGGCAGAGTGGGAGAGGGAGGGTGGGAGGTACTCCCAACCCTCCCCTCTTCCACTCGGCAGAGTGGGAGAGGGAGGGTGGGAGGTACTCCCAACCCTCCCCTCTTCCACTCGGCAGAGTGGGAGAGGGAGGGTGGGAGGTACTCCCAACCCTCCCCTCTTCCACTCGGCAGAGTGGGAGAGGGAGGGTGGGAGGTACTCCCAACCCTCCCCTCTTCCACTCGGCAGAGTGGGAGAGGGAGGGTGGGAGGTACTCCCAACCCTCCCCTCTTCCACTCGGCAGAGTGGGAGAGGGAGGGTGGGAGGTACTCCCAACCCTCCCCTCTTCCACTCGGCAGAGTGGGAGAGGGAGGGTGGGAGGTACTCCCAACCCTCCCCTCTTCCACTCGGCAGAGTGGGAGAGGGAGGGTGGGAGGTACTCCCAACCCTCCCCTCTTCCACTCGGCAGAGTGGGAGAGGGAGGGTGGGAGGTACTCCCAACCCTCCCCTCTTCCACTCGGCAGAGTGGGAGAGGGAGGGTGGGAGGTACTCCCAACCCTCCCCTCTTCCACTCGGCAGAGTGGGAGAGGGAGGGTGGGAGGTACTCCCAACCCTCCCCTCTTCCACTCGGCAGAGTGGGAGAGGGAGGGTGGGAGGTACTCCCAACCCTCCCCTCTTCCACTCGGCAGAGTGGGAGAGGGAGGGTGGGAGGTACTCCCAACCCTCCCCTCTTCCACTCGGCAGAGTGGGAGAGGGAGGGTGGGAGGTACTCCCAACCCTCCCCTCTTCCACTCGGCAGAGTGGGAGAGGGAGGGTGGGAGGTACTCCCAACCCTCCCCTCTTCCACTCGGCAGAGTGGGAGAGGGAGGGTGGGAGGTACTCCCAACCCTCCCCTCTTCCACTCGGCAGAGTGGGAGAGGGAGGGTGGGAGGTACTCCCAACCCTCCCCTCTTCCACTCGGCAGAGTGGGAGAGGGAGGGTGGGAGGTACTCCCAACCCTCCCCTCTTCCACTCGGCAGAGTGGGAGAGGGAGGGTGGGAGGTACTCCCAACCCTCCCTTCCGGGATAATTTATTCATATCTTAATTTGTTAGTTTTTTATTTTTTCGGAAATTGAGATACTGGAAAGATAGCTGTTAATGTATGTACAAATTGAGGAGAAATTGATTTTGTTGCATGTTTAAAGAAGTAATTTATTCATATGTTGAGAAGTTCTTTTGGGGAGGGAGGAATATTGGTGCTTTGTCGTACTAACTGCTCTGTCATGCAATACGTGTAGGGTTGACCCTTGAACTCTTAGAAGTGATTAGCATATTTTTTTTAATTAAAGGGGTGGTATATGTGAAATTTGGAGAAATGGGGGTGAATCGAGATCAAAAGAAAGTTAAAAAGGTATACACATAAATGATAGCCTGTTAATGGTGAGAGAGTCACGTTATTGTGGTGGAGTACGGTCTGGGCTTGATCTAATTATTTACTTAAAATTTAATGTTTGAGCCACTTTCAATTATTTTCCACTTATCCCTTATTTTCAACATTCTCCCAAGCAACTCTTCTTCCTTCCAAACGTTTACAGGGTTACTGAAACCATTTTGTGATTCAAAGAAATCTTGGCGAGGCATTGACGGAAGGGATTAACGGTACAAAAAACAAGGCATTTACAGGTACGCCCAACCCTCTCAATATATTGTCCAGGTGACTGGACAAACTTATCAGCCAGAGGCTATGTTGATATTACCCCAAATTCTCTTAACTAATGCACAAAGAAAGTTATAGAAATGAGAATTGATATTGGAACTTGGGAGTTACAGTTAATCCTTCTTGTTCTCAGTGCAAAGAAGTCTCACTAGTTCTGTTTCCGTTTTCTTAGGGATAGCTTGGGAGTCGGAATTCTCCTTTTCGTTCTCTCTTTTATGGAGTGAAGTTAAATGGATTGAACTTGCACTCTTTCCTTCTCCACAGGGGGTAGAGAAGGCCTTCTCTTCTTGGAGAGGGAGGGGTGAGAGGTTCTTTCATCATTAGTCCCCAGGGCATCACTTTCATTTTTTTGTGGTTTTTAATTAATTTTATTTTCCGAGTTTGATTTGCTCTTATGGTGTTTTGGGGGCTGTCTCCAGTGTGACCAGTTCTTTTAATTTTCTGTTTCCTCGTGACAAAGAGCTACTTGTTTCATGTAACTGATTTATTTTGCTTTTTCACTAAAGTTTTTAAAACATTAGTTTGCCTAATTACTGGTGGCTGTGGACGAGCACTTTGAATTTTAGTGCTAAGGCTTCGATAAATGGTCCTATACAACAATACGGCTGTGACTCGAGGTGGTAGCTGGGGACAGTTCTTTTGAGTATCTTGGACACGGAGGGTCTCCTGTTCCCAGTAGAAGGGGACTGAAATTGGTTCTACATTCAAGGACCCCTGTGCCAAGCTTTGTTGGTAAATCCCCAAACCATAGGCCTTTGGTATTCCCAGTTAAAAGTAAAGTACACAGAAACACAGGATTGGCCACATCGTCCTTTATAGACTTTGTGGCAGTTTACTGTGAAAAGTGTAAACTCTAACACTTTTTTCCGACTGTTTGTTCTTCTTCAACTAATCACACACACAAAGGATCAAAATTGGTCAAGGGCAGTGCCAATCAAACCAAGCTTTGACGACAGCCTTTAAAGTAGCCACGTAGCTGAATCGGCTACCCGGGTTAAATAAAGTTTTCCTTTTTTATTATAAGTTTTTATTTAAGAAGTACTACACAATGTTTACAAATGGACACCACACTAAGAACGTTAGTTTACAACGTTGCACTGTGTACAATACACTGCTTCTGGTTAAATAAAGTTAGTTACTTGTTCGAATGTAAGCAGACTGCACCTTTGCCCTTCGATAACATTGACGCGAGAATAGTAAATTCATGAATATTGAGGAGAGAAAGATATCAGAAGATCAACAAGAAGATACCAAAGAAGTGCTTCGACAGTTTTTGGAACGTGATCTTGGTTACAAAGATGCAAGAGACTGCTGAGATTCAGCGGGTTTACCGAATAGGCAAGGGAAGGAACGAAGGACTGCGACCCATACTAGCCCGCTTTTTACGTTATCAAGATTGCGAGGAAATATTAGCGCCGGGTCATCGATTACCAGGCACAAAATACCAAATGTTCAAAGACCCTCCACCGAGATCGTCAACAGGCAAAAAGTACAACTTGAAACACTGAAACAAGCTCGAAGGAACCAACCAGACAAACTATACATGAATGGTGAGTATTGGTATGCTGGCAAGGAACTCGAGATTTCCGATGGCCGCTAATCTTGAGAACAGCGAAAATGTAACGTTTAAGCCACTATTAAAATCAAACTTAAATTCTTATTGAGGGCGGACGCAAACGGAGAGTTTTGAAGATAGGCCGCAAGCAAAACGAATCAGCATTGCAAACTTAAACTCTTTGTGTCCTACGGCTGTTTTTATTGCTGTCTTTGTGTATTTTTGTCCGCATATTTTCTGACCCTGTTTGTGTTTATTTTTTGATTTTGTAGTTTACACCTTTGATCAATCACAGAAATGCTCTTGGGGATGGATGGCCAGGGATATTTATATTACAAGCCAAAGTAAACAAATAAATGGATCTTAAAATAGGGTCTCTTAATGTAAGAGGATTAGGAGACAAGGCAAATCATCGGGAAACGTTTAATTGGCTCCGCTCGAAAAAGATGTCAATATTTTTCCTTCAAGAAGTTCATTGTACTGAAGAAAATAAGCATGATTGCCGAGCAGAATGGGGATATCAAGTGCTATTTAGCTGTGGCTCAAGCAAAGGTGCAGGTGTTGCCATTCTCTTTAACAACAATTTTGACTTTCAAATTTCTAAAGCTTATTCAGACCCCGGGGGACGCTTCATAGTATGTGACTTTATTACAAATGGGACAACACCTGTTAACCAAATCAAATCAATTATACAACAAACTAAGGATGAATATGCAAAGGATGTGTTTGTACTCTGGGAAATGGTAAAACTGAAACTGAGGGAGGAATCAATGAAATATGGAGCATCTAAGAAAAGAAAATGAAGCAAGAGCGAGAGAATATCGAACAGTCAATTGAAACTTTAGAAAAAGATATTACAAATATCTACATAGATGACTCTCAAAAACAAAAAATATGGTTGGAACTTGAAACAAAGAAAGGAGAATTAGAGCTATTGATTGAATACCAAACAAAAGAAGCTATTCTCAGATCCAAATCCCGATGGTACAATGAAGGCAAGAAAAATACTAAGTACTTTCTTGATTAAGAAAAAAGACATTGCAAACAGGGAACTATAACTCAGATTAAAACTGAGAACAATTTGGTTGTCACCGACAAAGACATTTTGAACGAATGTGTTTCCTTTTATGAAAGCCTCTATTGCTCCAAAATAAACAACGAGTGCCTCACTGAAGACTTTTTCCAACAACGAAATAAAAGACATTTGAATGAAAAAGAACAATTTCTTGCAAAGGACTGCTCAACAGGGAGGAATGTCTAGATGTGCCTAAAACTGTCTTCGGGTAAAACCCCTGGAACAGATGGTCTTCCCGGTGAATTTTATAAGGTTTTCTGGAACGATTTGGTTGATATTCTTATAAACGCTCTCAATTACTCATATGAAACAGGAAAACATTCTGAATTGCAAACACGAGGCATCGTGAAACTTATACCCAAAAAGGTTGCCAAGGTCAATTTAGTTAAAAGCTAGCGATTGTTACTGCTGTGAAATTGTGATTATAAGATTGCGACTAAAGCCATAGCGAACCAAATTAAAATTGTGCTTCCTAAACTTATATCAGGAGATCAGACAGGCTTTATAAAGGGTAGATTTATTGGGGAAACTATTCGATTGATCGACAGTGCTATTAAATACATTAAAGCGAAAAACATTCCAGGAATTCTTCTTTTTCTTGATTTCGAGGAAGCCTTTGACTCACTAGAATGGTCTTTTATTCATAGGACTTAAGAAGTTTTTGGATTAATGTTCTCTACTTCGACATAGAAAGCTGTATTTGAAATAATGGATGGGCAAGTAATTTCTTCAAACTTAATTGAGGAGTTCGGCAGGGCTGTCCCCTGTCGCCCTATTTATTCGTTTTATACCTCTTAGTAGCCTCTAACTGAGTCCGAGGTCCGTCCTGTAAGTTATGGACCGAGTTTTTTCCCGTTCCCTTATGGCTCAAGCGCAAAGCGCACAGGCCATAAATCAACAGGAAAAAACGAGGATCAGTAACTTACAGTACAGACCGAGAAAACGAGGTTAGTAAGATATTTGTTATATCTCTGAGGATAATAGCGGGTCGTACAGGAGAGTACGGCCCGCAAAATTGACCAATCACAGCACACGCACTAACTGAGAGATATAATGAGTAGAAATAATGGAAGAAGCTTTTTGAAGTAGTAATAAAATCAGGGGATATCTATAAATAATCATGAAATTAACCTCCGCCAATACTCAGACGACATTACATTTATATTAGATGGTTTGGAACATTCCCTCGAAGAAGCTCTTAGGCTATTAGATATTTTTGGAGATATGTGTGGCAGCAATTCGGAAGCCTTGTGGATTGGCTCAAGAGCAAAATGCGATCTTAAACTTTGTCCGGAAAAAAATTTCAAATGGTCGAGTGAAAAGTCAAAGCACTTGGAGTGTGGTTTGCAATAGACCCAAATGTAACATTATCTCAAAACTACAAAGACAGATTGGAAAAAGCAAAGAAGATATTAGGCTGCTGGAAATTTCAGACTCAGTCTACTACGAAAAATCACGGTTTTAAAAGAGTCTAGACTAGTGGTACCACAATTAGTATATATTCCTGCCCCTCTCCAAATGGATGCCGAAACAATTAAAGAGCTTAAGGCATTTTTTTTTACAAATTTCTTTAGAACGAAAAAGTAGACAAAATAAAGCATAATGTAATAATAAACAACTATGCTGAAGGAGGACTTAAGATGATTGATATAGCTTCTTTTAACAAATCCCTTAAGACTTATTGGATTAAAGAATCCCTCAGTATTGAAAACCGTAGCAGCTGGAAAAGTATCCTTGATTTGGAACTTCAACCCTACGGAGGCAAAGTGGTGCTACTAGGAAACCTTAGTAAAAAAGACATGCACATTATATTTTAGAAATCAGACCCTTTGTTAAAGAAATCCTTGAAATCTGGTGTGCCTTATCCTTTGAGGAGAAAGTCACTAACTGGTTTTTTAAGGGAATAACAAAAGTTGAAAATTTAATGGATTAATAGATGATGAGGTCTGTAATTTTTGTCAGAGTGAGAGAGAAAGCCTTTACCACTTATTTTGGGAATGTGAAAAAACAAAGCTGTTCTGGATAGGCAAAGCCAAGGTCTGCCAATTTGCTCCTCACAGATCATGTGTTCAGTAAGCAGAAAGACAGCTTAAAATTCCTTACCAAAGGAGATAAGATGACTTTCTTCATTGCATGGACAATGGTGTAGTTTTGTAAACAAAGAGATCCAGTGCTGTTGTCCACAGGGCCGGGGTGAGCTTAAATACCAGGTCACCAACAAGCAAGCACTGAAATGTTGCTGTTATGTTTGGATAGTATGCACACGAGCATTTTTGGCATCCAATCTTGACGTTACGTGACAAAGATAGCGTCCATGGGCAATAAAAAGGACCAACACAAACAGGAACTCTGTCTGTTATTGCCATTCCAAATCGACAGAGATAATAATAAGTCCTCGTTAGCAGAATAATTTTAATGTAGGTTCGACTGTTGCCGTTTCAGGTCAGCAAAGATGAAAAGATGTTATTGTTAGCAGAGTGGGTCCTATTCTTTGCACACTTAGCATTGCCACCCACATTTGAACAAGCTAGAACCAGCCACACATCAAACGTCTGTGTTTCTGAAGCCGATGCTGACTTTCTGCAGCGAGCACAACCGTCCAGGATGGACTCCGGGTATTTAGACACGTCCTGCTCTGAAACAATCTCCCAAAATAGCAGCCGTACAAACGAAAAGAAACGAAAAAGACAGAGATAAGAAAACCGTCACTGTTATGTATTAGCATTATTTGGTAGCATGGTGGCAAGTGTTACTGTACACTTTTGCCTTACAAAGTAGACTTGTCACAACTTTCCGCTTCTAAGAAACAAAGGTATTTTTAACAAAGTTAATAAAACCAAAAGGAAATGCTTTGACACAACTCCTTCATGTTGTTACGAGTTTGTTGTTGTTAGAGGAATGTAGTTTGTAGTCTAAGCAGAACGCAGGGTTGTCGGAACAGGAACAAGGGTATTTATTCAAAAAAAAACGTAGTGAATACTGCTCAAGAAACTCCACAACTTTAAGCGTGAAAATCACACTGCGACTTCTGTCGCTCTTGAATAAACACGGCCTCTGCCAAATATACACGCGACCTCTGTCTCATTTGAATAAACACGGCCTTTGCCAAAACTTTACAGCTTGTAAACACTACTCACTCTCTAAACCTCGAGCTCGGCGGCTAACATACCTTTTATATAAATTTGTACATTAGTGTGGCAATGTTTTGCAAACGCCTGTTGTAAAATGTTTGCAGCTTGGTGCGGGTGAGGAGTTCTTTGTACGTTTCAGATTTGGATCTATAATACGAAATGTTTACCTTTCGAGCCTTATAGACAACAACAGTAGTTGCTGCAGGGGTTGCAACTTGTGAATATTACCAGGGATGGCGCTACGATTTTTCAATCTGGGTCCTCAGACCCACATGTCTGGTCAAATTGGGGTTCCAAGCATTTTGGGTGGGTCCCGAAATTCTGGTGAGTGACCCTCCCCTAAGAATCTTTAAAGATCTGCTTTGCCCTTTCAAAATCAAATTCTGCAAGCGGGACACCCTCAAATGCAACTTTCATCAGATTCTCTAAGTTTTGCTCTGACAGTCTGTTTCTAAGGCCGTCTTGATTCTGTTTTGGCAAGTACATATGAAAGTAGAAAGGTGTCCCCAATTAGCTTACTGCATAGCTTAATACTTTGACACAGGAAAAAAGTTATTAGTTATTAACTATTTATTATATGTTTGCATTTCCTATGCTGAAAATTTAAATTACAGCCTTAAGGAAATTCTCAGCAGTTTTTTGGCTTTGGGGTGTCTATTGTAACCAAAATTTCTTATAGAAGACAAGCTTCAATTTCCTTGACATTATAACAACTTTTCAATGCATGACTAAAGTTTATTTTCCCATAGATTTCCAAGCAACAGCTGTTAACATTGCAACAGTAATGTAACACAAGGCCGCTCATTAAAAAAAAAAGCTCAATTATCTCGAAATCTGCCAGATACTTGATAACGAAAATGAGAATGTAAACTACTCAAGTCCTGCAACTTGTGGGCCAAGTTAGAGTGCATTTTCAAAATAATATCAAAACTGCAAATAAATTTTTAAAGGCTTCTTTTGTTCATTTCTGCATTTTTCTCTAATAATAACCTTTTTAAAGAAATATGAAACTTTTACACCTTTGTTTTCAAGAGCTGACCAAGTGATGGTAAATTACCAGCCAAGCTGTGACAATCAACATGTTGGTCAGCTGAAATTGGCCTACATATGCAACAGTCAAGGTTTTGTCCAAGGTTTGAGTGACATACCAACCAAGTGTGGACTGAAAGTGGTGACCAATGGTTCACCAATGTAAAGATCATGGCAATCACCTCTTAACCAAGGATTCCTATGACTGTGTATTTACAAGATCACTCACTTTCATACTTTATACAAAACTGTTTATAAATGCAGGGTTGTCAAAAAGTGCAGCGACCAGTGACAGTGCCAGTAACTTTCCTAGTTTCACCGAATACAATTTGCCAGTATAGAGAGAAAATGTAAGGGAAAAATGGTGTTATCACCCACCACTGAGTTCCATCTACCTTCCAAGATTCTCCTTCTACTTAAGGAGGCTGGAAAGGGTTTTTAGCTGCATGCACATGCGCAATCTACACACACCATATCAAAATCAAGCACACTGGAAGTTAAATGCTGCCTAAAATTGCGCAAACCGGAAATAAAATCTGCTAAAAACATGTTTTTGCTCAGTGACCTACATGCACACACTATTCACGATGACACTTCAAATATAAAAGTTTTGTGGAAAATTATCTAGTGGAATTTTATGTAAGCCATAAAACACATACCTTTTTAAATATCTTTAATTCTACTAGATAGATTTTTTTCATACTGCCTGAAAAGTGAAAATTTAGGCAGTCCCAACAAAGGAATAAAAATGGTGGGTCGCCAGATTGGTTTTTCAGGTAATTTGCAAAAACTGCATTTAGAGGTCCTTTTTGTGGACCTGGTGCATTGCCATGGTAAATGATATGATGTCATAGGCACCCTTAAAATATAGCCCAACAATAGAGTTCCAAGGAGACATATAGTTTGCCTACCCCATTAAATATCCTTCTTTGAAATCTTACATTGTTTTGCAAACACTACATTGATGAAAAACCCTTTCGAGCCTCCTTAAATTATCTTTGACAACCCTGAAATGAATTTAATGGACACTACTTGATAATCTAAGACAACGCTGACCTTTTAACCGATGCAACAGATGGCGTCTGTCTGAGATCTTCCCTTACACGAAGAAATGCTCTGAAAAATAGAAAAACGGAAAGATAGCAAAATAAAATTTGTAAACCCAACCCAAGTTACAGTCATGCAAACAATCCTTGCAGTGGGGGTTTTTACTTTGACTGCTATGCTTTTGCACAGTAGTCTGTTTCTGTTAAGTTTTGTTTTTAATTAATTATTTTTTATGAGAATGCAACAGTCCATTGCAATTGACAAACTGAAAAGGCAAACATAAAACATTGCGATGATGGGTTAATAATATTATTGAAACATGTCACCATGCTCTTACAGTGCAACGCACCTTACCATGGCCACCCAACAAACACTTTTACAAGTTGGCCAATCAGGGTACATGAATTTGATTGACACACACACCTCCATTTGGTTGTTGTGTGTTGAAACTTTGTACGGAGGTGTGTCTGTCAATCAAATTCGCGTATCCTGATTGGCTAACTTGTAAAAATGTTTCTTGGGTGGCCACGGTAAGATGTGTCACACTGGAAGGCTATCACAAATATAAACAAGTGGTTCAGTGCTTACACCAAGCGTTAATTGACCCAGCCTTGTTTAGTGAGGCTTAAAAAGTTGAAAGACAAAGTAGGAGTAAATGTTAACATACATGTAATGTGTTAAACAAAGTAGCTGTAACATAACAAGGAATTAGTCATTTGGTGAATACCAACTTAATACACTTTATTTAAAGAGGGTGGCACGGAATAGTTGAAACAACTAATAAACTTGTGGCCCTCTACAAGGTCAGCACTAGGGGTGGTCACAGCCAGGGTTCGTTACGTCCCTAGTGGTTCTTTAACGTCCCACAGAGTGTTAATTGTGAAGAGTTGTGAGACGGGACCTCCGGCTTATCGTCCTTATCCGAGAAGACTAGAAAGTCTAACCATTTGTAGATGTCATTGCAAAGGAAGCACTTTCTCCTCAGTTATTTAAAGACCCTGAGTGTTGGTCCGGCCGGGGCTTTGAACCCACGACCTCCTGCACGGTAGTCCGGCACTCTACCAACTGAGCCAACCGGTCGGTTTCTCAAATGTTTTCCTGTCTTTGTCATAAGATAGAATAATGTGTTTTCTGTAATACAAGTAATTTGCCTAGGCAGATACACTGTGAGAAAAAAGCTGGCTCTTTGGTACCCTTGCAAGCTATCCCATTTTAGTGACTGGTTTAACCAAACAAGATGTGCCCACCAGACACATTTCATTGGGAAAGCATAAAATTCTTTCTTTCAAAAAATGAGTTACTGTAAAGTAAGAAAGATCAACCAAAGGTAGAAAATGTTAGATTTGGTTGATTAAAGGGATGAGCATCAATCTACTAATAGAGAAAAAATCTGACTACTCATTGAAAGGCCCCGCGACTGGAAAGCCTCCCTCTGCCATTGGACTGGCTGGGTTGCTTCTTTTGCATACTGCTTTACAGTGTATATGGGAATTCTCGATAGTGATTTAAACTGTATCAATATTGCAAAACGTTCATAACTACAGGGTCATAACAGTTCTACAAATGATTGCCATATTATTGGCCATATATGACAATGACTGCGATTCCTGGTTTCTTGGAATCGCAGTCACGATCAGTCATCCAATCAGTGATCAGTAGCAATCATCCAATCAGTCATCATTAGCAGTAATCCAATCAGTGATAATTATCAGTCATCCAATCAGTGATCTGCATTATCAGCTATCAAATCATTGATCATTAACAGTCATCAGTCATCCAGTCAGTGATCTGCATTGTCAGTCATCCAATCAGTGATCTCCACGTGATCATTATGTGTATTCTTAGAATAATATTAGATTACAATCAATTCACATTTTGAAAGAACAACAACAACAATTCCTTTCCTTCATGTTTTACATGTAGGAAAATCACCCAAATCATGTATAATAATTATTACATTTCCCAAGGAAATCCACTACATTATCCGGGGCTGTTTTCTAGCGTTGACGGTCGCCCCTGGCGACTTACTTTTGCCATTGGGCGACCAGAAAATATTAGTTTTTGCAACAAACTTATATGCTGGGCGCCTTGGATTTCAAGGGTATAGAGGTTTGGGCTCCCAACTACTTTTCTTAAAGCACAGCCTTGATTACACTGTATCTGAGCATTTCCTAAACAAAAACAATATCAATGCTGTAATAAGGTAAAATACCTTGATTTTGCCCCTTTACTGGTTTCAAGAAGCATTGTCCTGCATGGTTTGAAATACTCTTCAACCTTCTCAGAAGCTAAGGTACATGTATCTCTCTTCCTTTTCACTCTCAAGCTACATACACCACTTCCTGATTCTTCGAGTTTTGATTGCCAGGAAAACTTGTTTCTGCTTTCTACCATTTCAACAGAACAGCAAACATAGTTGTTGTAAGCAAACACCACAAAGTCCCCTGTCAAAAAAAATACAACAAAAATCAAAGCCAAATTTGAATATACTTTAATCTTGAAAACAAAACATTTTAACCATCCAATTCCACGTTTTTGACTTACGTTGGAGAGTTCACTAATTTTGGGGAGTTTTAGAAACATCTGTAGTGCAAACACCAATTTGTAAACAAAAGTCTGTGTATTCATAAAGCTGGTTTCAGTTGTGTCACAGTGTAACTCTGAACCTATCCACTTTTATGGGGGTACTTTAGAATAGGAACACTGGGAATAGATCATTAAAATGATTTATCCTGAAAGCTCCTCTAATAAAATTAGTATCCCTCTGCAACACAGACTACTGTATTGTACAAACATCTGAATCCATTTCTCTGGTATTCTCTTTCATGATTGAATGAGATTAAACCATGTTACTTTGATCAAAATTCCCCAAGCACCAGTTGGTTCAGTTGATACAGCACCAGATAGTTGAGCAGAGGGTTGCAGGTTCAAACCCTAAGACTGCACCTCAAACCAATATCTACATGTAATAACAGGTTAACATCATGCTGGCTGCACGCTCAACATCCACATGTACAGTACCTCAGTTAAGATGATTGTGTCACTGAGGAGTGACATTAAGCTGTTGGTCTCATGTTGGTCTTCTTCATATGCATAAACTTGAGGGGAGCATAAAAGAAAAAAGAATTCACACACTTATTGAAAAGAGTAGGGAACAATCCTGCTGTTGTGATCTGTCCTTATGATCGCATATCATGACTTGTAGCAATCTCAGTTGCGGCCCGGTGGAAACTTACAGTGAAAATTGAATAGGAGCTAGTACACGTATGTACATGTAAAGGACTGCATGTGTGAAGTACTTGTTCTAAACTTCTATCTTCCTGGCATACTGTAAAATACCAGTTAAAAATGCTCTTTAGAATCAGCCTCTTTTCTTTTTCTCTTCTTTCCTGCTTTCTGATAACGTTTTTATAATTTAATTAAATTATGCTTGATGCGAACTGTAAATCTTTCTTCCCAGTACGAAAACGCACGTCGGTAAAACTGAGTTTAGCTCGTTGACCACCGCGTGGGCCCTTTAACAGCACAGTACAAGAACCTGAGCAAAGCTGTAGCATCAGTGGTCAATTATCAATGGTAATTTCTATTCGGAACTTACCGATGTTACCGTAACCCTCATTTAGTTTTGAAACGTTCAGGAAACTTCGTTGTCGTCCTAGTTTCGAAATAATCCTCTTGTGATCAGTTTGTGAGCATCACCAACGAACGCGGTTAATTCCCAGTTTTCGCGCTTGGAACAAACGCTACGTAATGTATGAATCATCGTACGGTCGCGTTCTACGGGCTCTGGGGGATTGGAAATCAGCCAAAGTGGCGCAATCGTTGTGTTGGCGGTAAAACCTGAGCAGTTTTTAATGACCATATATGGAATACTTATTTTAATAAGAACATGTGACAAGGTCTACTAAATGTAACGCACTGACTAGTCACGCAAGAACTAGATATTGTAACATCTCCTTTTTTTTTTTTTTTAAGAAATGAATCAGCATAATAACAATGCTAACAAAGAGAAACAAAGCAAACAAAATGGAATATAAAAATGATAATAAATGTTCAAAATGCAGATTGCTTAACACGAATCGATATCAACTAGAATTTCAGTCACTTTGTGTAACAGCCAACTAAGTAGCATAGTCACTGAACCTAGGAGGTGGCCTTATAACTCGGGTTCGATCGAGTTCTCTTGACATCTGGAAGAGGATGCGGCGTAGACGTCTGCCTTTGTTCTGGTACTGTTGACTGTGCGCTGTTGTCATGGTTTGAAGGCTGACTTTCAGTGACTTCAACCGACTTGGAACAGGTTGCTGGTTGCTCAGCAGGCTTCAGAAATTCTCGGTTTCTGCGAAGGATTTGGTTGTCTGAATCAGTTTTCACCACATAGGATCAATCTGACAACTTTTCCAGACAGGTACCCATTTTCCAGGTCTGATTTCTTGTTAATGGAGCAACTCTGACATCCTGTCCTGTTTCTATATCTGGTAGGTTGCGGGAAGAGCGATCGTGGCACCATTTGGCTTTTTGTCTTCTCAATTTCAGCTTTTCAGTAACATTGCCTGGAACCTTGGGATACAGTAGGTTAGTAGCTGTGGGCAGTAGGGTTCTGGTGCGGCGAGACATCAACCTTTGAGCTGGACTTGTTCCAAGTGACTCAGTTGGTGCGTTTCGATGATCTAACAAGGCTAACCAGGGATCTTTGTTGTCCTTGAGCGCTTTCTTGATAAGGGACTTGGCAACTTTAACTGCGGCCGATTCCACTTTCCCATTAGCCCTGTGATGATGTGGAGAGGATGATCCATGGAGAAACTCCCAATCTTGCGAAAATTGATGAAACTCGTGGCTGGTGAACTGAGGACCATTGTCTGTCACCAGTGTATACGGGATGCCGTATCTGCTGAATTGTTCCTTGAGAAAATCAATTACAGAGCTGGAGTTGTTCTCTTGCAGTTGCTTCACTTCAATGAAAACGGAATAAAAGTCTACGAGGACTATGTACTCTTTGCCATGAAGTACAAATTGATGGGCAGCAACTCGGCTCCATGGGCGGTCAGGAAGCTGATGGCTTTGCATCGGAAGCCTCTGATTCTTGAAATTGCTTGAAATGCATTGCAGATTGAACATTGTTTGATTTGATCACGTACTTTAGCATTCATGCCCGGCCAGAAAACAGTGTCTCTTGCTTTACGGAGGCAAGCTTCTACTCCTAAATGCACTGAGGGCTGTCGCTAATTTTTGAAGTAGATAGGGATATACAAAAAAATAGCCGGGGATTCGACTTGCTGTAGTGAAGTTAACATGCTGGTTTTATATCAAAGTAGCCGGAGATATACCTCAAAATACGAGGAGAAAATCCCCGGCCCCCGGCCCTTAATGACAGTCCTGTAAATGGCTGGAATGTATCTTCACTTCACTTCAGGTCGTAATATTTGAGATAAGACCACTCTTGAGCCTTTGAATAACACACCGTTGTGCACAGTAAGCTAATCACGGTACGGCCAGTACTCTCTGATCTTGACTGGGGCTTGCTCTTTCTGCAATGGCCATCCCGTCAGAATTGTTGTCTTTAGGATTTGCAACGTGTCATCTTGACCTGTACACGTACCGTTGTAACTGTTCCAATCTTTCTGGTGTCACCTTCAAGGCTTGCATAGGGTCTAGGCTCTCTACCTCCAGGGAAAATACTTGAAATTATTCTTCTGGCTTCGGAGTTTCATGTTGCGCTGCTCTAGATAGATGGTCGGCCAAGAACATCTGAGAACCAGGTTTGTAATTGACTGACAGGTTGTGTCGTTGAAGTCTGAGAAGCAGTCTTTGGGGTCGGCAAGGGGCTGATAACAAAGACTTCTTGAATATTGATTTCAGAGGTTTGTGATCGGTTTCTACTGAAATCTTCTCTCGATGCGCCAGATATTGATTGGATCTTTCGCAAGCAAAAACGATTGCCAAACACTCCGTTCTCAATGACTGCATATCTCTGCTCTGTCTGGGAGAGTTCTTGACGCGAAAGCAACTGGCTGTCCACCTTGAAGAAGGACAGCTCCAAGGCCCTTGTTACTAGCATCAGTCTGAAGGGTGACTTATTCTTCTAAGTTGTAGAACTTTAACACTGGATGCAGAATAACCAACTGTTGAACTGTGGCGAAAGTTTCATCGTATTGCTTGCCCACGTGAATTTGG
>OX419336.1:44126367-44131367 GCA_948470475.1 Galaxea fascicularis | reverse complement strand
CTAGGTTGATAGAGATTGGTTAGCCCTTTGTGTTGTAGCATCGGTGGGCCGGCACTAGGGTCTTCGGAATCTTCTATCATTGATATTTGCGGTACGGTTGCCCTCATTTTTTGGAGTTCGGTCGTTTCGATACAAACTTGTTTCGAGACAAGTCGATTCGATACAAACTGAAGTCGTTTCGATGCAGTTAAAAAGTTGATTCGATTCAACTCGAGTCGTTTCGATACAAATAAGTAAAGGATTATTTTGATGTTTTTAACCGTCAACGGTACAATAACATTTTTACTGCTGCTTTTGAGTTGTGTTGAATACACTCGCGTAAAATCAAGCTGATGTTTCGCAAAGATATGGCGCAAGGTCTAAATTGATGAAGGTGCTTCGAAGCACGCTTCCCTGCGTATCTTCACATAATAGGCATTAATCAGACACTGTCATATGCAAACATATTTATTGCTTGCAACTAAAACGAGGTTTACAATTCAATTAACTTACTTGTTGCTTACGCAATTCTACAATGATAACAACTAAAACGAGGTTTACAATTCAATTAACTTACTTGTTGCTTACGCAATTCTACAATGATAAAAATAACTGGTTGATACTAACAGTTCTCCCTATAGTGCCTTAACTTGTTGTTTTCGCGATAGTTTATGCTTAACTTCGATAACTGTTGTTTTCGCGATTCTAACCTGGAAGTTCACAATTCTAACAATAGTCTAATTACTTGTAGTATGAGACCATTAATATTTACTTATTTACTTATTTTCTTACTTACAATATTCTAACTTACAATATTCCACCAAAATTACTTTACAAGACGGGACCGCTTCAATACGAACATGCCTTGAGAAGCTGCACTGAATGCTTTGTTGTCTTTGTCGGACAGCCTCTCTACACTGAATGCAGTTGTCGCTGATAGATTCCATTTTGCGTTTCGTATTGTTGGAGATATGTCTCGTATGGCGATAAATGAGCGAATGCGTGTTCCATTATTTTTTCAGATTTTATACACAGGATTCGTTGTCTAATTATTTCAATCGGATCACATTAAATTCATCTTAACCGTGATTTGTTGTTTTCATTCATTCGCTCAACAAGGTGATAATTGTCATGATAATTCGTCGATTAAGTTTGTGCGCATGTTTTCGGAGAGGTAAGCATGCCTAAATATTCATGTCGCTCAACTTGTGCGTTATGCATGTATGATTTATTTCATATACGTCATCCTCACTTTATTTCAGTCTCTTTCCAAGTTCTTGAAGGTCTTTACTGAACATCGTTTGTGGATAGAGAAATAAACTCCATGTATCGAAACGACCGTAGACCTTTTTTCACATCCACTTGCAGCAGGGGCTCAAAACTGTTTTGAGTTTCAGGGTATTAGGGCGCACCGACTTCTGGCTACGTTTTGCATTTCCATTTTTGCCTCGCGACCCATCCACATGGACCCAACATTCGCTTGACTTTGGTTGGTTGTTTTCAACTTCACTCTTTTCTTGCATAATGATGGTTAATGCAAGCCTAAGGGAATCATTCTCTTGTTCTAATGACAAAGCGTGGCTCTCAAAGGTCAACTGAACATTTTTCTTCCAACTCTTTGATTGCATTGTCTTTTTTGAAAACAGAGGATAATAACGTTTCGCACCTCTTCTTGTAATCAAGGAGTTCGGTACAAGAAGCATTTCCGTCTTGATATTTGGTATTATTAATAGACAAAAGTCTTAATTGTATATTCTTCAACGTTTTTTGAAGTATCAATAACTCTAGTTTTAATCCCTCAATGTCGGTCACAATTTCTGGACAATCTCTTGACTACAATTTGGCGGACTCTCATCGTCGATCAATATTCGACTATTACGGTGACAACTGTTGGCTTCCTTTGATAGTAATAAAGGGGGTAGTTTCTAAAGAAACTGTGGTGCTGCGTCGGTGGGGAAGTATAGTACACAAAATTTGGTATTATCAACAGAGTTGATAAATGTAAATTGACCACCGTACAGGGATTCTAAAAGCTGACATTTCGAGCGTTAGCCCCTCGTCAGAGCGAACCGAGGAATTATGGGTTGTGTGTAGTTTTTTATAGTGGAGTAGGAGCTACGCTATTGGTGGTAACATGGCAACGTGAAAAATAAGAATACATTAGTTAAATGAAAAGCGTTCGTTAAAACCGTAGGGATTAAGGGTGCCGATTTGGAAGATGAATTTTTGTTCCAGATTCTTGCGGCTTTCCGTCGTACCTTGATGTAGGGAAAGGCCGCAGATAGCCATGTGTTGTTTGGAGTGGTTAGGGAGATTTAAATGACGAGCGACTGGCTTAGATGCATCCTTGTCATTCTTCTCAACATCGCGAAGGTGTTCGCGGAATCGGTCGCCTAGTCGTCTTCCTGTCTCGCCAATGTATAATTTATTGCATAACGTACAGGTTAGGCAATAAATGACATTTGCGGAGGTACATGTGAAACGATCGGTGATCTTAACAGATCGCTTAGGTCCCGATATTTTGCTAGTGTTAAGAATGAATTGACAAGTTTTACATCGTGAGCGCGCGCATTTGAAAGGGCCGGGTTGCTGGTTAGTCTTAAATGCGCTTCTAACTAAAAAGTTGCCGACGTTTTTGTCGCGTTTGAATGAAATTAGTGGAGGTTGCGAAAAGATTCTGCCAGTCTCGGGATCATTTTGGAGTAATTTGAAGTTATTAAGAATGATACTTTTGACTACATGATTATGAGGATGGAAAGTGAGGGTGAATGGAATTCTGTCGTTCTTATCCTTTTGTGACGTTTGTAGTGCTGACTATCGATCAAATTTCGATCAAATATTTGGGCGCGATGATGGCCCGCTTTGACCACAGAGGCAGGGTAGCCACGTTTTTCGAAAAACTGGCACGTCTCCTCTGATTTGCTGGAAAAATCAGAGTCATCACTACATAGACGTCGAAGTCGAAATTGAGAATAAGGAATGGAGTTCTTGACATGTGATGGATGTGACGATGAATACAACAAACAAATGTGAGAATCTGTAGGTTTGTAGTGCACACTGGTACATAAACCATTGCCACTGATAGAAACTTTGATATCTAGGAAAGCCAATGAAGTTTCCGAAATTTCCCAGGTATATTTAAGAGCCGGATGAAAGGAATTAACGGAGGTTATAAATTGATCGAGTTCTTGTGTGCTGGATGAAATAGCGCCGATGCAATCATCAATGTATCGATGTATCAATGTTCAGGTCTCGGGCCGTTTATTGTACTGATTAAAAAATTGGTGTTCAACATATCCTACAAAAAGATTGGCATAGCTACATATTCGCATGTATGTAATAATGTACAATAAATAAGATACCAAAGGTTCAGGGACTTGCAAATCCGTTGACGTTCCCGGCTTCTTTCGTACTATTTCCACTAACTTGTCCCTTAAAGCTGGGCCATCGCGTCCCTGCTTCTAATTATACCAGTTAATTATTACATTACCGTTAGAACTTTTGAATTGTTTCGTATTTCCACCAGGCGTCAGCCACTTCCCTTGTAGTTTTAAAACATTAACAGCGAAATTCTTAAGAGATTCCAGGTCATTCGACCACAATAATTTGTCACCATTAAAATGAAGATATTCCAGTTCACAGATCTCAGGGTTGAGCGAACAAGACTCGGTGTTTGGGAGTGAGTCATGATCATTATCAGGTACTTTCCCTTGTAACAGATCCTTTGCAGCACATGTTCCCATGTTAATTCATTATCCTCAATTAATTTCAACACCCAAACGGCATGTTAACATCACGGGACTTTTTTCCTGCATCACGGAACACGTGGTTTATTGCCTGTCGTGCACCAAATGTCCATCGACAGTGTACATTGGGAAGACTGGACTCACGTTGTTGGACCGCTTTCGAGAACACCGCAGAGGTGACATCAATGGGAAGAATGACCTTCCTGTACCTACCCACTTCAACCAAACGAATCATACATTGGAGGACATGAAGGTTGCTGTATTGAAGGCAGGACTAGCCAATCAGGAATACCGTAAGAAGCAGGAGATGAGATTGATATTTAAATATGGGACTGTGGGTCCAAGTGGCCTTAACCAAGACTTTAGTTTCACGTGAATCACTCTCTTTTTTGCTTACTCGAGCGTCGGCACGCGCGCGAGTGTGTAATTAGACACGTGAGCTAATTTTAACGCACTTTTTAACGGTACCCTGAAGAAGGCAGCATTGCCGAAACGTCAGTTAAGACCAATTAAATGTTTAAGACAGCGTCGATTTACAATTTTCAAATTTACATCAAAGTTGTTTGGCCTAGCGCGAGGCGCGAAACATCGAGGGCGAAGCGCGAGATACAAGCACGAAGCGCAACGCGAGAGTTGGCGTGAGAGTTTATTTTTCTCTCCCTCTCGCCTCGCGCTTCACGCTCGTGTCTCGCGCTTCGCGCTCGGTTAAATAAACGCCTGTGGTGCAGGCTATCAAAGTTTTCTTGCCCTTAGAACACAATTGCAGTCGATAGGAGTCGCTCTAACTAATTAGGAGTCATTAAAAGCGCGGTTCGGAGTTTCTCAGGAGCCAAAGGGATTTACATCTACATGTTTTTTCAGCACTCGGCAAAGTCCCATTGACTTATGGCTGTTATGCGTGTGGCCTCATACACCATAAGCCTTTTAGAGACATCAACGCCAAGCCGGCCACTTGCTGAATAGAACAGGTCAGCACTAGGGGTGGTCACAGCCAGGGTTCGTTACGTCCCTAGTGGTTCTTTAACGTCCCACAGAATTAATTGTGAAGAGTTGTGAGACGGGACCTCCGGCTTATCGTCCTTATCCGAGAAGACTAGAAAGTCTAACCATTTGCAGATGTCATTTCAAAGGAAGCACTTTCTCGTCAGTTACGACCTCCCGCACGGTAGTCCGGCACTCTACCAACTGAGCCAACCGGTCGGCGGTGATTAAGATTAGAAGTTCTTTAACCCTTTCCTTCCTAAGAGTGACTTTATTGATTGTACTCTCGCTACC
>OX419336.1:44116367-44118867 GCA_948470475.1 Galaxea fascicularis | reverse complement strand
AGAGGGCAGGACAGATCCTTGAGGAACCCCACAAGGACACAAGTCCTATGAATCTTCATAACATCTTTGAAGAACACAATTCATCCTATAATTTAAAACAGTCTGACTTCTTAATTTCCGTACACAACATGTATTCAAAGCATTCATTTTGCTATCTAGGGCTAAATTTATGGGACAAGTTGTCAACTACAGACAGATATAGCCAAATCATCAGCCAGCTTTAAAAGCATTATAGGCAAGTGTGAGATTGGCTATACGTGTTGGCTGTTAGGGCTGTCCTCTTTGTAATTCTTATTTATTAACTTAATATGTAAAATCTTTTTGGAGTGATTTCAGAACATCTGGAGTGGCCACTTTAGGGCCTAGCTAAACTAGGGAACATTGTTGTGGAAATATTGTTTACCAGTGTTTTCACAACTTTTGAAAATAGAAGTTGCATTGAGTTAAGTAGGAGTTGCAAGGCCCTTTGGGCCTTGCCACCTAGGGGGGTCTGGGGGCATGCTCCCCCAAGAAATTTTGAAATTCTAGACTCTCGGAGATGCACTTCCAGCATTTTGAGGCGCAACATGGGATGTTCAGATACCTTTTTTTTCTATTAAAATAACCCTAGCAATAAAACTGCATGTCTTTTGTTAAATAGGTACATCCTTTTTCCTTTTGGTTTTTGGCTCTGCCAGCTGCCACATCTCAGCTAGCCCACGCTGTCGCTTCACCGCCATTTTGCTCGTGTTAAAATACAGAATATGTTGTCTTAAATAGAGTACTTACTGTTGGAAACCGCTGGCTTGCAATCTGAGCCTGATTGACGTATGCAAACAGATTCAGACGATTCAAGCGATGTTGTGGCGAAATTCTCAACAAAATTTTCAAGTTTATTCACTCAAAAACGTTTGTGGACACTTGGCTCTTTTACGAAAACTTTATTTACTTCAGAATTTATTTACCCAAGGGAAAGTAGGCGTCGCAAATGGAAAAGTTGGCGTTGGATGCGACGGCCGACGGCTCAATTTGAAAACACTGTTTACCCCTTGGGCTTGGGTAAACTAGGAAACATTGTTGCGGAAACATTGTCGCAGATGCAAATGTTTCCCAGTTTGGCCGCTTGGGAAACATTGTTGAGGATGCAAATCTTGCTTCTCGGATACGAAAAATATTTTGAATCAGGTCAAAAACATTTTTGCTTGTGAAAAAAAAAATTTCCTAGTTTAGCCACCTGATCAGCAATCCTAGTTTAGCCAGGCCTTTAGTGTGACTACAATGTACATCGTGGCCTGCTGTCCCTTCGTGAGTGGGTGGACTAGCTCAAATAGTTTGTATGTTCCCTTCTAGTCCTTCCCCACTGCAATAATTTATCTGTTACTAACGTATAGTTAATAATTGTCTCTTCATGTAATTTAGTTACTATGTTTTAACTAATGTAGTGAAAATGGAATAAATAAAACTAAATAAATAAAAAAAAAGAAGTGAAGAAGTGATTATACATTATCTGTGCCTTGTTTGTGGCCTCACACTTTTAGAATAAAGAATATACATTTTGTTTGGCTTGTTTGTAGTCTCACAAGTGTATAACACTGCAACTGTGGAACTGCAGTGGCAGCCTTTGAAGTTGAATGTTAGGTGACTGGGTATTCTGTAATCTAGCCATCTTTTTTAATTTGTGATTTTGTAATGCATACTTTTGTATTATGATGTGTTTGTTCTTCTTAATCAGCATTTTGTTTGTGTCCCCATCTTAGTATGGGATTTCTCCCAAACTAGAAGCTTGAATAACAGGAAAGCCGGGGCACTACAGGGAAGGGCTGTTTGTAACAGTTGGTGAAGAGGAACTTTTCATGTCCAATTATGGATAAGTTTTTATCAATGTTTACTAGGTAGCCGAAATATTCACAGCTGCAGGGGAAGCTTTTTCCCATTTGGGAGAACTTACAATGCAGTTGCATCCTTTAAATAATGAGATGGGTGCAACTCCTCCATCAGCTTCAACTGCAAGGTACTTATAAAATAAATCTTCATATAGTAAGTTCCTCAGACAAGTAAATTAGAGAGCAGTGCTTTAGAAACAGTGCATGCATTGTACTGTACATGTGTCTACTCCCTTGCTGTCTTTGCTGAACCCACCAATCACACCTTTTGCAAGTCCTTTTGTAACCGAACTTTGCTGAATTTCTTAACTCCAGCACACTCCATGAAGATGAAACATTCATCCAGGCTTGTAAATGCTTATCAGATTCTTACAATATAGGTTCCAAGCCTGCTAAATCCGAAAAGAACAAGCCATACATTTTGTAGGGTGACCATTAAGTAAGGAACTATACAGTTTTGATATTGGTACTGGTTATAACAACTGATCTGGTGCTGTCTTATTCTTAACTAGTAACAGTGGCAAGTGGGGAGATGAGGAGATCGAGATGTTACGAAGTGCAGTTAAAAGATTTGGAGAAGATTTAAAGAAAATCAGTGGCCAGGTCAAGAGCAAGTCTGTGTAAGAGAAATACTTATT
>OX419336.1:44101367-44111367 GCA_948470475.1 Galaxea fascicularis | reverse complement strand
CGCATTTGATTATTCATATGGAAAATGTGCAATATGAATGTTGAATATTATTATTATTATTATTATTATTATTATTATTATTATTTTGGCACAATTATGTAACACAAATGAGATACAGTGTATGACATTTCATACTTTGTCTTATACATTTTTATAGAATTAGTTGTTTTGTATGGCTAAAAGGAACAACTATCAGTTCTTGTTTTCAATGAGATATTAACAATTGTATGTATAAATTTGTGTTTGTGTTTGGTTAAGTCTCACATGCTATGTCATTTTATGCTCTTAATTGTAACTATAACAAAATTCTTGCATCTGTTTGACCATCACCAGCTATGATTTTTGCCCAAATAGGACAGTGTTATTGGACAGTACACACCATTGTGTGTGCACTGGGAGAGCACCGTTGCACTTTCATATTTTCTTTACTATGCATCTCAGGGTGAAAACTTTTTTCCTGTAAAGTTTTTCTTTTGTTTCTTTCTGGAATTTTGTGATAGATATGATTAATTGGTAACAGGACTTTGTGTCGTCCAATTTGGTCTGTAATCATACTCATGATGAAACAAATGCGGTCATCTGATTTTGTCAATCACTCCTATGACAACCTACAGACCGAATTGGACTCCACTCAGCCCTATTACCATTACTTATAAGCCTTTGTTCTTGTCCAATCCAGCAAGTGCCATTTGAGGAGACTAGGAGGCTTGAGCTTTTTTAAATTCTCTTTGCACCATTTTCAGTATAGCAGTGCAGGCAGGAAATTCAGCTTGAAGTGCATTGAAGAGTTAGGCTTTTTGATTGTTTGTATTTGGCTATTTTTCTGGCCAATACTTTGTCTGATTCAGCGGGGGGGGGGGGGGGGTCCTCAAGAGTGCCTCTCTGAATAACGTACACTATGAAAATTAATATTTTGTTACATAATTCAGTCAGTTTCACCACTAAAAAAATTGGCTGTGCTGCATGTTTTCTTGTAGAAGTTGCTTGTTGGCCAAATAGACATGTTTTGTTTGATTCTCATTCTCAGGGCAATTTTTACACAACTTACACTGGATTTAATGAAAAAAGTAATTGCAGTTGTCAGAATTCCAACTAAACATCATTCACCATTTGATTCCTGGTAATTTTGCAGATTAATGCTGTTTGAAGCTGGTCAAACAATTTTCTGGTCATTGTGTAGCCAAAGAACCCACTCTGTCCAAAACGTTGTTTGCCAGTGGAACACAAGCCCAGCTTTTGTTTCTGGTGTTCAATTACAGTTTTTGAAGTTCAGCTTTTTTGAGAAGGTGGAGGACCATGGAATTATTTTGAAGGAAGGGCCAAGATTATCAATGGAATTTTCTGGTCAAAGATGCATGATTGTTTCTTTTTTTTGCCTTTTTCTCTGAATGGTGCTCATTTGGGTATGGTCTTGCCCACACAAGTTGGTTGTCAAAGTTGTCTAGGACCGTTGAAAATGATGATATCACAAGTTGTACAAAGGAATTGGATCCACATGATTGCCTATGTGCACTTTCAGGAGTCAATGGGTTAAGCTCTAATTAATTTAGATGTAATCAACAATGATTTAGATAAACATATACAGGCAAAAACTAACGATAGGAGAGTCTGACATTTTGACGACATCTTGGCGCTGTGTTTAAATGTGCAATCAGACTCAATTCACGCTAAGGTCTTTGTCTAACTTATGCAAACTAGTGACTATGAACTCTTAGTTACTCTCGAAATTGCATATTTAATTTAGTTTTCCTTGACAATGGTGCCAAGATGTCACCGAAACGTCAGACTCTTCTATTGTTAGTTTTTGCCTGTACCATATATGTCAATTTAGATGTGTCTATGCAATATGAAATATTGATATTATTATGGAAATGTTGATAGATCTTAATAATAATACTGAAAATTTTTGTCTCTTTTTTATAGCATTAGGACCTCTTGAAACCCAGATTGCAGATGAAATCCTGTCCACAATGTGAAGTCATACATAGTATTTGCTTGGTGTTAACCAGTTGTTGTGACACTAAAGTATCTCTAGTACGTTAACATATCTCTGCTGTTTTTAATTACAGTCAACCCTCGCATGGCAACCACCTCCCATAAGCGACCAACAGTTAAATTGTCTGTCAGTCAAACACTGTTTCAAAAACTCTCCATTTAGGCCATAAATTTGATGTATTCTTTTGTTTTCTGTTTCCAGTAAGTGACCACGTATGAATGTTAGAAAATCCTTACTCAAATTTCACAAAAGTTCAGTTCTTAAAAGCATGTCCTGGAGTGCCGACAGATTACAGTTTACACACAAAAAAGGTGGCTATAATTAGATCTTTAGGTAAAAATAATTTTGTGCAGTGATCTGCTGCAAAATATACAAAGTTTCAACTGTAGTATAATAAGATTTTCCAAGTGTTATTTGATGCCAGTGCTTTTAATCTTTTCTCTAAGCCTAATTTTACCTTACATGTACCTCTTACAAGAGAGTTGACTGTAGTTATTCAAACAGAAAAATTCAACAACACACCTGATAACTTGCAAAGGTTCAAGTGCAATGAAGAGCTATAGCCACTGTAAAAGACTTAAATATGAATCTTGTAACTAATTTTTGCTAGAAATTGTAAAAAGGAGACTGAGACAATTTCAAATGAAATGCTATTTGATGAATACTGTACCATTTTTTGTAGTCATCTTTTCAAATGCTATTTCCAAGGCTGAACCCATGATGTACAAAATGATTTTTTATCACAGAATGATCTATAGATGGAGAATTGACCTTTTCATTATACAAACTTCCCCTCTCACACAGTGTGACGATTGGTCAAGATCCATGTCCTGTTCAAACTCATGGTTGTGTGGGGACTACCCTGTTCCATTGAGGCATTTTCCCGTTGAAACCTGATTTTTCAGGCTTCTTCTTTCCAGTTGCTTAAATTGGAAAATTTACTGCGATGATCACTCTTCACTTACGGTTAGGGAAATCTTGTGTAACTTGAACTTGCAAATTAGCAGTACTAAAATGCCCTGTGACCTTTTTATATCAACTTTCACTCTGCAAAACTATGAATTAGATGAAGTCCCTCAATTTTTCATTTAACATTATTTTTATATTTAGTGAAATTACACCAAAAGTATTATCCACAGAATCGCAACTTTATTCATGTTGTGTCTTTTTGTCCACTTTCATCTTTCAAGTTACAATAAATTCACCATGTTTGGTCATGCTTTTGCACCTTTGCTGTGGAAACTTAATCAGTACTTTTACAGAAGACAATTTGGGATTAACCCCACAGACTGTACCCTGGGTTGCAGTGTTTTTTTTGTTTTTCTGTGTGATGTGCAAGCAGCAAAGCCACAACGGCATTAAATTATGTCACCACTTCTTGTGAAAGAAAAATAAAACCCTCTGGCACCTGGGGTAATTTTACTGCTCGTGAACAATTTTTTGGAATGTACTATAAACAACTGCACATGTTTAAATTTATTTGGTACTCGCGGCTTGGAGCAACACCAAAATACAGTGTCTTGTAAAACTTGCAGTGTTCCACGGTCATGGAACATTTTTAAGGGGTCCGTAGACATGGATTACTCATGTTCAAGTCATTGTGTTGGGCCAGGAGCCAGCTTTCTCAGGATTTTGGCCCAAGAACCTGCTCTAATCTGGAACACTGAAACCTGTCACCTTTTTTTTCTCTTTAATCAAACCATCTACTCAGACATGTAGTTTACTTTCAAATTCTATCACAAATTTTGTTTGTTGATGAAACCATTAATTTGTTAAATTAAGAAAATATTGAGCAAATTTTGTTTGACTACTCATATAATCGTGACTTCGGCAACATTTTCACCAACATATAAAATGGTTATTATTACATTTTAAAGTGTTACCGCAAACGTAGTTGCATCTTAAGTACTTATTCCAGCAGTACAATTTTTCTTTCATTCTGATTTATTTCTCAGAAATAAGTGTCTGATCATCCTACATGTATGTGGTGGGCGATTCAAGCAACATATGGCATAGCCCTTGACCAATAAGAGCAAAAGGATCTCTAGAATAACCTCAGTAAATATACTGAATATTAAAGAAATTGACTAAATAAACATAATTATGGCAACTAATAAGTAGTCTTGTTTGATTTCGTTATAAATTTTGTTTCTTAGGTACCGTGTATCACCTGAAAACAAGAAGGGGTAACTGTCCTTTGTGTGTATAAATATAAATAAAATATTTATAGCAAACTTGCAATTTAATGATTGTAATCATGATGACAATAATAATAATAATAGTAATAACAATGATAATAATTTGTGTTACAGAAGACTATAATATTATTTTTCATTTGACTTATTTAATATTATCATTACGTTGGTTTGTTAAATGGCTTATCATAAAAGTCCCAGAAGTTGTCATCATTGTCAGAAGCAGGGGCATCTATTGGTGAAGGCAAGGAAGGAGCCAAAGTCTCTTTAGGCATTGTGACTGTGTCATTAGTGCTTGGTAGGTTGAGTTCCTTCTTCTGCTTTGACTTGGGATTTACTTTCTTCATTTTACCTTGAAATGGTGGAGGTTTCTCCACCTTTGGGGTCACCTGTTTAGGTTCTTGGTTTTTCCTGTCTGCTGTAAATTAACAAAGAAAAAATGAACAGTTATTTAGTAGTTCAGCCAAAATAGTTAATTAAAAAAAAATAGGGATAAAGACAGTCATATTGATAGTTTGACTGATTGATTGATTGTCCAAAATTTCTACTGCATGTGTACAGTAGAAACACCTGAACAGCAATGATAAGAGGTTTAACCATCTGCCAATGATCTAGTAGATGCCACATTCCTATGAAAATTGGTTTATTTAATGTAACAAGCATTAACAAGGTAAATACACTGTAAAACTATTGCCTGTTTCCTTAAGGCATCCAACCAGGCACATTTTAAACCCTCTTCTGGAGCTTAATTATATATGTTCCCAATATAGTGGAATCACACGAGACAATCCTCTCTTTCAGCAGTCACCTTCAGGACTTACTCCTAATGTCCACTTGATTTGAGAGGAATCTGTTGTAGGTAAAAATGAATTTCCTCTGTTCCCTCTACCTAATTATTCATGCCACATGAATAGCTAGGGTCAGGAGACAGGAAATTGGGAATCAAACTACTTCCAGAAAAATTGGGTGAGGGTGTGCAGCACGCTTCCTGAAACCCTTACCCTATTTCAGACCAAAATCTGTGATTCAGACCTGCCTTATAATCAGTTCCCTAGGTCAGACCAATCTTAAAGGCAACGTTTATACATGTTTATTTAGTAGGATACAAAACTGTACAAAGGCTTGATTGTTTAACAAATTCTCCTCACCACCACCATAGAAAATGTATGGAGAACAATGTGAAGAATATAGATACTGAGATGAGGGTTTAAAATTTGAGTTTTAACCCATGCATCCTTTCCAATATATAGTTTGTGGTGTCAGGGATGTGAACAAGAAAAACACTGCACTAAAACCTGTTTAGTGTGAAATCTGGGTAGTAAGAAAATTGTTTTGACTGGTAAAATCTGACATGACACAAGCATGCAGTACGTCTTGTGTGTGAAAAAAAAAAATTCAGTGTCGTGTGATCCAGTTGCTAACAGTCACCTCCAGGGTTCACTTTGAGCGTAAGTTTCAAGTTTATCAAGAAAATTGAAACATACAAAGTATGATGTACCACTGCTCGCAGTGGCTTGACGCATAGAATTACGATACTAAGTAGAATAATACAATAATTAGTGAAGGAAATTGCACGAACTCGAGTACAATTCAGGATTAATAGGTACGAGTGATTTTGAAAGTTCTCAAGATTGCACGAGCCTTTAGACGAGTGCAATTTGAGAAGTTTCAAAATCTCAAGTACTGTATATAAAAATCCCAAATTGTACAAGAAGGTCATGCGATTTTTTATTTGTAGTACATTCAACAAAATTACGAACTAACACACCATTGTCATGGAAACTTAATAGGTGCTCCTACGGAGTACTATTTGGGATTAATTGTCCTGCTCTCAACCAATCAGAATTGAGTAATTTTGTTGAGTGTTCTATAAGTAGACTTAAGTATTCTCATACAATACATTAAAATAAACTTACAGAACTACCGGTAATTATTAAGTAGGAATCAGATAATGAAACAACCAAGAAAACAATGTGGGAGAAAAAATAATGATAATAATAATTGAATATTGATCAGTATAACATGCGGGAAAGACAAAGATTCATAGGAGAATTAAACAGATTACATGAGAAGCTGGAAGCTGGAAATTTCCTGAAGCATTAAAACTGGCAACTCAGTTGTCTGGCTGTCCCGTCCTAAAGAGAGTTTACTTAGAGATAAACTGTCAGCCTAGACTTGGATAGGTCTGCCCTTACCTCTTAAAATAGAAAAAGATAAGTGGAGGAGCCCATACATGTAGGTCATGACACAAAGAAACCACTCTTTCTTGACCCTGTCCAAATTTGTTCAAATTTACGACAGATCTGCGACTGGATCATTTATTATTTTTCAAACTAAAGTATTTCATAGCTACCTGCCTGTTTCGGTAAAGCATCAAGGTAAGCATCCCACTTTTTTTTCATCCTTTCATGATGTACATTGGCAACTGACCACTGTCCAAATTCATCAGTCTGGATACCAAAGAACTTGTCTCTCTGGGATGATGGAATGACTTGTTGCTCCATGAAAACTTCAGCTGTTGTACTATTCCACTCGTTATTACCTAGACCTGGGAAAACATTCGATCTTAATGCCATCGATAGGTTGTTATAGGTCAAACAGTTTCGTTGAGTCTTGAAGTTGTTGCTACACGACAAGACCAAACGCTGTTTGTTTCTCGTTATATGTTGTTTTTTAGTTGAGGTGAATTCAACACGGCTAGTTGACGAGAGGCTTTGCAAATTATTGGAAAAAAGGCGAGGTTTTACTTCTCTCCATCTTCCGTGTCCATCTTGGACAATACGTCTTCTAGCGTCTAAGTTTAAGTTTGGTAACTCATTTTCAATGGACAACAACTCCGACTCGCTGCTTGCTCTTTTGGTTGCAAATTGGGGTCGGATGTACTCCTCAATATCGAGTAGTGTTTCAGAAGCGACAATTTCTGCCAAAGCAGCTTTTTGTTCTGCTGAACGCCCTTTGATTGCCATAACTATCATTCATGGTTATTCTACCACTTTCAAACGTAACAAGTTTACGATGAGAATTTCGCTAAGGACTCCGCCATGTCTGTGTTGCATAGCAACACCTTTTCCTTCCCATGTGCCTCTGAGCGTTGAGAGGGCGCATACACAAATCCCAAGCTTCAAGGTGAGTGTTTATAGGAAGATGAGGTTTTTCCTATTACTCCTCTTTTCAATACGTTCAGATCAATGTTAAAATGTGTATGTGGTCACGGCAGATTGACGTTGACCTTGACATGACGATAAAGGTGAAAGATATTTTTATTCTGGGTTAATATTGAGTTAAGCTTTAATTAATAATCTGGAACATAAAAACCATTGAGAAATTTCGTCTGATCTGCCAAATCATCCAAAATCGTGACTGGGTTAACATAATGCAAACTACGGATGATCTCCCGAATGCTAAACTACAGAATACAGGGCCATTATTCACATAAATTATATCATTATTATGCTTCGTTTTGCAAAAGCCTCCAAGACATGCAAACGAGGTGGACCAAAGTGGCTCTGTATTCTGTAATATTGCTCTGTATTTCAAATGCATTACTGGACGGCTGTTTAGTTGACATGATCTACTCTGTATATAGAGTCAATTCATAGCAATAAAAGGCTGAATTTAGTCCAGTGGACATTTTGTTCTTGTCTTTGGTTATGAAAGTGTCTTTCTTATCCTTGCTGGCAGTGCTGAGATGCTTGTGTACAAGCTTTCTGTAATATTAGGATTTAATTATCTACCTCAAGCATTGATTTCTGTGTCTCAAGATAAGCTACCCTTAAAATACACTGAACTGAACTATTGCAGCTGTTCAACACAATTACAGTGGAATCAGCTCAAGCATACCCCTGTAGACTATATTGATGAATACATTATTTGAGAATTGAATGTGTTTGTCGTTCAGAGAATGCATTCATTTTGGAAACGAGCACATCAATATTCAAATCAAAATTGGTGGTTTCTGATTGGATTATACGAACAAGGGATGTTCCTTATATGGAAAATGTAGCTTGTTTACAAAATGGCAGCAAGAAACCAAGCAAGACTGAACCTATGAGCCTCTAACATAATCAGAAGGGAAATTCTTCGCTAGTGCAATTGTGGATTTTCCAAAATGCAGATTTCTCATGATTTGCAGCACATACTCGCCTCAGAAAGATGGTTAGACATTTTCAAGGGTATGAACCTTTGACTGCTTTTGCCCGTGGTGAGTGTGAACCAACATATGATGTGTTATAGTGCAAATCAATAGCTTATTTCCTGGAAGGAATTTACTTAAGATGAGTTTACTCTACGACCTGTTTCAGAAACGTAATTTTGATTTGAACATTGATTTCCTCATTTTTAAAATGAAAACATTCTCTGAACAACCAATGGGTTCAATTTTCGAATTCTCGATTCATTAATGGAATCTACAGGGTCATGCTTGACCTGGTTTGACTGTAATAGTTAATTATTAATTTTGCAGGTTTTAGTATCTGGTTGTAGTTTAAGGGCTAGGGTTAGGGTTTAGGCTCGATTTCCGCTGCTCACTTGGGTCTGGAGTATCCTCCCCAAGAAGAGACGACTGGATGCGTGAGCGGCCGATCATGTCTGTGATGTAAATTCAAAATTTAATTTATGCATCGTTACTGGCCAACAGAAATGTCATCAGACACCAAACATGTTATCTCACTTGATCTTGCATTAGCAAAGTCAGAGGTGAAATTACAACAGCACTGGATTTAAAGTTTATACCGAGCATATATACAAAATGTGGTAATTCCATGAAATTGTGTCATCTATTAAAACTCCAAGATATTTTATGCAGTGTTTCTTTTCTAATATATATTCAGAGCCATCTTTGTTAGACAGTTTAACTTTGAATGTATTCGCCTTAATTGTTCACAACTTTGTTAAAGAATTTCAACAAGAAAAATCATAAATTCAACAAGAGCCAAGCACTCATCACGAATCGAATCAACAACCAATTTATAGTGACTCCTAAAAATATAAACAAACAGAATGGATCACTAGCTCTGCCTCTATCTCACAGACTACGTGCTGTATGATTGCTTATTCTTTTACTTAACTGTGATAATACGGTTTACACAGTAATGATGTTGTAATTTGTAATGTTCAGTATATTCAGCAGTTGTAAATTAAAGGTTTCTGTTTTTACATTTTACAATTGAATTTCAGACTACTTTCAAAATGCATGAGAAATCTGGACAACCTGTGTTGTTTTTTTTTGTTTTTCTTTTCAAAATTTCAAGGGGGAAGATGGCCCAAGTCGCCCCTACTAACTTGTTCCTTTGGCGCTCAATTGTCCGCCAATGGCGGTCCAGTGCACACCACCCAATTCAAAATCCTGGCTATGGGCCTGATCACTGCCATTGGTATAGACAGCCCCTAGTTTCTCAGAGAACTGAGAACTGAAACGTTTCTTTCTTTTGTTATGAGTTTAGTGATTAGATTTTACAGCTCGCAGCTTATGAGTAGTTCTTTTAGTAACTTTGGTTAATGTTGGTTTTTCTAGGTGTGTGATTCAGATGTGATTAGCGCCAGTCTTACATACATCCTGTTTTCGTGTTCCTTTTAAGCTAGGGAAACTCACTCTTTAGGTACATTTCATTTCCTCTTTGCTTTGATTTTGTTTTTTAACCTTTTTTGTACTTTATGATACCTTCTAAAGGCAATTATTGGAGCAAAACTGTGGAAGAAGTTGGCTGTTAGTGGCCTGATAAAGAACATGCCCTTAACCCTTGTCTATCTTCAGATTAAAAGTTTTAACATCTTGTGCACTTCTCCTCCAGATCTCATGTTAAGAATGGCT
>OX419336.1:44083867-44096367 GCA_948470475.1 Galaxea fascicularis | reverse complement strand
CTACACAGTTCACGGTTCAGTTCCTTCAAGCAATAGGGACTTCAAGATTCGAGGACAGGGCGGCTTTTAGGACGTGGTGACCGGGCAAAAGCCTGGGGGCCCGTCGTTCTCAAAACCCCCGAAAACTTTTCGGGCCCGAAAAGCCATTTCTAAAACTGCAAACCGTTTATTCTACAAATCTGGTCTTTTACTAAGATTTCAAGATACGAAATGGCAATTTTGTTGCAAAATTTCATGCATGTAAACGTCTCCGTTTTTAAGATACGAAAGACATTATGGCACCCGAATTGCGCCCGAAACGTTTCGGGAGTTTCGAGAAACGGGCCCCTTGGACTTAGCACGGCGTCGTGAAGCTCACGGGAAAATCTGCGAAGCGACGAAGGATGACAGCTCGTGTTTGGAACAAAACGCGCCATGAGCTCGTTCAAAGAGGTCCAGGATATTCGAAGAAGGAATTATTGATGATGATGATTTTACGGACTTCATATTTGAAAAGAGAGACATCTCGCTGTTGCTGGTTTATGCTTTACAAAGTTGTCTGATACTCACATTTCGGAATGGTGCAACAGAAAGACTTTGATTGTGTTTTGCTAAAGCGCTTTTCCTATCCATGTAGACTGTCTGATACGATTTTAATTTTTCAGTTTTCCACCGGCAAAGCTAAAATCGACCTTCCTGTTGGTGAAACGAACACCCGTCACAGTATTTATTCCGATTCATTGCAATTGCCCAAAACAAAAACAAGACGCCTATAGGCGTCGACGCGGGATGTGTTTGTCAATATTTATACAGTGACACTAAATTTGAATGGTTTGCCCCTGCACAGACAGAATCTTTTCATACGCACAAATAAATGTTAATGTAAATGTAAGCAATTGGTACTGAGTATTACAAACATCGCTCGATAAATTGTGAGTGAATAGTAAACTCACTGTTTCGATTCGTGTGAACTCACTGGTTTGATCAATGGCTCACTGGTTTCAAGCCCCCCCGGGTTTCAAGCACACGCTTGGCTATCCAATTATCCACGGCTCAATAAACAGTGAAATTGTTGGTTCGATCGCTGGCAAACACACAAGTTTGTGGCGTGACAGTTTGTGCAATTGTTAACGATTCAATACACAAAACCAAAACAACGTTAATTTTCTGATTAAATATTAAGTTTACTCAGGTAAGCCTCCATTTACAGCTGAAAAGCAAAGGCGTTTAATTTTTGCCTCGAGTAAAACTACGCGAAAGCAAAGCAAGCGAACTGCGAGTCTCTCGGGGAGTCTCTTGTATAGCTAATTTATTGACTCGAATTTCACTGATCAAACTGAGACTGATAAAAGTTATTTGGAAACACACGACGAATCAGGCATTGAAGCATATAAAAGCACGGTAAAAATTCACATCTCACAGAGCAACCACATCCAAACCTTTAATGTTTTGCAAGGTGGATTCCCAGTCTAAGAGCTCAAACGAACTTAGCTTTGATCACAAAACCACACTCACTGATCTGTCCTTAAAGAGGGATTTCTTCATTATGAACAAACTGATCTCCACCGTTGAGGCTGCCGAGTGTTTCTTACAACTTATTCTTTTGATTTACAGCTTTAAAGAGCAGTGTTTTCCTTCTGAGACCGGCAAACTACTACCTTGTAAATTCACGCCTCATACACAAGGAAACCATTTTTCTCACGCCAGCTTTTCTGTAGTTCCCACCTTGACCTGGCACGGTCCTTGCACGAGCCTGGCACGTGATTCCAGGATGATGAAAAGCCAATGAAATCGGACGATTTTCTTGAGAGCCAATGAAATCGCAGCATTCTCTCGAGACTCCCCGCGGGAACGGGAAACTTTAAAAAAACATTGCAATTTGTGGCTACGATGAAAACGAAATTCGACCGAAACCTTAACGCGGTGCTCACCCCACGTAATAAGACAAAATTTAATTAGATAGCAAGATAGCATTTGTTGACGATTGTAAATGAAACAACAAAGGGATTTAACGTTCAATCTTCTCAATGACTGTATCATGCAGGAATAAAGTAGTAACTCGAGGAAATAAAATGAAATTTTGAGAAATATTTCAAAGATAATTAGCTTTTTTTCCATAATTCGATTTTATTTACATGAATTACACTTAGGGCCTCTTCATATGAGCCCGGTTAACCGGGCTGGCTCGGTTAGCGAGATGAAATCGGTCTCTGTTCATATATGATGGTGACTTTCAGTATGCCTGCCCATATGTAGCAATATTTAATCCTTGTTGATTTATATTTGATTTGATCTTATTTTCTTTTAAATTTAAACTTCATGTCCAAAATGTATTTAAATTTAAACTGAAATTCAATTTAAATTAAAACAAATTCAAATTTAAATTTAAACAATTTTTTTTTATTTTATCTTGTTTTCCATTTAAATTTAAACATTTAAAATTATTTTAAACCTTACTGCAATATTTTTTAAAATTGCTTAAGTTTGATTTAATCCTTTTTATTCATTTAAATTTAAACTTTCCAAATTTTATTTAAACTTACGAATTTGTATTTGATTTAAACTTCGAAATTCTATTTAATCTTCCTGGGACGAGCTCGGCCAGGGTCACGCGTGTAGCCATTAGTTTTTCGATGTCTCGTCAGTAAATATAGACGACGAAGGCACCGGTAGAGTGTCCAAATTACTAAGCGAAGCATCCAGGCTTTTCCCTTCGTCCTACAGCCCTGCTGTGAATGCCAGTCGTTCAGCAGCGACGATCAATGAAACTCTCGGGTTCGCTTAGAGACTGCTTCGGGAAAGTACATGCACCGGCCTCCGTGGGCGACTGAACTGACAATAACATTTGCGACTGAGAGCGACATGTAAAAAGGGTTAACAGGCCTGCTCAAAACATCTGCAGTTTGCAGATGCACCGGTTCGCTTTAAGTAGGATGCCTTTTTGGGATTTTCCCTTGCGATACGAGAAATAGTAGACTACGAGTAGTCCCTACTTCGCTTTATAGTCCGACGTGCGTGACGCGAAAGAAAACTTTTTTTATTGCAGTTTTCTTTCGCGTCACGCACAATACTATTTAGGAGGCCTGTTAACACTTTTTACATGTCGCTCTCAGTCGCAAATGTTATTGTCAGTCGCCCACGGAGGCCGGTGCATGTACTTTCCCGAAGCAGTCTCTAAGCGAACCCGAGAGTTTCATTGATCGTCGCTGCTGAACGACTGGCATTCACAGCAGGGCTGTAGGACGAAGGGAAAAGCCTGGATGCTTCGCTTAGTAATTTGGACACTCTACCGGTGCCTTCGTCGTCTATATTTACTGACGAGACATCGAAAAACTAATGGCTACACGCGTGACCCTGGCCGAGCTCGTCCCAGGAAGATTAAATAGAATTTCGAAGTTTAAATCAAATACAAATTCGTAAGTTTAAATAAAATTTGGAAAGTTTAAATTTAAATGAATAAAAAGGATTAAATCAAACTTAAGCAATTTTAAAAAATATTGCAGTAAGGTTTAAAATAATTTTAAATGTTTAAATTTAAATGGAAAACAAGATAAAATAAAAAAAAATTGTTTAAATTTAAATTTGAATTTGTTTTAATTTAAATTGAATTTCAGTTTAAATTTAAATACATTTTGGACATGAAGTTTAAATTTAAAAGAAAATAACATCAAATCAAATATAAATCAACAAGGATTAAATATTGCTACATATGGGCAGGCATATTTCAGCCCGCTTTCCGAGATGAAACATTTGAAAAATTGGTGACGCGACCATTCATGCATGAAATATAACGAACAAGCCTGGCGAGAACTTCTCGATTTTCTTTGTTTAAGCAGCCTCAAATTTCCTTTGACTTTACGGTAACTATCAAATGAAACTATTCTGAGTTTCATTTTCGAAGAAAAGAGAGGTAAAATCTCGGTAATGTCAGTAAAATTGCAAGATCGAAAAATTCCAGTCAATTTAAACTGTCAAAGATCAGCCATCTATGTAACTGGTTTTGTAGGTTTTATCCGTCATCCACCTTCGCACGTTTTCGCGATTTCTTCTGATGGTGCATTTTTCCTGGAGGAAGCGCCGTTATCACTTCGGCTTGGTCTTGTCAGGCTGGCTTGTTGACCTGGTAAGAACAAAACGTTTTTAGTTAAATTATTCAACTTCGATTCTTTTGGCTTCAAATATGATGCCTTACCACCAAATAAGGAATAAACGTCAAATATCAGATGGCAACACAGTCCAAAAACGCTGTTCTACTTTATAAAATAAATCTTAATACTCACGTACGTACGTTTTGTGCACAATGTCAAATCCACTCAGTTCCCGTTCTCTAGAGAACTCGAGACAGGGCGTAAACGCCGCGCCCATGCGCCCTTCATCCTAAATTTGAAAATATTGTAAGTGTTATTCTAAAGCCCGCCGCACACATGTTTGATATTTTCCTCATCGCCTCGCGAGGCGAATTTCCCACCGCAAATTTGCCGCACACGTGAGGAAACGGCTGAGCTAACTGCCTCGCGAGGAATTTTGCTCAGCTCTTTCCTCAAGTGTGCGGCGGGCTTAAGTGTTTTCTACTGAGTTGCGCGAGAAATGCCCTAAACTTGAACAACTGGGAAAAATTGTTATTATGTAGCTAAAACTATGAATATTACTGAAACGTACGGCCTGTTTGTTTGTGTGGGCTATAATCTTTCAATAACGTGCTTAAAAATTGACCGATCTTGCAAATGTTTTATGTACCTATATCATCAGGACGCTTTACCTACTGCTTTTAATCAAATCTTTCAAACTGGAAATCAGATTCATCAATATTCAACGAGATACTCTGACCTTTACCGACCTCATACCTGTAGAACAAATATCAAAAAATTTTCGATCCCGTTTCAAGGTCCTAGGATATGGAATTCATTACCGAGCAACATCAAAAACGCCCCGACTTTTAATATATTCAAGCGTGTGATCAAACCATTTTTAAGGGCCAGACAAGATACAGTCCAAATACCGTAACACTTTATATCTATCTTTTTGTCTAAATACACTTATATATTTAAAATACACGTTTTGTCTTTATTTTAAGTGCCGCCTAGTAGTATTTAAATTGCCCGTAGGGGGAAATCTCTATTCCTCATAAGCTTTGCTTCTCGGATATTTCCCCGCCACAGTCAGTCCTTCCAAGTTATATGTTCACTTTAAATTTAATATTTATTAGCTATTTATTATCTTTTCTATTCTATCTGTAATTTATTCTGTGGCAAGAAGATGATAAAGATAATAATGATGAAAGGAAATTGAACCCCTGTGCCATCATCTCATACTCCATCCTGACTCCAAATGAACTGTTTCGTGTTATCTATATAGTATAATCAACAAAATCACTCATTCTGATTAGTCGAGAGCAGTACAATTAATCCTAAATACTACTCCTTGGACGAGTGAAACTGTACGAAAAGGCACACAAGTTGCCATTCCCTGGAATGATTTGTTGGACAAATTTTTCAGAATGCACGATAATTTACAATTTGTACGACGGCTCATACAATTTGTAGTTTTATTGAGCGAACTACAAGTAAAAAATCGCATAACCTTGTGCAATTCGTGATTCATAGGTACTCGTGATTTTGAAAGTTCTCAAATTTTGAGAACTTTTAAAATCACTCGTACATATTAATCACGAATTGCACTCGAGGTCGTGTGATTTCCTATACATATAACACAACTTCTGCTATCTAACGCCTTTTCTTCTAAAAATATGTTTTTCGTGTATCTATTATGAGTAAATAACACCAATAAAGAAGGGGAGTGACCGTTCTTGCGTCTTTGCAAAAGACGACGTGGAGATCATATCGGCTTCAAATAATTATTTTCTGCGAAGGGACTAGGGTGAGTTACTTAACCAAGAGAAGTTACCATTGTCGCCTCTCTTCAAGCGACCGGCAAGAATCACCACCATCTTTGATGTCGCAACGCGCAGCAGGAGATGCGCAGTACAAAACAAACGAATCACCTTCAGTACGATACAGCCTAAAACGGTCCGTAAAACGTTGTTATCATGAACTTACATGGAAATCTGAATAGTTATAGAGGTGTGGGTGGTAGGCTGATTTCCTTCGCTCTTCGGTTCATGCTAAACATTTTGTACATCCGCTGATCAATGTGCATCACGCTGGCATATTTTCCGCATGTTTTACTTCAAACGATGAACGAAAGATATGCAGAAAAAGAGGAAATTGCTTTCGACAATTTTCTTTAGCCGTCTCCAGAAGTGTGCTACCTTGAGTTCCCTCTGTTATTTAATATCCATCCATTACTGGTGGCGGTAAGAAATGCTAATTTTCTGCCTTTATTCCCCCAGTGTTGACTAAATTTTATCACATGCATAGCGCTGGATAGGTTTTGGCGACATTTGTAGAGTAGCTGCCACTTCATGTACACTGTATCCTCAAAAATCTTTCATTCTGAATTGCCTGCCAGGGAAAGTGGTTTGGTGTCCAAGAGCCAAGGCTCGGCTGCATTATGGAAATGATGTTGCTTTCGAGTTGCAGTTTATTAATCATAATCATACAGTATTTCTATAGCGCAAAACTTCAATCCAATTGTCCGTGGCGCTTTACAATAAAGGCATTACAATTTATTAATAGTGTACACATCGAGTGTTTGACATGCAAAACGAGTCGAAGAAACCTGCGCAATAAACGTGCTGGCGTATCTTCCTGTGGTCGCTATTTTCTACCGAATCTGGTGCCGTCTAATGGCATCGTTTAATTACTGGCTGGGGATAAATATACGTGAAAGGTAAATCACAGAAAAAGAAGCTGTGAGTACCAACATGCACTCAATGTAAGCCGCAACGTTTCGGGCTATTACCAGGAGCCAGCCACTCCATATTCAATACCAGCTCTACTCCGTGACGTAACGGGGTGGTACCATGTCTTAATTCTCAAAAAAACTATTACCCGGTTGAGGAGTTACATCCTGCTATGAACTTTCTGATTGTAAATGTGTTATTAAATGAGTCTGTATGTTACTGTTCATGATATCAGGTAACCATCACTGAACTTTGTCAAAAGACAAGCGAAAACAACCAAGCCGATGAAGATCGGATGTGAGCTGGCTGAGTTGCAAAGATCCGTATCACAGCATGTCACTTCACAGTCACTCCTATTGGTGCTTAAGCGACACATGTAGGCAGGATCATTGCAATGCATAATGCGACTGCAAGACAAGCTGTAGATATCCTTTTGTTTCTTGTACTCGTAATGAAACTTGCCACACTGGTAACCTTTATCACAAACAATTTCATGTTGCTGTTTGATGCAGTCTTCAAAGGATATCGAACTTGAACAGTAATTGCATTTCAGGCCAAATGCTGTAAAGAAAATAGAATTGGTTACTTACTCGAATTATTCAATTAACATGATGAGACTGTACAATGTACTTACAAGCTGCAAACTCTTAGCTGAATTACTTTGCTATCGGTAGATAAGCTATTTGCAGTCCCCATGGGTACAGTGTTCGGGCCAGTTTGTTCCGAAAACGTGTACAGATTTTGCAAGTTAGAGTCTCAAATCGGGCTTGAGTTTTGCTAAAGAGAACGACAAAGGCGTGTAATCGTCTTTGTCTTTTATCGTAAAATGAAGAGATGAGAGTAGAAATTGAAGAAGAATGTCATTCGAACCAAAATGTTTTACCATCTATTAAATATCTGCATGTCAGAAAACAGGTCTGCAATCAGGTATGGAATACGGAAGTAGCAAACGGGTATGTCAGTGAAATTTTAGTATAACCGTAAAAGCTCTATTAAGCCCCCGGGTGCTTGTTTAATTTAAGGCCTCGTTAATGGGGGGCTTATAAGAGAGAGAGAAAGAGAGAGAGAGAGAGAGAGAGAGAGAGGGGGGGGTTGCTTATTTCAAATCTTAAACACGCTGTTTTCGTATTAAAATAGTTTTTGTGCAAAATTCGAACAACTGTCGTTAAACTTTAAATGGGACGGATTGTTTTATAAGAATGTCTGCAATTAAAACATCATTGAAACTTCATTGAGTATACCGTTAAAAAATGGTTCGCATGAAGTGGATTTTCGTAATAGGGAATAGGAGGAACTAATTACCGACTCACGTCCCAAAATGGGGGGGGGGGAGGGGAAACGGAATCTGAACTTCTATTTTCGTTTTCCGTTTTCCTACTTCATTGAAAACGGCATTTGAACTTTATTTTTGTTTTTCGTTTTCACACAACTTTGAAAAACAGAATTTGAGTTGTTGTTTCCGTTTTTCGCCTTTCGTTTTTGTAATTTTCAGTTTTTGTTTACGTGTAGTAGGAAAACGGAAAGCGAAAATGGAAGTTCAAATCAGTCCGTTTTCCCATGTCATAGGAAAATGTTTGGCACCAAGGTTTGGTCAGGTATTTCACCAATTCCGTACTCGGATTGGATTCCTGAAAACGATTCTTGTCGATGCAGTATCATTCAATCGCGAGGTTCTACTACACGTCTACTACACGTCTCGAGGATTTACAGCTGAGCGGAACTGACAACCTGACAAGCTCCATGTCCAGCAGTTGTTTTTCGTACTGTTTAATAATCTCATTTTACCCAATCTAGGGGTGGCGAATGGTACCTCCAAAATCTTGGGTCTCGTAAACGTTTCACCCGATCTCGAAATCTCGTCTCGACAGCCTTTTGAGAAGAGTCTTGAAGTCTCGAAGTAGGATAGGATAGGATAAGATAGGATATGATAACTTTATTTATACACATCAGCTTAATTAATCATTACTACTAATTAATACACTCTCTACTTATTTACAATCACTAAAGAATAAAAATAAAAAATAATAAAGGCTGCTTTTCTTGGAGGCCGTGTTTAAAATCTTATTTAAACTACCTAAAGACTTACTCAAAACTGTGGCGACTCAATTTGTTCTTAATTAAAATCTCTCACGGAGGTCGCTTGTCTTAATTCCACTGAAGGGTAAACTGTTCCACAACTGAGCTCCACTGTACAAAAACTTCTCTTAAGATAATCAGTGCGAGGTTTTGGAAGGGCTAGTGTGTTTTCAGTATTTCTCAAATGATATATACGAATTCACACTATCGCGAAAAACAAAACTTGATCTTAAATATTCAGGCGTCATGTCATGTAAGATTTTGTACAACATAATAGATTTCTTTTCTAATCTTTGATGACAGAGTTTTCGCCACCGTAGTGCCCGGAACAAATCATTTAAATTACTGTCAAAATTAGCCGACATCAAAATACGGGCTGCTCGATTTTGAAGTCTTTAGAGGCTATCTTCTCATTCGCAGAGATTAGCCTCATACCCAGTCGCCTTTGGAGGTCGAGTTACAACTTCCCTCAAAAACACTGCAACACAGAGATGAATTAAAGCAATAACAAGGCCAAACCATACTGCAAACGGCTGTACGGCTGTATTTGGAGAAATAATTGATAGGATTCCATGGAATGCTGTTTAAGTCCACACGGAGAACCTTGTAGTTTATGTCAAGTAAACCCTGAAAAGTGACTTTTTCTATCCAGTGTGGTCGTTGCTACTTGTAACCTGTAAACCAGTACCACCTGTTGCAGGGTCGGGTTGTCGGCCACTAAACCGTCTCCCCTACCAAATACCAGGAGAATTATGGTGAGGAGGGTGGCCGAACACCCTGTTGAAATTAAAAACAAGATCCAACTCTAAGGGCGTATGAGCTCAACTGAGCCACCGGCCATCCAGAAAGCACAGTCGAACCTGCTGCCTTACAGGTTATGCCTCTTTAGGCAAAGGCTAAGGGAAGGAATCCTGACAGAAAACAACTCGTCATCCCGCAGAGCCGAGGGTGGCGAGTGTGGCAAACCCCCTCGAAACCATGATCGACCTTAATAAGCCGAGGCCCTCAGTCCCCAGCAGTTTGGATCAGAAACCAGGATCGTCTAAAAACACAATGGAGAGATGTTCTCACTAGACAGCTTGATTAGCTAAGGACAGATACCTGTGGGATCAATTACTCCAGGGAGGGGTTCCTCCGCCGGGAGTGAATTTAGCCCTGATGATGATGATCATGATGATGATGGTGATGATGGCGATGATAATGATGATGATGCCGTTTATTGTCTCAAGTCATTGGTATGCTATGCAATGTACACTAAAGAGGTATTCAGCGAAATCACTGCTGGACAGTAATTCCCTGAGCAGTAACTAGTTGTTTTATGGCCAGTTTTGTTTTCTTGGTAAAATCAAATGTTTGCGTGTATGACAGTCTGTGGTGTCGGCTTACGTTACTCAAGGTCATCTTTCAGCGATGATGAGGTTACAAAGGTCAAAACGAGCTGTCAATTGTCGCTTTGTGAAACAGACGGCTGTGACGCACCATGGTTTCCAGATGGACGACGTTCTTTTAATTGTGCATAATAAGGAAATGACATCAGTTTGTCTGGAAATGCTAATAATTTTAATAATGAAAATTATAACACCGTATTATATTTGATCCTTGTGGAAACGTTTTCGCGCAACTGCAACAACCAACGGAAAAACGAAAAATACAAAACAGAACACCATCATTTACGCAATGCCCACATAGCAAATATCCGCATTAAGAATAACTGTGGTTGACATTAGATGGCATGCAAACTCAGTATTTCAAAACGGCTTAAACCATGAATTACGCCAGTTTAACCCGTCAGATAGGAACCGCACAGAGGAACCGTCAGAACGTAAAACTTGAAAATATTACATAACCTGGAAAACTACAACGAATTCAATATACACTTTCCATGAAACTTCTTACTTATAGTCATTTTGACTTTTTGGCCGGTGTTCTTTTGACACCGATTCATGGATAAAAGGACACAATTTGAAATAGACCCTTAAATCAATTTACAATAATGGCATCTAAATCAGTAAATGTAAACAACGTTAGTGACTGATTATGAATGTACTCTTTAGCGCATAACACACTAACGGAAAATAACACAAGTAAAAGCCTTACCGCAGAAAGCAAACATGATCAAAAGGACAGCAGCAAACCATGAGAGATGCATATCAAACGAATGCCGCTCGATCACATCTGAAACATTTTCGTGGTAAAATTAGCTGGAGAGGAATGTTGATTATCACAACAACTTGACACGAAAGCTACCGAGCAAAGAGATGAGAGTAGTAATCAAACCAGATGTTATGAATTTATGTTACGTTGCAGAAATTCCAGAACTCTCTTTCCCCAGCTTATTTATTTCCTCACTTCTTAAACAGTTGTAAATTCTCTCAGCTTGCTGATCAAATTTTCGTTACATGTTTATGGAGTACAAAGTTAATGAAAAAGGTGGAACGCATTACCTGTAGAGCAAACAAATCAGTTGTCCAATAATCAAAGTTAATGATTTTACGAAGCCCATAATGAGCAGAACAGTGAGTAGTTATCTTTCTGTCTAATCACTGATCGATCGATCAAGCAGGTCATAACTTCCAAATGTTGATCGTCTTTTTGTCAGTGATTTCCGGTTTAATTCCACAAATAGTCCAAGCTCACAGGGTATCATTAACAGTTGCGTAATAACGAAAATTATAACAATTCGTATTTTAAAAAATCACCAATATCTCATCTGCAGTCCTCTGCGCGTTGTTTTGTGTCCTGTGTGGCGTTTATTTCGAGATTTGAGATGATAATTTGGGGTTTTTACTTCCAACGGCTTCTACTGTGACGCCCCAAAACAAGAATACGGGCGGACTGAATTTAAATTTGATTATTATCAATAGCCAATGGCAACAAAGTTAAAAACCAAGCATTGTTTTTCGACCAATGAGAGAAAAACCAGAATCTGGCTTTTTTGGACCAAATGTAACAAGTTTCCCCTAGCCTTGAAGCTCATGATCATCAGGGATGATGAAGTCATGCCATGAGGTGTCGGAGATCACTTCTTGGAAGGGCCTGATCGCAGGTTATGTTGTACATAAACTGACGAATAGCAAAAACGGCGCGAAATCGTGCCTCCATAAAAGAAAATAAAGAAATGGAGGGGGTTAGGGGTAGGGTACTGGTTAGATTAGTAACCACAGCAACGGGAATTCTTCCTCGATGGGTGGAACATGGCTTTAAACCTTTGTCAATCTGCACGACTGCTTTCCTTTTGTCTCTTCTTTAAAGGTAGGAAAACATCTTTGACACTACCATAACTCACTGAGATGATGACCATTTCAAGGTTTATCTACAATCTAGCGCTTTAGCATGGAGAACATGAATCCAGAGTCTTTGAACTGAGAAAGCCACGAGACCATTACTCTGTCACTTTCTGTCCAAAATCATAGAAACGAATTACCAGTGTTAGCAAGTCGCAAACAAGCATAGGAGAAGTTGGAACAAAAGACTATAGTATAATCACTAGACGTTTTCTTCGTGAATTCTATGCTTTACTAGAGAGAAGAAAGCAAGCTGGGATCTGACTGTGTTTTAATTTCCTTTGGCAAGTACGATATGAAAGGAATTGCTGATTATTACATCTTTAATTAATCTTGCTTCCTCTAATGCACCCAGTCAA
>OX419336.1:44043867-44078867 GCA_948470475.1 Galaxea fascicularis | reverse complement strand
CCGCCATTTTGGACGGTCCAGATGGAGCACTTCACCTCGATCTCATGCGAATCCAAATGAATAGAATGAGTGTATGCGAGTCGAACGACGCACTTAACTGATTTGATTTGATTAATTCTAGTTTATCTTTAGTCAGTGCGTCCGATTGCTGAATACGCTTTTGTTGCCTGGTCTCCGCACAAAGAAAGAGATTGACTGTATCGAGTCTGTTCAACGCAGCACTGTACGTTTTGCACAACGGCTACAACCGTTACAGGAGCGCAGTATGCTATTTGACCTAAATTGCCCTTCACGGCAATCAAGACACAACATATACCACGTCGGCATGTTTTATAAAATACACAGAGGACAAGTTAACATCTCCTTTCCCTGGTCTTCCCTTTGAGTTCACCTCAGTGCCCGCGTACAATCGTACAACGGTGAGTCACGACTTTAAGATCAGACAACCGTCCTCTGTTACAATACAATAAAATATACTTTATTTACCACCATGTCTGACACTTTGTGTTTACAAGTTAAAAAAGAACATTTATTTTTTAACAAATTACAATATTTATAATAATTACTGTCTGATGGTGAGGTGACCTCAAGAAGCCAAAGGCTTGTGTTGAGAGGTCCCCTCTCGATTGAATTGTTAAATTATGTTAATAAAGACCAGATGGGTGCAAGAAGAGGCAGTGGAGTCATCTAATGGATTAGTGAATGCTTGACACCTAGCGAGAGAGACAGAAGTCACATAAACGTTTTTTGAAAGAAGCAAGGGTTGGAGAGTTGGAGACAACTTGGAAGAGAATTCCAACGTTTTTGGCCTTGAGATGGTAAACGGCTTGATAATGGACGCTTACAAATACTCATTTTGTGTAAGAACGACCCTAGCATGGAATGCGTACCCACCCGACGATGTTGCCAAGTTCTAAATTCATTCGCGGTGTGTCCACTACCCTTTCAAGCCTTTGTGAATCACCATTTGTGTAATAACAACTTAGTCACTTTATTTTTAGCCTGCTAAGCAATCGATTCCTTGCCAAAATCTGCAAGGGGAGATCGAGAGAGCGCGCAGGCGAACGAGCATGACTGGAGTGAACAAAACAACATAGGGAAGAGGCTAAGAGTGGGTGAGGGATGCCGGCTCTATTTGTATTGGGCAAGATTTCTGCACAGCCCCATACATCAATTATACATGCATTTTGTGGCTCAAACTCTACTCGTTTTGGAACAGGGTTAGTATGACAGCGATGCATGTATAATTAATGTATGGGGCTGTGCGGAAATCTTTCCTTTGTATTGTATAACCCTTAATAACCCTTTAAAGGCCCTGGCAAACGAGGACACATTGTTGCCGACACAAATGTTTCCCCGTTTGCCCGCTCGCGCAACATTTGTTGCGGACACAAAAAATGTTTCTGATTTTGTTCAGAAACATTTTGTGTCCGCAACAAATGTTTCCCAGTTTGCGCAGCATGGAAACAATCATGAGCAACAATGTGTCCGCAACAATGTGTCCTCGTTTGCCAAGGCCTTAAGGCCCAGTGACCGATATATCTGCCATAAACACCGTTACAGCTTTGAAAATGTGTAACTTTCCCAGATCCCTGGCCACAGTTGAAATGGACCATGGTCACTGTTAAATGCTAAGTTGTTTAATCCGTCTTTAACATCCAATTCACTGAGTGCAACTCCCTATTTCCATTGAATGAGACTGCTTGTTTTGCTGCCAAGCCAAAAATGTTCGCTTTCAACGACCCGACAATACCAAAAGTACGCATCTGTCTCCAAGTTTTTGATGGAAAAAATCATCCTGAGGACCCAATTCTACATCGACAGCAGACTCCAGCTCCAGCTCTTGGAAGTAGCACCATATTGCTCTGCTCTCTCCTTTGCTGCGGTGAGTAGAAGATATTTGATTGCAGGCATTCTCGATGGTCACGCCTCACTAGAATTCTGGGTAATTCTCTCACACTGGCGGCATGGAAGTCCACCAATTTCATGTTGAGCTATCCAGTCTTTCTGGCAAAACATTGCTCCGATTGTTTTACTTAGAAGACAAAACTCACCAAAATTGCCATGCAATGTCCTGGAATCCACCCACAGAACGGCCAGAAAGACAACATCACTCGTGAATCGCCATGACTCGCTCAAACACTTTCGGCAACCCAGCGGGCAACCCAGTCGCTGTGAAACAGCCTTTCATCACCTCTGTTTTCGTTCAGAGGATTGCCTCTACCCACCAGTCCAGCTTTATGATGCCAGGATGGGGGCTCCTGAAGTGGCAAATAGCTCGCAAAAACACTTATAAAAGACAATGCGTACCAAATATGAGTACGACTGCTCGCTAACGAAACAAGCAACGGCCACGCAGCGTGACATGCATGACAAAAAGATGGAGCTTACGGTGTTATGGTTCAGTGAAAAATTTCTATGGTAACCCCTTATATGGCATGACGAGGTACAGTCAAAAAATTGCAAAGGAAGCGGGAGCACAACTGAAAGGGGCGGGAGTCGGGATTAAAATGAGGTACGGGAAGCGGGAGAACAGGGTACGGGAGGCGGAAAGTTCTGACCCCCCTGTACCCCCCCCCCCCACTATATAAATATAGTAGTTTAATTAAGTGTAAAAAAAATGAAAAGGTGTCAGCAATTCATAATAGCCGAATTTGTACCAGAGACGAATTATAATGTCAGCTAATTAATTTGTTTTGCACGAATGGAGCCCCTCGTGAGTTTAAGGCTGGTCCATTTTCCTTGGTTAACAGCATCTAATACCCTAAACACATAGTAAGCGGATTCCATTCGTACAAAACTTTTCAATTAGCTGATATAATTCCTGACATTAACTTTTTTCTCCTTTTTTGACACCTAAAATTATTGTGACGACGCCGATACGTCATGCCATCAGTTCTGAGAATTGATTTTCGCAATTTCTTTTTTAAATATACTGCTCACCCTCTGGGGAGAAAAATGGCTTCTTGCGTTGGAAAAACCACCGTACAGGGATTCTAAAAGCTGACGTTTCGAGCGTTAGCCCTTCGTCAGAGCGAATCGAGGAATTATGGGTAGTGTGTAGTTTTTCTAGTGGAGGAGGAGCTACGCTATTGGTGGTCACATGGCAACGTGAAAAATAGGAAACATTAGTTAAATGAAAAGCGTTCGTTAATGCTGTGGGGATTAAGGGTGCCGATTTGGAAGATGAATTTTTGTTCTAGATTCTTATGGCTTTCCGTCGTACCTTGATGTAGGGAAAGGCCGCAGATAGTCATGTGTTGTTTGGAGTGGTTATGGAGATCAAAATGAGGACGGCGACTAAAGATGATATGCATCCTTATCGTTCTTCTCAACATCGAGAAGGTGTTCGCGGAATCGGTCACCCAGAAGATTAATTGGCTTTTTTTGGTGATCTCGAGTTGCTTTTGCAGTCCAACGTTCGCCTATTTCAGATCTGCAATCATTTATCTCCCAGTCATCCCGTCATCGTCGTTCCGACGTGACGTCTCTCGACTAGCCTGCGCGATCATCTGTCTTTTTCGGCTTTTGTTCGAACAAGATTAAGCCGAAAAAGGCGTCTGGACACGCAGGTTTTCTCTCGATGAGATTTTAGTTGCTCTTAGAGCAAATGCAGGCAAATGTCGTGTCCAAATATTGTTTAAATAAATAAATAAAACTGATCAGTTAGCAGTACTCCCACACACCAGCTGATGCTTTCCAGCGATGGATTAACATGGGCCTTTGCGTAATAATTTGACGGGTGAAATCGGATGAAAAGACATATATAAAACTAAAATTGTGATTCTATGGAATGATTTTTTTGCGTGAGTTATTAGAATATACAATAAATGTAAAATTCCGCGACGTAATATAATCTGCGGTTTTGTTTGCAAACTACTCACTGCAAGAAATGTCGAATATAAGGGGGTATAATGAGCCTTGCACATCATGTATACGGAAAGATAAACTGGTGTATAAGGATTTACATATATATTTCACACCGCCGACCGGTTGGCTCAGTTGGTTGAGCATCGGACTACCGTGCGGGATAAGGACGATAAACCGGAGGTTCTGTCTCACAACACTTCAATGTTCATAACCTTGTGGGACGTTAAAGAACCCACACACTAATCGGAAAGAGTAGGGCATGGAGTTCCCGGTGTGCTAGTCTGGTCTTTGTGCTATTTCATGCTTCCATGGGTTGGGTGGGTTGGATGATGTAAACCGCATTTGAATATATATAACATAGAAAATGCGGTATATAAATCCCATTACCATGAAGGATTGTATCATGATCAGTATACAATTTTCTCATACAATTTCTGGTTAGTAATACACTCTCCTTCAGGCTCCTGTACTGAAGACAACTTTCAACATCACTCGTACCTAGTATTAATCATGAATTGCTGGCAAGGTCGAGCGATTTCCTGTACAACATAGAAAGAAACAGCACTTGGATAACAAACTTATAAGTTACGCGAAAAATCAGAAAGCCATCCCGTACATTCTCTGATCTAGTTATTTGAGCATGTTGATTGCATAAAGTACACAAACAGCAACAAGGAAGACGCTGATCCTCGTGGGTGCACTTGCCTGATCAATCCAATCGCAATCTTCAGAGTCGTCGTCTTCCTTCCTTTCCTCCCTGAAGCCACTGTTATTAAAATTACAGAATTCTTCGGTGCAGCATACGATGGTACACTCTTTAGCATCTCCAAGTTTTGAAGAAACTTTCTGGCAGAAGTGCTCTTTATCTTCGCAATATCTTTGATACACACAGCTCTTGCCATAAACGCGAATTCCGGTGGAGCCATTTATGAAGGAGAAGATTCCGCAGCGGTCCGCTCCCTTGGCATGAGTGTCACATGGCGCTCTCACGATTTTCTCATCACATGCTTGGAGTGAAGACTGCATTCCATTACACAAGTAACACTGGAATCCATCAGCTGCAACGCAACAATTTTTTAGCAAATGTACAGCTTCAAATAGCTCATTCCCTTCCTATGTATATACACCCTCGCCCTTCCACATGAGACACGATTGTCTCATTTGCCAGCAGAAACAAACTAAATTGAGAAGAAAAGGAATAGACTGATTCAAGGTCTTATTTTGATCTTGACTTTTTCGGTGAGACTACAACCACCGAAGATTTTGGTTAAGCAAAGTTAACATATACTTATACTCGACTGCGCTCTCTTTGCAAATGAAAGCCCGATGTATTTGCCAGTTATCATCTTGCCGATTGGAAAGTGGTAATGATTCCTCTGATCCTTTACGATCGCAACTGGTGCATTAGTGTACTCAGTTGTCAGCTTCTGTGGTCAGCTCTTTAATTTCTACACTGTTTTCGTCAGTGCACGAGACTTAATACGCGAATGTGTTTGAGTTGAGCAAAATTCGCTCCAAGTACAAAGGTATCGATGACTTACTGAGAGGAATTATGAAGATAAACAACAAGGAACTTGCAGTTTTCATTGTTGAATCCCGGTTTGACTGCTTGCTATCCCAAGGCGTGAAATTAATGCTCAATAGCGTTTCTGGTTTTAAATGTGACGTGATACTGGAATGCAAACATATGGTGTTCGATAAATAGTGTCATTAGCGACTCGAGCTACGCAGTTAAATCCTACGAAACCCGTGTCTAGTGTCATTTGTCAAGATAGAAAAGAAGCAAGTTCTAAATTCCATTGACATAACTGATATTTCCTTTCTGTTCCTTGATAATAATGAATGAATCTCCTGCTCTACACGCGTCTCTGCTGTCTATTAAAAGGAGTCTAATTGACTTTCAAGCAACATATTGGGATTCCTCCGTCACCATTCTCCAGCCCCGATATAATTAACAAATAGATTCCATGTTGCTGAGCGCCTATTCAGTAACAGATGACGTCACAATGTGGTAAGAACAAAAAAGTGGCACCACAGGCAGCGCAATCGTGGTGTGTGTCATCAAAAGTTGATACAAAAAAATTGACCGTTAAAACCCTAGAATTCCAACGAACCGAGTAGTATATTCTAGCCAAATAAAGCCTTCCTACCTTCACTCTACTGTTTCTTGTCACTTTCTGGGACAAGAATATCATCGCTTTTTTAAATCCCAGGTCACTGGACAGTGAGGAACAGGAGGACAGATTGCGTGACGAGCCAAAAGAAGGGTCTGGGGCAGGGACTGCTCGATTGTCATGAAAAGTGACTGAAAAGTGTCTTTTTTCTTTTTCTTGCTTTTCGAATTTGTCCACAGCCTCGACAAGACTTTTTCTAGGTCTCTATTCGGCCAATCAGGTAAAAAAAAAATATTCTCTGAACTTTCAAAACTTTCCGCACTCGTCTCCCACCAATGTGGCCTGGGTTCGCCAATGTGCCATTGGTTCTCCTCTCTGCTCCTCTGGTTTTCCCATCTCCGCCAACACTTTCCAAATTCCAGTAAAACGAGAAAAAAACCTCTGGCACCCAGGGTATTATATGGATGTCCACTGTTTAAAACCGATTTCCCGATTATTATTGTTATTATTATGGTCCTCTAATAAATAAAAGAACCAATCAAAGTGCATGTATATAACGCTGTTTGTCGCCATAATACACCGAAATACGTCATCTTAAGTGCTGACCACTCACTTCTCACCACGTCAGTGCGGACTGGGCAACATTTGACGCCGGCTACTCTCACGTCAAACGTAATAAAATTCAAAGTGGCTGCTGAGGAGCCACTGTACCCACAGGCCGCCCAATTGTGGTGTATGACATCTAATGTCTACATTTAAAACATACACCGTTAAAAGCTAGAATTCCAACGAACCGACTAGCGGTGGAAATATTGATATTCTAGCAAAATAAAGCCTTCCTACCTTTACTCTACAATTTCTTGTCACTTTCTGGGACGTCTAAGTGCAATGTCATCGTATGTCATGGCATTGCACTTAGACGGATATCTTGGTAGTATATAATCATATATAATTATGCGAATATAAAATAGCAAAACAAGTAATTCAGAATGGCCCTCCACCTCTGCTGTCCCTGTTTTTATCTTACTTCATTATCCCTTTGACAATAAACGGTAAAATTCTTGATGTCACTTGTGAACTAGCCGAGGTAGCAACGACTTTTTCCCCTAAAAGACTTAAAAGGTGAACTAAAACTGCAGTTTACAATAAGGGGTCTCTATTTCCACACAAAAAAAAAAAAACCAGGAACTTTTCGCTGCACATGCATTCCTGAAGCTCCTAATGCATATACTCAAGGGTTATGACCAGGCGAGTATTAAAGACCATTAAAGAAGCCTGCTAATTTCCAGAAATCGTACAATAAATTTAAATGTTGTATTGCACAACGTAAACCAATGTACAATACGGTCATTTATTCTCTAGACATTTTTCGTTATTGTTTTCTTTTTTGTACAAAGGAAGTTAAAGTGTATTATCTACATTGTATTACTTGTTCATTGCTTACTGCACTAATGACCTGAGGATCAGTGCTGGTACGCAGTATGTGTACTCTACGTAACTACGCTTCATTGACAAGAACATGAAAATGATACAAAGACAGACGGAAGGATAAAAATCTAACACTCCTCTAAGAGCAAAGTAGAGGTTCTGACGCTTAAATAACTGACTTGCGTTCACCAGACTGAATAAATTCAGTCTATTGACGTAAAACTTCTGATGAAAGTTTTGTAGTCCATTACTTCTCCCTCACCCTCTCCTGTCATGTCAATAAATTCCTGAAGGTTCATGGTGCTCTCTATCAAACAAAATACAACCAAATGCATGAAATATCTCCAAATCTTCTATGATAAAGTATTAAATTACAGAGAAATGTATCCTTGCGGAAAGCCTTCTAGCAAAATGTCAATAAAAAAATAATTTTATTTATGACAGTTCATTTGTCTTGTAAAATATTTAAGGAGATAATGAATTTCGAGATAAATTTTAGCGTATGTCCAGTTTAAAAATGATCTTATGTAGCCAAAACTGCCCACGTTGAAATTTTGAAGTTTTGAGCCACATATTGTATTTGGATACCCTCACAGTAACTCAGTGTGGTCTCTCTAATTTGCAAAAGAGAAGGTGCATGTAAAACGTCTACAATAAACATTTTCATCACTGTAATTTCCAGGTTATTAATATAACAAGTGAGATCAGCCACAACACAGAAAGAACATCAAGGGTGCAGCTAGGTTACAGTAACAGCTGTTAAGTGTTACAGGTCACCAAGTCACAGCCCTAAAATGATGCCCTCCTATTGATCATAAAATTAATTTGAATCAAATCTTTTCTGTAAATCTGCAATTCCCCCTTTTTTTCAAACAAATCAGGTTACAGAGTATTACCTAATTACTACATGTAATAATATTATTGCCATTATGACTGTGTCTATCAAATTAACTAAAGAAGCAAATGGCACAATCTTAAATGCTCAAAGCTCAATTTGTGAGGTGTTTATTGTCAGAAAAATATTTATAAAAACAAACAATGACCCCATCAAACTGTACGTGCAACAGTTGATAAAATAGCATTGGATTTACTGTAATAGTATTGGAGACTGAAGTCCGCCCCACGTATTCAGATTTTATGAACAAGCCAAATATTTCCCAGTAGCTTATATGCCTCACTTAATAATACAGACTACTCTGCAGGAGTTTGAAAGACTTGTTAATAAAATAACCTGGCTACATCTCCCTCCTGCCCACCCCTGATGGGATACTGATTGTGGGTAGCTGGTTTCCTACAACCTACTGATGTTTTGCAATCAATTAAATACCAGTAGAAAAATCAACATGCAGGGTCATGCACAAGGAAACTGGGCAACGCCAAAACCATGCTTGCAGTATTCCAGAGTCCACACTCAGCTATACATTCTGAAAGTTTACCTGTTGTTCTGATTGGTGAGTATGGTGGTGGCATTTTAATCCATTCACCATTTGGTTTTTTCATGTGAGACCGATCTGAAGCAAAAGTTCTTAGAAATGCTTCTGCTGGTATAACTCTGAATTTTCTGGGAAAATAAGGATAATACAATAAACACAGAGCTATTACACCCATGTTGCTGTTTATTACTTGCACAAAATACTTTTACCATGCTCACTATACAACTGCAATCTTCTCAACCATCCTTTGTATATTTGTACATACAGTACTAATAGCTGTTAGCAAGTATGAGGTATGGCACACAATAATAAAACCTCACTTACAAGTTACAACCACACATGATCAGGATGAGTTCAGTTTTAACAGGTGTTTAAGGTCAGGCCTTGATAACAGTTCTGTTATTACACCCAGTAGTGTTAAAAAGATGCATGAACATGTAGCTGGTACTGGTGTTTCCAGATCATAGCATTACACACATGGACGTATACAAAACATGGACCCCCGGTCCATGGACCACCCTTGTGGACCCGGTCCATGGACTACCCTGTGGACCCGGTCCATGGACCACCCCTGTGGACCACCCCTAATTTTTGAAGGTCAACAAACACGTGGACATGGAGGAAGGTGAGAAGATCGCTAAAGTGTTTCTTTTTTATTTTAGTAATGTTATTCTGTTTCCTGACCGCCATTAACGATCATATTTGCATGTTTTGTTCTTTAGATATTTATGGAGACTTGGCGAGCTCTGACTCCGACAGGTACTAAACAACTTAAGACGATTGAAGCATTTTGGTGAACGAGTTTACGTTCTGTTACTGAATCATGTCTATTATGGTTTTATTTCTTTCACCTCTACGGAATTCGACTAAAGAAAATTATAGTTTTCACCACTTGATGGGCACATTTTGCTTTCAGTGAGGTGGTGCGCAGTGCTAGCAAATCAGTTGAGAAAGTAAAGTGTACATACAAAATAAACAAGTTAAGCGTCTGTTATATACACAAGCAGCATGTAGTTTGTTGTTGCACTTGTTACTTTAATTGTTGATGTGGAAACTAAACAGAATAATGAACGGCTTTGTCAGGAAGATCATTGTATTTTCATGTGTATTCTAAGATTACTACCTTGCAAGCGATAATCATCATAGTCTGCGCACTTCTCTCGATGGATTTGAAACACTGTTCTCACACTAAACATACCTTGTTATTTTTATATTGAGCTTTTAGAATTTTAGTAAAACTCAGCTAAAAATTAGGGGTGGTCCACAGGGGTGGTCCATGGACCGGGTCCACAGGGTGGTCCATGGACCGGGTCCACAAGGGTGGTCCATGGACCGGGGGTCCATGTTTTGTATACGTCCTTACACACATACCCCCACCTCCCCCAGCCCCACCACTACCACCACACACACATCCACCCAAAAGCACTACATCACTTTTCTTTTAGCACCAATTGGTGAATAAACTAATGAAATCTCCTTTTTGAACAACTGCAGCCTCTATAAGTTACCAGCGAAATGGCCACCTCATTATAATCAAAGAATCACTCAAGCAATTATAACTATAGTGAGTATATACAGTACATACTGTACATGTACTGACAGCAACTCCATTGTGAAATTGAAGGGTTTGGAGCATAACCCAGGGTTTTCAATTTAATCTGGCGCCTGACGCAAGTCACCAGCTACTTTAAGCGTTTGTGCCGGGTACTTCAGCATAAACCTCGGCTTCGCCGCACTGTGCTGCTATCACAGTGCGACAGTCCTCTGGGTACTTCTGAATATCCTCCTGCTACTTTTTTTCTTTTTGAAACCCCTGATAACCATTATCCATGGTGCTTTTTGGCTTTGTTTAAATCAGCTGGATTTTTACATGTGGACTTTGATTCAAAGACTAACATTGCCCTATACAGTATTTTGATTCACCAGTTTCTGCTTCTTTAATTTGTTGGTCACTTATCAAAAGTCCCACCACCAAGGAAAAAGTGAGTTTTTGCATTAGACATTATTTGTTTGTTCATTCATTTACATATTTTACATATTTATTTCTTTTAGCACAAAATACAAATAAAGATAAAACAAAACAGTTTCACAAAGGTTTGTTATACAAAAAGGAAGGTGAAAATCATTTGCGTATCTAGTAGCGTAGCTATGGACTTGTTCATTTAAAAAAAAAAAATATTTTGTTGAACTTTGAAGGCAAAAGAGAATGGTTAAGAGAAAACATAAATTTCCCAATTCATGTTGTCTGATATCAAAAAGTTTTAGTAGCTCTAATTCTTTGAAAATAGCGTCTGAATGAGAATCGAAAGTTGATTTAGAAATAATTCTGATAACTTGTTTTTGCAAAGAGACAAGACAGCAAAGATTGGTTGGGTACATAGATCCCCAGACAATAATAAAATAATGAAGATAAGGATAAACTAAACAATAATAAAGAGTTTTTAGACAGGATTAGGTAAAAAAAAATCTTGCTCTGTTAATGATTCCTACTGATTTTGAGATTTTACAAGCTACTTGAGAAATGTGTGGTTTCCAAGCTAGATGTTCATCAAGGACAACACAGAGGAAGACCGTTTCCTTAACCTGTTCGATTCTTTGCATTGGAAAATGATACCTTTTCTGTTGAGGTTTAAATAAGATAAAGTTTGTTTTATTCAGGTTTAAAGAGAGTTTGTTTGCTTTAAACAAAGTGGATAATTTACTAAGTTCGGAATTAAGTGAGGCTGCCAGGTAGACAGGATCTTTAAAGGACATAAATAAACAACTATTAGTATCGTCAGCATATCAAATCAGCTCGATGAGCGTTGAAACGTTATTTAAATCATTAAATATAGAGCAAGAAAAACAAGGGGCCCAAAATGGATCCCTGGGGGACACCACAGCAGATAGTTTGTGGAGAGGAGCATTGACCATTAAATTGAACAAATTGCAACCTATTGGAGAGGTAGCTTCTAACCCAGTCCAACGCTATGCCACATATACCATAATGTTCGAGTTTGTCAAGCAGAATATCATGATCAATGGCATCAAAGGCCTTAGAAAGATCAAGGAAAACGCCAATGGCAATTGCAATCAAGAGCAAGGGAGATTTTTTCATATAGGCCAATCAATGCTAACAAAGTTGAATGATTTTTTTCTGAAGCCAAAATTGATTATCGCATAGAATTTCTAGTTTACTTAAATAATAAAAGATGGTTATAAACAACCTTTTCAAGAAACTTAAAAAAGATAGGGAATGATCGATCACCAGCTTTAAAGAGTGGTACCACATGAGCAATTTTCATTTGGTTGGGAACAATGCCATGAGTGACAGAAAAATTTATTATATCAGCTGAAGGTTTGGCAATAATTTGAATTGACTGTTTTGTGACGGAAATGGGAATTCTATCATGGCCAGCTGCCTTTCCTGATCGAAAAGTATTAGAAATTTCTGATAGCTCATTTGGAGTCACTGGATCAAAAAACACCAATTGACAAAAGTGACCAGAGATAAAACTGCAGCGAGAGGCAGACAACTGAATTTTTTTTGGCTAGACTAGGTCTGATACTAGAAAAATAACTACAGAATCTATTGGCGATGTCTACTGGAATTGGTTTTAGACGCTTTCTTTTTTGTTTTAATAATTTCATTTAGAACTCTCCAAGTAGCTTTGGCATTTGATTTAGAAGCACCGATTTTCTTTTTGTACATTGTAATATACCATATTTATTCGTCTATAAGCCGAACTTGGCTATAAGCTGAGACCCTAAACTTCTGTCTCTTTTAATCTGGAAGGTTTTTAAAACAGGTAAATTGAAAATACTCGGCTTTAAGCCTAGACCATATTCAGAGAATTCCATTTTCAAACAAACTGAAATGAACTGAAAGTTTCGAAACAGAAAAGTGTTTATTTACGGCAATACAACAGAAAACGCTTGTGAGCCTGTTATTGTTTTGTACCTCCAACATAATGAGTGAAATTTCATAATGCGAAGATTGATTAGTGAGATACTGTTTATGTAACTTATTTTTCGTTCTTATTGTCCTCAGAAGTCCTTTTGATAACCAAGGCTTACTCAAACTGTAATTGCTCACCTTAATTTTTTTTAAAGGAAAACATGAGTCATATGCTGTAGAGTAGTGTTTTAAGAAGTTGTAATAAGCATTATTTGGATCATCAAGAGTGGCATACTGAGACGAATCAATTCTCTCCAAATGTGATAAAAACTTAGTTGTGTTCACTTGATTTACATCTCAAACAAAACCAGTTTTGTTAAATGCCAAGATTGATTGATTGATTGATTCATTCATTTACAATAATTATTTCAGTATTTGTTAACAACAAAGCGGAAACTACATGGCAAAAAAAAAAAAATTAGGACTGAACAATGCTTATAGTAATTTCTATTGAATCAAAGGCCGCATAATTATTGACCAAATCAGCTGAATTGAAAAAACTACCCAAAAAAGGTTATACACCCACCCAGGCTTGCCTTCAATAATTTATACAGGTACATGTATTGTTTTCTGTTTTCCCTTTCTACCCTTCCGCATGATAATCAACACTTTCAATTCACAGTTTGAATCACAGAATACAAAGTCAAGTGTCCTATCTAGTATAATTATTTTATAAGGATGGGGAAAAGAGACTTTAACCACCACATTTTAGCCTTCAGTAATGTGGATTTACATTGTGCACTAAATTACCGGTAAATTGAAAACACCTCTAGTCACATGGGTTACCTGTGAAATTGCTTTTTAAGTCTTCTATCATTCTGTATTGATTGTTGGGTATACTGTTCAAATGGACAAGGAAAAGGAAGAATGGAATCCAAATCATATATCATACACTTGCCCTCCAGTCGCCGCAAGAGAACGACATGGTAGTCCTAAAAACAACGAGAATTTGAAACGTTAAATCTGGAAAGTATACCATTTCAAATGACCAGATGCCCAGGTGGTACTTTTCATCACTTTATCATTAATGATGAGGTCCTTAGATTTTCATATCAGGTTTTGCTTTTTCATCAAAATAATCACATCTATGGCTTGACTTCACAAGGAAAGAATTTCAGGGTCATGAAGGTTCACATCCATAGCAAGCACACTACCGTAGTAAAAAGCGACAGGGCCTGTGCCTCGCACTGTGTACATGTAATGCACCTAATTCCATAGATCAAGCTATGATCAGTGGTAGAGCTTTAGAGGGGCCATGGTTTGCTCTTCCTCCTCTCAGTGTTGGGCCCTTCTGATATGCCCAACCATATATGGTATGATTATTGGTGCAAAACCAAGTCTCAGTCAGTGCAAAAAGCATAATGTTGGTGACATGTAGCGGGACAACTCTTCTGTGTCTGTCACCTCTTGGACAGTTCTCCAAACAGCACAATGCCTCCTGATCCTGGAAACACGTGCAACCCATCACAGTTGAATCTTATTAAGTATGAATGCCTTTGAAACTATTAATCTCTACCATTCTGGGGGCTCAATACTATTGGTGAAGTTGGTTTAATGGATCCTAAGAATAATGCAAATTAAGGCAACACTGGTGAGATGATCAAAGAAAAGTGCCAAGAGCTTGTCTCTTTTGTTTAAAATTGCAAGATTATTACCTCACCAGTCAAGAGCAATTGCCAATTTACCAGGACCTTTAAGTTATCAACTCAGTCAATATTTTTTTATAAAAAATATAACACTCGAACAAAGGCTTGCAAATCAGTTAGCGGTTACCATACATGTACAAGTACCAGGCAGTAAACAGACTGCGAGCAGTCTCTCTTTTGCTCTAAAATCTGTGGAACGAACTGGAACGAATGCCATATGTGAGCAACAAAGCCGCAAGCCAGTAGTTTTGTGGGTGCCAGTTACAGTGTACGAGTGAAAATTGAGACTGCAAGAGTTTCATACAGCACTTCTGAATCCCGGCGACAGTTCAACACTTCACATAATCTATGCCCGCCCTGCCTTAAGCAGGTTTCAAAATCCATCGAAGCAACCATGGACAAGATTTTTTGGCATTAAGATACGATGAGCGATTCTACGCCAAAGAAACCAGTAATATTGTAAAGCCGATCTGTATCAGCAACTTGTCGGCAAAATGGCAAAAAACATCTCTCCTTTTCAGAAGAGTGAGTATGGCTTGTTCCTGTTCCATTTTTAACTTCAATCATCAATTGTTATCCTTGCATTGTACAGTGTAAAACAGCAGCCATTGGTTGCGGAGTAAGCCTCCAAAGTGTTGCTGATTAGCGTTGATGAATGTTGGTGACAGTTACGCGTCATCGTTTCATAGACCAACCAATCAAAACACCCCGTCACCAGAGTGCCAGGAGTCAGAAAGACTGAATGAATCCCTCGCAGTCCCTGGGCGCTTTCCATTCGACCAAAAATTACGGAATGAAATTCTGGGTATTCTATGTGACAAATGGAAAAGTATTTTCCGGTTGGTTGGACCCAGGCCATCACGTTCCAAGTTTCCCCGAAAATACGAAATAAACAAAGGGGAAACAAATAATGGCGGACTCTTTGCTTCTTTTACTTGCTTTGAAGTTGCTCAACAACTCTGAAGTTCAACCAAGCGATGTATTAGGCGAGGATGACGACATAACGTTGTTCAGTGGCAAAAAGGCAAGAAACGTTTACCCTGCAAAATACGGGAATATTTGCCTTGCAACAGATAGTGCTCATCCCTTGTCATATTTGTAACTTAAGACATTACACGTAGTTATATGCATTTTTGCACTACTTACTAAAGTTTGCTGTGGCCACTCCAATGCAAAAATGGTGCAATAATGTATTTAAGTCATTTGTCGCATAAAAACATGACAAGCACTGATAATGAGCACAAGAAGCTCCTGCCATGTTGAGTTTGATTTCCGGGCTTGGAGAAAATGGGGCCCAAGCAGGAATGGTCGAATGGAACAGAATTTTCCGGTTATTGTGATTTTGCGGAATTTTAGGCCAACCTCGCTAGGTACACCCAAAGTTTTGGAATGAAATTCTGGAAACGGAATTACTGTTGTATTGTTTGGTCGAATGGAAAGTGCCCCCTCATTTCGGATTCCCTGCTTGTATATCACGTTTGTTCCACAGATTTTAGAGCAAAAGAGAGACTGCTCGCAGGCTAGGCAGTAAATAATCTTTTTCTGGCTCGCCTTCATGATACATGTATTTTCAAAAATACATCTCAAGTTCATTCCCATAATTTAAGAGGTTTGTCTCACATTTGTTCATCCCAGGCTGCTTTTGAAGCAGGGAAATGTAGTTTTCACTATCTCGGTGCTAAGTGCTAAAACAGCCTTCCCACTACACTTAGTTTTTAGAAACTAGTGTCCTAAATATTCACATGACATTTTATAATTTTTCCACTTACAAAACAGCTAGTGCAGTTCCAAACCAAGCGTTTCAATTCCTATGACTTGCATTCCAGTTACACATGAACAGCAACAGAAATTAAAACCAAAACAAAGATGTTTGCAAACTTACCCACACTACTGGAGATAAAGGGTCTTTTGCTGATTTTTGCATCCACAAAGGAACCTGATTTAATGTAAAAAAAAAAAAAGAAAGTGCAACCACAATTTAGGAAAATGTTTCACAAACAAAAGGAAAATCCCTTATTAGACATCTATGTGACTTAATAGTGAGGCAAACAATAATTTAAACTCAGCTTTCACTGCGCTTGAGGTATAAGAACACAACCCCTAATACAATGTATGTGTTGGGTGTTCTGTGCATTATTGTGTTTCCTGCGCAATTAATAAGCGAGGTGTTTTTGAGATTGCATTTGTGTCCACACACATGTTGGCCTCACTCTGGGGAGCAGGGTTGGCGCAGTGGTGAGAGCACTCGCCTTCCACTAATGTGTCCCCAATTCGATTCCCGCACTCAGTGTCATAAGTGGGCTGAGTTTGTTGGTTCCCTACTCTGCTTTGAGAGGTTTTTGTCCGGGTACTCCAGTTTTCCCCTCTCCTCAAAAACCAACATTTGATTTGACTTGATTTGATTTAAAGTTTATTTGATTTTGAGGGCCACAGAGTCATCAGTGTCTTAGGACTACTGTTAAGTGTTTCACCCTCTTTAAATAAAGCTTATTAGGTGCTCTGAGGTGCTTGCTTACGTTTTTGCCTTGCTTTGATGCACTAACTCACGTGGTGATTCGTGCGTTCTCAGCATTTATCTTTCAAACATTTGCAGAGGTCTTAACCGATTTTGTAAGTTCATTCTAAAAACGGAAGTCTTCTTTTTCTTTGCTTTTAATATTGCCCTATGTGTTTCACCGCTGTTGCTGCTCTTCAGGCTTATTGTGTCACAGTGGTAATTGTAATTACAATTACAATCATGGCTACTGTAATTCTGAGCACAGGGAAGTAATTGCAAATTACATTTTAATTTGATCTTGACAACTGTATCGTGCATCCCTTCAGTAACTGTAAAGTTACAATGTAATTGTATCAAAAATTTAGAACTGCATTCACAAGAAAGAGATTAAACCTCAATAGTTACACAATCATCAGTAATAATTATTACAGTGTGTATGGACAAAGTCTATACTGTACAGTACATGTAACTGTACAATATATTTAAAGGTCTTTAAATTGAATTACAAACACTGTTATGACAAATACCTGTCTTTTGTCATTGGAAATGAACACTGTATAATATTCACTAAGGGTTTCTTCTTTTTCTTCCTTTATTTGTTCACAAAGTTTCCAAACATTCTCTTCACTAGAAAGCAAACAGACAAAATAATTTCTCAGATTTTCACTGAATTTTAATACTTTAAACAATTATTGATTCTTGTAAACGCTTAATACGCAGCTCCAGAAAAGCGATTAGGTGCAACTTATTGGGTGTTTGGTACTTTCATAGGCTTTGCCAGCGGACATTTTTTCTTTCTCTTTCCTTCCCATTCACCGCCCCTATTCCAATGCTTTTCTAAATGCAGGTCGCATAAAACCTGAAAAACACATTGTCCTTGCTAAATTTCTCAAAAACTAGCCATACAACCTATGTCCAAATTTAGGTATCTGCCAAAATACACCAAAATGGAGGTGTACAATCTTTTTTGAAAACAATATGTCAGACAGAATTTTATAAATTTTAAAAATAGACAAAATTCATCATTTTCACAGATTGCAAAAATTGTGCCTGACAGATGTTCGTGTTCTTCTATGTTTATTTTTATCCCCATTTCAAATCCTGAAATTTTTAGGTGGGTTCATACAGCTAGATTTTGAGAAAAACACAGCCCCGATCGGTCTATTTTATACCCCACCCCCTATTGGTTCTTGGACATCCCATAATACATATTTGACCACAGACACAATGTTTTAAACATTAATGTTTTATTTTTGCTCCCAAATGTTTATTGGTCAGTTGAAGCGACTCTAGCTTGCATGTAATGCTTACTGAACTTCAAGTGCACGCGAGCCGCCTGAAGCAGAAATAAACTGTAGTTAGCCACCTTAAGCAACCATTCATAAACTACAAACACCTACGCTGCAGGCTGATTTTTCTTGGCTTTTAGCCTTTTTGGCTTAAGTAGCATGTTTTATGTTCACCACAACACGCTATAACAGCATACAGATCAGCATACAGATGTGGTCTGCAGATCACAAATCAACTTCAGTAACAAAACCCAAACAACAATTCTTGTAAGATGTCCTTTACAGTGTAGCTAAATGTTACAGAATACAATTCTAGATAGTCATAATCTTTTCAGTTATTAATTTTTCAAATTATTACATATCTGATACCTAAAACTACTTCTGTTTTTTATTAAGAGTAGTATGTGTCTTATATCACACAATATTCATTTGTTAGTAGTATGACTATGATGATGGAAACAAGCAACCATCAAACAGTCATGCATCATGTACTTTGAGTGATGTATTAATAATTATTATTATTTGTCTGTCATCTTTCCCATTAAACCCATTAACTTAAACAACTCTTTGGTACCTCTCTTATTTCACTTCTCAACAAAAAAAACACACAGATCAAAAGCCACATGACATTACAGGACTTTGAACTTTGCAACTATTCTATTATTTTAATTTCTTCTATATTTCTGTTTTTGTAACATTATATATGTTCTGGCTGTCCCCACTGAATTGAACTGAACTTGAGTTGGGTGTCTCTACAGTGATAACGATGATGAGTATAGTGCAAGTCTTAACCGAACAAATTATGGCTAATTTCCAAAAACTAAATTCTTGCCTCTCATTCCACCTACACAACAATGACTTGATCACAAAAAGGAAATTCTAGTTATGATCAATTTCAATCTCTGGTTCGGCTTTTGGTTGTCGCACTGACTCAACATTTTGCATTCGATTCAAAGGATTACGTTTCACCCATAACTAGGTGGTAAAAGTCAAAGCATAACAAAATTTGAACAGTTACCCAACATTTAACGGCTGACCGGGAAAACCCCGCGAAACAAAATTTAAATTTTACAGCCAATGAAAAAGAAAACACAGAAACAACTTACAAAGCTTGGTGGACAACATAGCTGTTTAAGAAGGTAACTATACACACAATGCATTATAAAAAGGCGAAAAGGCCTCATTCCATAGTATTGTATAATTCACATGACAAGCTTATCGTATCATCAACATGAGTTGAACCACCACGCATTTTAACTTATAAAATCACTTTTTCCCCTTCACTTGAAGCTACCTCAAAGAAGTACGAAAGCACAATACTTAAATTAAGCATAAGAGATTTTTCCTACCAGTAACAGCTCGTATAAACACAAGCAGATGGTGAGATTTCGCCTTTCACATCCACTGAAGTTTTCGCCTGCATGGCCTTGAAAACAAGATGATCTTTCCGTCAAAACGAGGGTATTCGCCTTCGAACTGAAACGAGGCTCGTGGCCGGCTCGTGTGTGAATCCGCTGGATTTCAGAAAACTAAGATGGCGGAGAGGTCTGTTTTTGTCACTGTTGGGACAACGAGCTTTGATCGTTTGATTGAAGCTGTTTCGAGAAGAGAATTCATTGAAGTAAGCTATGCTCCAAAACTATTTGTTTGTGGTTAAAAAATTTACGTTAAAAAAAGTTTAATCCTTTTCACAGCTCTTAGAAAGATCGGGCTACCAGAGTATGGTTCTTCAAATTGGAAGGGGAGTCTATGAGCCCGAAGGAATAAGACGAAATAATTTTTCCTTGGAGTACTACAGATATAAAGATTCAATAGCTTCTGATATCCAGAGAGCATCGCTTGTGATTAGTCATGCGGGTAATGTAAAATTCTTTTTAACTCTCCAACAGGCTGCATATACATAGATCATTCGGGTCATCCTCTGTTTAAAAACCTTAGGCCCGTTTCAAACGCCGTGCTAAAGTCGTGCCGAACTAAATTCGTTAGTTAAGTTCGACTTTGGCACGGCTGTAGCACGGCGTTTGAAACCATTTAAGAATTAAGTTCGACTCTGCCGTGTAGCACGGCAAGCTCTGTCGTGCTACCCGACTTTGGCACGGCATGGTTTCATAAATTATAAATACATTTTGAAAGTCAGCAAAACGGGTTTGTTATGGTTTGACGCATATTTACAGCAACAGCTTTTAACTCGACTTAATTAAGCTCGACGTTTGAAACCAAGTCGTGCCAATGTCGTGCTACAGTCGAGCCAAATTGAATTTAGTTCGGCACGACTTTAGCACGGCGTTTGAAACGGGCCTTACGTGTTTTTCTTTGTTTTAGGAGGAATTGTTGTGCTTTGCGCTATTAATTGTTTATGTTTTGTTGTCTTTGTTTTACGTCACTTGTGAGCTTCACAAGTTTTTACACCAAGGATGAGCCGATCATTCACACTTAAAGAAATAATACTTAAGTCTTATTTAAACTTAAACTTCATTTTGAAAGATTTCCGTAAATAAACACGAAATAGCCGGAAACAGCTTGCCCGTACTGCTCTCATCTCAAGCATGTGAATGAATTCGTGATGGATAAAGTCGACAAATGCGATGCAGTGAGCTAGAAAAATTGGTAAGAAGAAAACGTAGTTCATAGGGAGAGCGAGCCATTTAAGAGATGTTTAAACAGCTTAATACATTTCACATCATAGGGGCTGGTAGTGTGTTAGAGACATTACAAGCAGGAAAGCCGCTGATTGTTGTGATCAATGACCTTTTAATGGACAACCATCAGTTAGAATTGGCAAGTCAACTTGCTGAGGATGGGCATTTGTATTATGCTACATGCAGGTCTGTACTCTGACTACTCAATGTGTGAGTTAATTATTCATGACCATTATCTGAAGAGGTTATCCTATGTTTCTTGAAAATGCCCACGCAATGAACAGAAAGTCTTAGAATATGTTTTGTTAGATATTAATGCTAAAAGTACTCAGCAAATCAGATAGTTATAGGTGCCCTGTCACCTGCGCAGGTTGTAGAGGCTGACCAGTCCCTCCCAGTATTAGAGAAATTTCTAGTTGTTTTGGGAGTATCAATTCTAAGTTCTAAGTAACTTTGTTATCAAACTTGTTTTCACAGCACACTGCAAGAAACAGTCAGGGAAAAAGATTTTTTACAGCTGAAACCATTTCCACCAGGGAAACCTGAACTGTTTGCTTCATTTTTAGATGCAACAATGGGTTACCATTCATAGTGAGGTATCTTCAAATTGATAACGCAATCCCAACCACTGGTCCACGAACAACCTAAAAGGGTCTTGACAGCTGCCTATGAATTCTGCCCAAGAATGTAACAACACTTAAAAAAAATCATTCAGTCAAAGATGACTTCCTTGTACAGGCCCGACCAGGGGGAGTAGTGGGATACCAATATACCCCCCCCCCCCCCCAAGATACCAATATACCTGAAAATCATGATACTTAATACCTAAATTATTTTGAATCGATACTAAATACCTGGAGATGAATAAGTAAAATCTTAATCTGAATACCTAAAATACCGGAAAAACTAAATACTTTATACCCGAATTTTGACCAAAAAATACCATATACCTGAATTAAAACGGCCCGGGATACCGTATACCCAAAACCCCTGGCCGGGCCTGCTTGTACGATTTCTAGCTTTTTACAAGCTTCTAAGTTAATCATATAAACCGTAAACTTCCGCAGCCATCCAAATATTTTATCATGCCAAACAAAACAACCGGCAAAATGAAAACTCCTATAGGGGAATGCATAACCCAACAGCACGTAAGAGCGTGCCGGTTAGCCCAGTTTGAACTGGACAAAACCTTGGTATACGTGTACCGTACTTACCAACTTAACACAAGAAGCAAAGCTAGCGTCTGCTTCACTTTCGCCTTTTTTAAACAAAGAGCTCAGTGAACTTAAACTGATAACACGATTGTTGTCCGAAATACGACCTTTTTTATTCCGTAGTCGGTGCTTTATTACTCAATTAGTTCATGTGCAACATTTCAACGGGAAGCTTTATTGTAAACTACTTATTAGCTGAGAGTGAGGTCTTTACGGGAAAATTTCAAACTGTATGAGGCCTTGCCGTATTGACCGAGCGATAGTGAGGTCAGTACAGGAAGGCTGAGGATTTTCCCGAACGTTCGTTTGGCTTCAAACAAGACCAGCTATGACTCGATTCACGGCCCCAATTCATTGGTAATTTAACCCTGTGCCTTTGTTGTTCTCCTGAAATATTATTAACACCCTCAGAGTGTTCGTCGTCACCAGAGAGATTAGAGAGATTAAGCATGACGTTTACGGCCAACGGTAAACACAAAGTCGGGAAACGGCAGGCTCCTGCTCATCATAAAAGCGTGAAAATTCTGTCATTTTAACTTGTCTTGTTCCTTTGAGAAGTTGCTTTATATCTGGAGCTAACACGACAGAAATGAGCCAATATCAAGCACGGTTCTTACATTTTTGGCAAAACCCTAATTTCACTCCGACGTTTGCCGTTTGGCGTAAACGTGACTGACGTGTGTGTACGTGTATTGTTAGTATTTTACTAACAATACACGTACACACAAATACACGTACACACAGACTAACAAAAGACGGATCGAAACGCACCAATTACTGTGTACAGCCAATGACAACTAGGCTTAACTGACAGTCGACCAATAACATCACGACTTCGTGGACCAATCACATCAACGACTAGAGTATTTATACCATCTACTGACGTTACACAAATCACTTGACTCTGATGATGACTTCCGCTCAGGTTGTCGAAACGTCAGTCAATGTCACCACAAACAGTCCTTCTCAGGACTACACTCACCCGGGTGATCGTACTCCACTTAATTATAATAATTATTAATCTCGTACCCAGATCTCACTGCAGCTGTGGCCGTGGGAGATCTGGGTACGAGATTACTCTTAAACTCATTTTAATTCATCAAGTTAAAACAAAGGAAATCACAACTGTGAAGGGGGTTTGGGTACCCGGTCGTAATTAGCATAGATTTTGACGATTTTACTCCTCTGTTAATTCGTTAGTTGTTGTTTCAATTGAGAAGGTATATCAAACACTCGAGACGATGTTTCATCGGCCATCCAAACATCTCGAATTCCGTCAAAAATACTCCGCTGCACGTCGTATTTTCAATTCTCTTCTCGGTGTTTGGATATCACGATGAAACACTGTCTCTCGTGTTTGATGTATTACATAACACATCCACACGTACTTCATCTTCAAATAAATTAGTTATAACTTCGTTTCGAGGAAACTTGAGGATATTATGTCCAACAATTATCGGAAGAATTTTTTGGAATAATATTCCTCAGTCAATAAAGGATAAGTCTACAGTCGAACCTCCCGTAAGCGGACGTCCGCGAGACCTCAACTTGGTGTCCGATTTTACTTTGATTCTAATTTAAGTCAAGCAATTGAACATTTATTCTTTAATTAAAAATTTATCACATCTATCATAAAACCTTTTATTAAACATGGCATGAATATTGTAATTTTTACATCTAGAAATCCCCAAAACGTCTTGGTTGCCGGGCATATCGAATTGTACAACTTTTTTACGCAGTAAGGTTTTCACAAGCAAGTGAAACGACCGAAATAAGAGTAATATAATGGAAATGTCGAGCGAGCTCGAGCTTGAGGAGCCCTGTCCGCTTAAGGGAGGTTATTTCAGCTTTTTGGAGTTTCTAAAAGGTGTCCACTCCGTTTACGAGAGGTGTTTGCTTACTGGAGGTAATTAATGTAGAGTTTCAGTGGAGAAATCACCGGGACCGCAACTTGATGTCCGCTCGGAAGGGAGGTGTCCGCAAGCAGAGGTTGAACTGTACTAAAAGCACTTTATCACCATTATTTTGCTCAGTGACTAGTGATTGCACATATTTAAATGATTAAGTAGTTACTCTTAATGTACTCAGCTATTAGTATTGGTTAATCATTTATTTTTGGATTGGAAAAACTTAAATAAATAAATAAAATAAATACCTTTATTTTAACTCTGATATAACACATACAGAATGCTATTTAGACCGAGGTAAATAAATAAGAAAATAAACAAAAATAAATAAATGGAGAACGATACAGTTAGAAGGTCAAATAAAGCAAAACATAAATCATAGCAAGAATAAAATAAAAGTTTACAAATTACTCGGATCTGGTGACGCACACAATTTTAGAATAAACACGAAAAGTCAATGTAGGATAACAGCCTATGACACGACATGATAAGGGACCACGGACCATCACAAAAGTCATGGTGGGGTGGAGGAATTTCAGCTTCCAGGATCATTTGGAGGTGCATGACTTTCCTTGCATGAATATTTTGGTCCCTTCATCCCCAACCTCTGCCCCCATCACAGTTTTGAAACTGTTAGGCTGCAATTTATCAACTCAGTACACTGTTTTTCAAAGTTGGGTTCAACAAAGTCTTTATAATTCCGAAACTATAACGATGCACGTGTAGGACGTGAGAAGATCTCGAATCTCGCAACTGGTGAGAAATCAGGCTTGACAACAAACGCCAGCGTGAACAAAGGAAAGCTAAACTCTCTAGCTTTCTTTCTGACCTTTTCTCATACAAAAAGCAAAGTGGTCAACAGTGTAACGAACGAATACGCGGTGTAGGTAACGTGGAGTGTCTGTGAAGTATTGCACTCATCCATATTGCAGCAGTCCACTTGGCACCAATGTCCGTACTCTTTGCATTGTCCACCATTACACTGCTCATGGAATCCGCATCCTTTAGTGTAGATGTGAATCTCGGAGTCATTGCTCTTCAAAGCTCTGTGGACTTTAAAACAGACGTCGAACTGTGGGTATTCACCGGAGCAGTTAAACACAACACGATTGCTATCACAGTCGTCCCAGGATTTGAAAGATTGACAGACATTGCATAGCAAAGCAGAACCTATATGTAAAATCAAAACATAAACTGGATTTATGAACAACTAAGAAATCGAAGACAGAAACATCTGTATGTTGAATTTTACTACCATTCGGCTCGGTATGTCGTACTCATATGTCACTCTTATGGTCTGTTATCTGTCAATTTGTCAGTTAAAATATATGACTTTTCATACTTGCTCCTTCTAAAGGCTCATAAAATAACGCTTAAAATGACTTGCTTCCACTGAGGCAGCTGGTAATCAGCTCTTTAGGAAACAAAGCGAAATGCACCAGTGCTCTGCCGGCATGGGTTCTAGTCCCGTTGAAAGCAGAATTTATTTGTTCAGGCTTTCTTTCCGCTAGTACTTGAAGCGCCTACTAGCTACTTGGTGTTTTTTAGCTCCTTGAATTTTGTAAATTCTAAGTTTTGATTCTAACAATTTGCGATTATAATCTTGCTATTCCTGTTTATTGAAAATCATATGAGCGCTAGTTTTTTTTTTTATCACTTTTTATCACTCCTAAAGAGTATTGTTATTCCCAGTAGCATTGGAACACACACCTGTGTATCCACGAGTGAGTATCATGGGTTAATGTTACGAGCTTAGGCCCTTCCTACAATGGGAATAATTACAATAAGGCCCGGTTCAAACGTCGAACTTTACATGTGCCGAACCTAATACCAATTTGGGTCGACCCAAATAATTAAGTTCGGCAGTTGATTCAAACGTCGAACCTAATTGAGTCGAACTTAATTGCAAAAGTGAACATGACACTTTTGCAGTCGGCGGTTATTGCTTTGCAAAATGGCGGAAAAAATGCGGGAAAGATAAATTGTGGAAACGACGAGCTTGTTTTCCTTGCATGTGCGATCAAGGAGGGAAGAAGAAGCCGACTCCAGATGCAGTTGGCGTTAAACAACCTCGCTGCCAGGAGAAAGCAATTTTTGAATTTGGCTTTCGTTCTAACTTGGCCCACAGAACGCCACCGAACTGCCTGCTTTCCATCCAGCTACATCCTCATCATTTTTCAAACACGGAACACCGCAGACAGAAGTAGTTCATGCACTTCAGGCAAGTATATTTAGTACTCTCCGAAGCAAGAGGAACACGGCTGGCACTCGTTTCCATCTCTCAAACTGACATTTTGATATACCGCTGGGCAGTTACACCATGGTTTGGTATGGGTGCTCACTCCACCGTGGGCTCAAAATGTCAGTTTGAGAGATGGAAATAAGTGCAAGCCGAGGAACACATAGGTGTTCCGATCTTCCCGCCATTTTTGTTCGGAATGATCAAAACAAGTTGTGTGCGCATGACAAAAATAGGAAACGAGCAGAACTCTGGGTAAAAATTAATTTATATAATGTATTTGTAATGTATGCATTAGATTCGGCACATGTCAAAGTTCGACGTTTGAAACGAAGTCGATCTTTTGCCGTTCTATTCGACAAGCCCCGTCGAATAGAACGGCAGGTCGACCCAAATGCAAATCTGTCGAACCTAATTGATTCAAACGTCGCACTTTGGCCATGTCCACACTGATGCGTTTTTGTTTGAATGCGTTTTCGATAGGTGTAAAAACGCATCGACTGAGATGCGTCCACACTGATACGGATGCCGTAGCGTTTTCAATACGATTCACTTTCAACAGCGTTTTCAAAAGGATCCGTTTTCGATGAAAACGCTCAGCGTTTTCGAGCGTATCAGTGTGGACGGGAGGCCAAAACGCATACATATTGATGCGTTTTCAAACAAAAACGCATCAGTGTGGACATGGCCTTTACATGTGCCAAATCTAATTATTAGATTCGGCACATGTAAAGTTCGACGTTTGAACCGGGCCTACGTCTCATCTATCATTTGTAAACTTAGAATTATCATGTGAACTCCAAACGGTTTAGCTCGCATTAATTAAGTTTATTTCAGTAATATTTCGCAGTAGATAAATAAGTCAAGCAGTGCATTCAAAAATTTAGTTGGCTGAATCTTTAATAATAAAAATTTGCGATAAAATGTTTCTCAGATAAAGTGCTAAAACAGCTAAACTAATTCGACGACGTTTCGACATAAGGTCATTATCAAGTCAAAAATATTGAAAGGCGTATAAATACTAATAGAACAATAGGTGATTAAGAAATGTTACAGAAATAAAAACTAAACAAAAAGTTTAGCACGTATGGTCCAACCTGTTTCTACATTTAAATTAAGTTTTGAGTCTTGATGAAAAGCATTTCAAGGACTAAGCAATCAAGCTTGCTTTGACATTTAAGAATTTTGAAACGGCTCTCACCAGTTGAGAAGATCGCTGCCACCTTATGCTTCCGTTCAGTGAGATTTTGTCAAATGCCGAATATTTAAGTTGCAGCAACGCGTTGGAAAAGGTGTCGGGTTGTGTACTAGGAAAGATAAACAACGCGTTTTTGATGCAATGCTTTTCAATATTTTTGACTTGATAATGACGTTATGTTAACGTCGAAACGTCGTCGAATTAGTTTAGCATTTTCAGCACTTTGCCATGTTTTTAAGAAACATTTTATCGCAATTTTTTTAAGTTAAATGTTTTTTCAAAGCACTTCTTCTTTGAATGATATTTTGGTACATAAGATATAAGTAAACTACAAAGTGTCACATACCATATGCTTGGATACTCATAAACCTAATGCGGCATTCGATAAACTATGCTGTGAAACTACATGTATAATCTTGCCAACCAGCTCCAAACTAACTCTAGTTCAAGTTGCGCGGTGCAGTAATATCAGCGCAGACTTTTACTAATTCCCAACTGTAGCTTTACAGAAATTAGGATTACGTAAATTCATTTTTAAATATTAGCATTAAAAGCAAAATGGTTACGACTTTGCTTACCTTTATAAATCAAGAAAGAGAAGAAGAGGGTTAAAAAATGTAAATCGTCCATTTGTTCAGGAACAAGCTTTTTGAGTCTAAGCCGTACTCACAATTACATTGAAACCGATGTGGCGTGTTCGTGACCAGAATACAGAAGCTAACAACCCAAAAAAATGCACTGATGTCTTTATATGAACTTTCATCAGGGTGCTATAGAAACGGATATGGGTTCAATGTTATATTTCTAGTGGCTTTGCTTTGTTGACGGTAGGAGGTCTTTCACATCCCTTTGAAACTACCCTAATCTATTTCAGCCAATCTAGTTGGAAGTACAGTTTAATAGACCATTTCCGAGTTCATGTCTGCCTCCTCTTCAAAGCGAGTCTAAGTGCGAAGTTTTTGTGATGGTAATTAGTTCTACTTTACATATGAATGAAAATCAGAACAAAAACTTCGCACTTAGACTCGCTTTGAAGAGGAGGCAGACATGAACTCCGAAATGGACTATTGGCCCGGATTCTAAATATTTCGGACGTGTCAAAATATTTGACTTAATCTTTCTCGATCGAAAATTCGTAATAAGGATGTTTCTTTGTTCAAGGTAATATCAATGAAATGTGCAATAGCATGCGTATGAAAACCGTGTAATAAAACTGATATGGAGCGATATATATGTTGTGCCGCGTAGCACTATAAACACATACAAGTGGTGGAACAGAGAATTAACTCTGAAGTGTAAATTAAAGTGCTAGCAGAAACCCATGAAGAACCCACTGGGCTTTAGCCCTAGTAAAGGGTATCAGGGAAAAACACGAGGCAAAGAAAAAATTCTTATGACCTCGGTGGGAATCGAACTCACGACCTCCGGATTAGATCTACCGTTGCTCTGCCGACTAAGCTACGAGGTCGGAGAGAGAAAGTCGGGGACGATTAAGGTGGTGAATCGCGGCGAAGAGAAAGTAAGGGTACATATATATGTTGTGCCGCGTAGCACTATAAACACATACAAGTGGTGGAACAGAGAATTAACTCTGAAGTGTATATTAAAGTGCTAACAGAAACCCATGAAGAACCCACTGGGCGTTAGCCCTAGTAAAGGGTATCAGGGAACCACACGAGGCAAAGAAAAAATTCTTATGACCTCGGTGGGAATCGAACCCACGACCTCCGGATTAGATCTACCGTTGCTATGCCGACTAAGCTACGAGGTCGGACAGAGAAAGTCGGGGACGATTAAGGTGGTGACAGCGCATTTCAAGTTAGTTTTATAAACGTTTTTGGTCGTAATAATATTTCCGACCATTCTGAAGGTGAGATAACATCACAATATTTTGTGAAAATTCTTATGACCTTATGACCACAACATATATATGTACCCTTACTTTCTCTTCGCCGCGATTCACCACCTTAGTCGTCCCCGACTTTCTCTGTCCGACCTCGTAGCTTAGCTTAGTTGGCATAGCAACGGTAGATCTAATCCGGAGGTCGTGGGTTCGATTCCCACCGAGGTCATAAGAATTTTTTCTTTGCCTCGTGTGGTTCCCTGATACCCTTTACTAGGGCTAACGCCCAGTGGGTTCTTCATGGGTTTCTGTTAGCACTTTAATTTACACTTCAGAGTTAATTCTCTGTTCCACCACTTGTATGTGTTTATAGTGCTACGCGGCACAACATATATATGTACCCTTACTTTCTCTTCGCCGCGATTCACCACCTTAATCGTCCCCGACTTTCTCTCTCCGACCTCGTAGCTTAGTCGGCAGAGCAACGGTAGATCTAATCCGGAGGTCGTGAGTTCGATTCCCACCGAGGTCATAAGAATTTTTTCTTTGCCTCGTGTGGTTCCCTGATACCCTTTACTAGGGCTAACGCCCAGTGGGTTCTTCATGGGTTTCTGTTAGCACTTTAATTTACACTTCAGAGTTAATTCTCTGTTCCACCACTGATATGGAGCGAGTTAATCTTTGTGGTCGCTTGGAATCTTATTTCAGTTTGATTTTCAACAGACTAAAATATTTTGCACATTTCCTATTATCCCTAACATGAAAACTTTATAAAAAACCACATTAACTGGCGGTCCATCCTTATAAAATGTTGTATTTTAAATTTGCCATAAACCGACTAAACCATTCGTTATAAGCATGTGAGCATTCTAGATTATGACGGTTGTGTTATCGACAGAGGAGGTGCTATGATCGAGTGCGTTTGATCTGAGCCAGAAGTACTAGGCGCCCATAGTTCACTGCTGATAAATGTGATGCTACTTCATTTTCCCTCCCCCCTCTCCTTCCCCCCTCCCCCCCCCCCCTCTCTCTCTCTCTCTCTCTCTCTCTCTCTCTTTGTTTGTCGATATTGCGTCACCGTGAGACCAAAGAGTACATGAGAAGGAAGGTTAAAAAAGCTTCAAAGAAATATCAGGAGCCGAAGACAGAAATTGGGAAATTATGGGGGATCAGATAACTAGAAGTAGTACCGATAGTTGTTGATGCACTCGGAGCAGTAGGTTAAAGAGTAAATGCATGGCTTGCGAAACTAGGATTTGCCATCAGAAGGGGGTTGTTGCAGAAAACAGCCTTGTTAGGAACAGCAAGGACTCTAAAGAAGGTGTTAGAAATTTGAAGTAGAAGGAAACCCAAAGGACCTTTGGTCATTGCCCACGGCTCGCTTCTTTGGTGCAATGTCGGTATAACATCTGCCAGAGCATAAGAGTTACGTTTACATGGTAACAATGATGATGATGATATCATGAAAAAGTCATTTAGCTCTAATTCCGTTTGGTCCATTAGCGCTTTATAACCCTCGGTTTAATTTAAAATCGCCTTTAAATAAAGCGAGTTAAATATTTACAAAATTTACAGAAATGAAAAGTAAATGTGTGAAGTCTTAATTTCCATTAAAAGCAACAAGTAAAAATTTCAAATGCTCTCCAAGATCATCTGATAGACATTCCATAGTATACGGTGTTCCAGTTGAGAATGCTTTTGAGGTAGTAAGTGATTTTTCGAGTTTGATTTCAGACTGCGGTTTGGTGGACGATCAATTAACTTCCAGCGATTCTTCTAAAAGGGATTCTTGTTATTTACCACATACAAATTCACAGTAAAGTACTTAAAACTCACGAAGTTTATTTGATCCGCTCTTAACTTGTAATGATAATCAGACACAATTCCATAAGCCGCAAATGGGATTTTCAGTTCACAACTCAGCTTTTTCCACTGAGTTTAGCACTGTCCGGCAGTACAAATTTAAGGAAATTGTTAATTTAATTCGATTGCAACACGCTGACCGAAGGAGATGCATAGAGTGGAATATAACGAATAAAAAGCTTTGTGAAGTCCGAGTTCACAAAGTAATAACATGAATCAGGCCCTTTTAAACAGATGCACAACTGTGGATCGATTCTTAGCCCTGAGTGGAAAGTTGGAATGCCTGCAACTTTAACATCCTTCCAGCAGATGAGCATCAGTGATGACTGAATTCCTTAATTACATTATTTTACTCATGAGAAACGAGGAAATTAAGGCAACCTTAGTATTATCTAGAAAAAACTAATATTTGTGCTCTCTTTGAAGAAAGGAAGGGATACACTAACCAATATTGGAGATTCACTGCAACGTCCTTGAGTGTACCAGCACTCCGCCGATAAATCGTCCAGGCATGATACACCAGAGTTAGCAATGGAAGCCTGACTAAATAAATTTCCGAGTACCTTCAGTTCGCGCCTTTGAACGTATTGGGTTAGACCAGGAGTCCGTGATGGGCTCCTGGTTCGACAATACCTTTATTATCCAGAACATGACAGCAAAACACATAAATGGCCAAGTTTTTTCTTTTAAAAAAAAAGAAGGTTCAAAGGGAAGGTAGCTTGAGCCGTTGAAGAATTATTTCTGAATAAATTGACTCACCTCTGCAAATCAGGCAACACAACATCACGAAGGCGGTGGCTTTCATCTTGTAGAGACTTTTTAGTTTCGTGTCTCTAGCCCTTGCGCCTTATGTTTGCTTAGTTAATTCATGCTTATCAGTCAGACGTGGACGGTGCCATGGAAGCAAAGATTGCTTCACTGCAATGGCCATTAATTACGCGGAAAAGACATTTAAAATGATGAACGATAAGTGGTACCCGTTACATTATCATAATGTCATAAAACTTAGGGATCGATCATTGTTTATGTAGAGAGTGGGGGGGAGGGGGTCAAGGTTGTTTTAGATTGGCTATCATCTATCAAAATATTTTTCCTCCCCCACCCCTCTACATAAATAATGACCGGTCCTTCGTTCAACTATCGTATCTCTTATCAGGGCCGTAGCTAGGTTTTATGGAGGGCGGCGGGGGGCGGGAGGTATCTTCAAAAAATCACCCTCGAACAAGTGTTTGATTCAATGCTTACAACCTCATTTTTGTAAAGAAAACAAAATCCTGTGAATAATCCACAGAATTGACGTTTGGCCAACTAGTCCCGGGAGTCAGTACTGGTATCAGAAATTACATCATCATGTGATGGTCTTAAAATTCATGGGTTTTCAAATACGTAGGATTTTCATGCGGAAAGCCGGTTCCCGACCCACATCAAAGTTACTGTTTTTACTAAAACCTGAGTTCCGAACAGAACAAGACATAACGAAATGTATCAGCCTGAAAATTTTGAGGTTTGTTGGAATTGATCCTGTTAAAAGCACTGCGAAACTCATAAAGGAGTTTGACACCGTGGACAATAAGAATGATTTCTGGAACCTTTATGGTTTTTCAACCAATCAGACGTGTGATGAAACCGCAAGAAGAAACTACTAACCACAAAAGTGATCCACGTTACAGGTTGTGGTTTTCCCGTTTTGTATCTCATTGGTTCCGACACAATAAACATTCTTGAAATATTTCTAGCGTTTAAGTCACATTATCTTGTCACCAAAGAGTGAGTTGACTTTGTTGCTACGTATTGTGAAACCGCTGACAAACCAGACTTTCGATAAATAATATATTAACGCTTGCCTTGTACTTGTCCGGTACGCCTCCTTTCAAAATGAATTTCTGCCTGGGCCTTGCAAATTTGCATTTCAGTTCCAAAACTAATAAAACTGCCCGATCTATTATTCACTAGTATGGTAATAACTGAATAGTAACTCAATCCTCTTTGGAAGCGTCAAATAGACAAATCACGGCGTTTAGTTCAACTCATACCCTTTTACTGGGGGAAAGGAAAACATGCAGGAATTCCGCGTTGCTCGTAAATGCGTTACCATGAGTGAATGACTGTAACCACATGTTAACCCGGCGCGCAGCCATCACGCCTTTCTTCTGTTTGAAAACGAAAGCTCCTTGTAGAAATGTGAAAAAATAGACGCCATTCTTCATCATTTAGAAAGCTCTTCCTGATAAGGTAATAAAATATTTCGTGTCATATACGTACACTTTAAAAGGCACTGAGGAAATTAGCAGCAATTGCGTATATTATATTTGCCACGGGAGAATTAATGTTATGGTGATTAAAAAGAGTCCAAATGGGTACTTTTCCAACATGAATAAAGGCCCCAGTATTGAGCGGCCAACTCTGCAATCTATCTCCTCTGAAAATTAATTTGGTCACAACTCAGAAGATTTTAATTATTCATGCACAATGTAATATTCATTTAAAAAACAGAAAAACCAACTAAAATGCAGTTGTTATTTTAAAAAAAAACTAATGAAATCTATTATTCCACAAGAAGGTTCGAAGTACAAACTGTGTGTGATGCGTGAGCGTGATTTGTTTGCCGAAGAGTAACAAAATGTTTTCATTCGATAAACGGTATTTTTTTTTTTTAATAATTCTATTTTCACCACAAAATTATTATCGCTGTGCTCTTAAAGCGTACACCACGGAGAACAGGGAGCTGTCTTTCCATAGCTCCAAGCATGAACCTGCGACAAAACTTAGATCAAGGAATCCAGGGGCCCCGACAGTGTTACCTGCTCTAAACTGTACACCTTAGTTTACTCCACGTAATGCTTTCGGGAAAAAGCATTGTTTGACAATCGCATTGAAGTCCGCGAAAAGAGTGAACAGCTTGATAGCTACAAGCAGGCACAAGTGAAATCACTAACACAAATTAGAGGTACAAAAACAAGCGCCAATTTAACTTTCATTCTCTCTCCTATCAAATGAACATTGCAGCGTGGGAGTAAAAATAATTTGGTCGGTCACCTTCTGAATTCATCTTTGGAGGGCCGAGCTCGCGGAGCTTTGGGCGGAGGGGCAGCTAGCCCCAGATGAACCAGTTGAGTCAGACAAATTTTAATCACACTGTACATTCTGTGGATTGAGGATTTTCATTATTCAAAGGATTTGTTTTTCTGGACTCGGTCAATGTGATTATAGTGATTTGTAGTTGTTTGTATTCTTATGTCGCGAAATCGGTGTGTCCAAGGTTTTGTTGCAACTTAGGTCAGTATAGGGTCACTATATTGTGAAATGTTTAGAGTACAAATGCTGTGGTATGTTATGTGTTTCAATTTAAGAGGACTTCAGAAATAATGTTGTAAGCACTGAAAACACCTGCCTTTTAGTACTCATTCCAGGTTGATGTATAATGCCGAAAATAGCGTTAAAAAACTTTCAAAGCCTTCAGATTTGAAAATTTTCTCACGGGAGGAGAATTCGGTCCTGATCTTGGAAGGATTTCCAGTACGTTCATACTGTAAGTCGCACTAAGTGTCATTCGGTGAGTGTTGGAAATAAACGATTTGATTGTGATTTTATGGACGCTGAAATGGACCGCATATTCGTCGGGGTATCGGTACCTCTGGTATGTTCTATTTATTGCTTGATTGTTTAACTGTAAAACCGCATCAAATGAATGTTAGGGCGGAAAGCGAGCCATGTTTATTTGTTTTTGGCGATTTCTTTAAATCATGGCCTCGTACACTTGAAAACAAATTTGCGAGTTTTAATCCACTTCCATGATTGGCATGCGCTACAACACAAAAGCTGTAGCAACCTCTACCCTGTCGGCAACGAAACTAACGTCTGTTTTTTGAAACTGTACAGGCAT
>OX419336.1:44016367-44038867 GCA_948470475.1 Galaxea fascicularis | reverse complement strand
CTTTAAAGATCTGAGATTTAGTAACAGAGTAATGTTGGTAAAGGAAAATTGCTTAATGTAAAACTGTTAAAAAGATACCACCAAGTTGAATGTGTTTCAACACTGGGGAACAAGAAATACCCTTTTATCAGTATACCATTGTAAGTTGCACAGACGCCCATTATTATGTTACACCTATCAAGAACAAAATCAGACATGGACTAAAATAACTTATCTGCTAAAACAGCCAGCTTTCCTCAGTCACCCAGGTACGTTTTGGATTTTTATTCATTTTCCCAATTTTTATTATCCTGTGGTTTTAATTTCGTTATTACCTTCGTGTTATTTTTTTGATTCCATTTATACTAAAAGTCGATTTTACTGACTGACCTATAGAAATAAATTACAGTATGTTTTTTAAATAACTGCACCGTTGATGGAAAAGTTTTACTCATTTAACACGTTAGTGGGAGGAAGTTAGGTAAAAGCCTTGGGTAATGCATTATGTTCATTCCATTGATCTCAGTCTTAACCAACTTCGCATTACGTTCTTAGCTTCTGCCTTGTTTTACCTCTGTGATGTAGGAAACACTTGTTAATTTGAACTTGCATTCAAAACCATACAGTCAATAAACAATCAGGGCAGTCAAATATAATAAGTGGAAAGACTTAAAATTGACACACTCATTTATACCGATGTTTCATGATGGTAACAACTTCTGGCACGTTCACTCGTCTCCTAACCTGTACCTATCCAATCACTTTGATGGATAATAAGTCACTTTGATGGATAATCAGTCAAGCTACGTTTAGAACCCTAACTAAAATTACTTAAATACTCTAAAAACGTTCCGTACGCCACGCTTTCACATGTATCTCTCCTTCAAGCTACCTCGACATACAATTGCCTTACAATCAACTCCCACTCAACTAATTCATTTCCCTGTCAATCACGCTACCCACATACCTGCAAGTCATTAAGCTGCCAACTGCCACATTGTTTAGGACTCCCTATCAAGCTAACTACTGTAATTTATCTAACAATCTTGAGCAGCAATCAAGATAACCGTCAAACTACCGATCCCTTAGAAAATCTGACCACATCACTCAGAACATTTCTGTTGTAGAAAGTATTCCAAACTTAAGACAGCAGCAAGCATACCAACTGTTTATTGATTTTATTGTTACATAGCATAGTCCATCTTATTAACTTTCTAACTTTTTGGTCAAATATACTAACTGGTCTTTTTGTATTCCAAAAATAGATAATTATAATTCTGCAGCTGTCGCATCTCACTCAAATAGATTTCAAGTGAATGAAATGATCATTTGTTTGCTTCAATGAAAATCCAAATGATCGTATGATTTGGTGTTCATCTACATATTTTATGTATTATCATTTGTTACAATGTCCGAACTTAATGTTTTCTGTATGTAAAATTTGTGAATTGTCATCCAGTCTATTTTCCTCCAGTGTTGACGGTTCATGATTGTCTCTAGGTACTGTTGAGGCTGGCTGTTCAGTTGTGATGTGAAGATTGGATTGGGAATTATTACTTACAGTCTCCTGTTCGACTGGAGACGTGCTGGCCTTAGGCGCCTCTGCCACGGACGATGATGATGATGACTCTTTAGGGTCTAAGGAAAGAACTTGCAGTTACTTACCAGACTAAAGCCATGAACACGATAACCGAACAGGACAACACCGCTTTTTTTCAAGTGTGCCTTATTAAGTGTATTATTATTGTTATCATTTTTATCATTCCAAGTCAAATGGGACCTGGTACAAAACCACTGTAGCTATGAGTGCTGTGAAACTTACCAACAAGAACCACTTTTTTTTCTGTATTGTTGTCTTCAGATACCGTGTGAGTGTCACGTGTAGTACCTATGTGCCTTTTGATGCTTGTTTTCTCAGCATGTTTATCAGATCCAGAGAATGATCTTGGTCTTCCCTTGTCAGAAGTAGCACTTTCATTAGTAAGAGTTCTTTCCCGTGGCGTTCTGTCATGGTCAGTCATTGAACGTACACGGTTCACAGAACCAGTCACATTTCGCTTTCGTGGAGATGCTTTTGCTGAAAACACAACCAAAGTAGCTATCAGCCACTGATCTCAGGAAAAAATTAATGAATAATAAACCTCTCATGGGTACACGATGTTGATTCCTTTGTCAGGAAGCATTATTGAAATAAACTCCAAAAGAGAGGTGTGACACAGAATCAAAAGCATGTATAAGTATGACAGCACAATTTTCACGATTTTACAGTGGTCAGCGGATGTACCAAATGCCATCCTTGTAGATAATTCCCATATATTCTCAAGAATCGTAAATGGTTTGAACCCAGGAGTCGTGTCATAAATGAGTACCCAAACCACCTGAACTATGACAAAGAAAGAAAGAATTTTAGTACAGGAGGAGTGCACCGGAATAATCAATGTGGGCAGCTATTATGACGAGTTCGCATGAAGTACATTGTATATATGGGAAATCAGCCTCACATCGAGAACTCCATTTTCTGAGTTAAAAATAACAGCTTGAGCCACGTTATACTACATGACACGCTAGAAACAGTGATTTGTAGAGAACAGTAGGCTATCCAGGTACTTTGCAGATTGCTTTTTCCAGCTCATGCATGAGTTAGAATTTTTTTCACACTACTTGGCAACGAGAAAACTGTTGTTGCTGCTTGAAAAAAACAAACAAACAAACAACAAAAATATGTTATCCACTGTGTAGCGCCATTGTAGATGAAATTTTTAAAGTTTTAAATAAATCGTGGGTGCTGATAATTTTATTACTGAATATCAGACGTTTCGTGACTGCTGTCCCTTCATTGGTGAGATTGCCGTTCAGCAAAACGTGCCCTATGAAAATTGTTTAAGATTAGGAGAACATATCTTTGTCAAAGGCAAAAGGCTGGATAAAGACAAACAGCTGCATATAACATTCCTGATAGTGTATAACGTAGCATCTTGTCAATTGAACTGAAGGAGATCACAGAAATTTTGGAGATAATGTTACCTTCATTGAACAAAATTATGGTCAAAATGCTTTTCTAACTTGGGTTCAACTACAAGGAGTAATATTATTTTAATTTATACTGTAAAACTATTAGTTAGAACAATTGCATAACTACAAGAAAATGTGCTTTAAATGTGTTCTAAATGGCCACATACTTGCTGCTTTCTTGAACACGTGATTGGACATAAATTCTTGAAATCTTGTGCAATAAAAGGATGGTCTGTGAACTGACACTGTGTCCTGCCAAAATAGAGCATCAATGATAACTCTATTACAAGAACAAAGTTACAAACATGTCCAGAAATGGGCTGTTTGTTAGAAGAACTGCATTTAAACTCATATGGGAAGCTCATTTTGTAGTAACTATTTTCTTTACTTACATAAAAACTACTGACTACTTGTGCATATTACAAATAGTGGTATAGGGGTACAGGTACTGTGGCTTTTCATATAATGTAGTCATGTCAGTTATCATTAAGAAGTGTAGAAAATTTATACAACTTTATACGACCATACCCATAGTTTTGTATAATAAGTTTTGTCTTCTGGCATATCTTATTTGAAATTCAAATGAAATCCTATAAGAATATTGCTGGGTCCTACTGCAGCAATACAGCACTGGTGGTTCAATACGTAAATTTTACCTCAGCTTCACTTTTCAATCACCTTTAACTGGTCGATGTTAAAGTAAAGAACCGACAACCAACTCAGCCCACTTACGATGCAGAGTGCGGGAATCAAACCTGGGAAACATTGGTGGAAGGTGAGTGCTCTCACCACAGCGCCAACCCTGCTCCCCTAATGTTTGAATGTTTTTAATTGACTGTACATTTTACCTCAGTCCCAATTTGAAATAACCTAGTCTATGTTGGATTGATCTAGCTAGTTTACCTTGTCTTATCTTAAAATGAAACAAATCCAATTTAAAAAGTTACCAATAATGTGTCAATTCAGATCAAATATTGAACAAAGTAAGCCTATGTCATCATGCTCCATAATGTAGAATGTTTCCAACACACAGTTAAAACGTTTAATGAACTCAGAATTTTCAAAAATTAATGTGAAACAAGTTTTGCATTTGCCTTCCTTTACTGCAAATGTGGGGGAAGGGGAGGGGGGGATTCAAAACAAATACCGCAATTTCTCTGAGTTCAATAACATAAGAATGATGATACTTGACAAGTAATCGTTATCAATCAACTGTTAATAATTAATTTTTAAAATGCCTAGCTAATGATCAAATTAATTTGACTCACCCCATCATGAACAATAGACTTCCAACCATGTTCTAATTTCTTTACTATTCTGTCAGAAAATAACATAGGTTCAGCTTTCGAGTCATGTTTTAATAAAACTTAATTCTTTTAGAGTATTAACCACTGGGATTTTCTCCTACCTGTAACTTTGTAAGATATCTATAATTCCAAGAAACACAAGAAGTCTTTCACCCTTTGCATTACGAGCTGGAATGCCTCCCACCCTGAGACACAATTAAAACACAGAAACATTCTTTTTAGAAAAAAATACAGAAAAGAAGGTTTGGGAACTTACTATCCAAACAAAAATCACAAATCATTTACTGCAATAGTCGTACATCCTTTCTCAGTACTTTTTTTAACCAAGCGAGTAGGTCATCATCATGTCTTATCATCACAACAGGAACTCATTCACATGTAAATGTCAGTACACTCCTCGTATGTTATAACTGGAGATTAATTTCAAATACATTCTCAGAGTTTAATACTCACGGTCTCTCTTCGGTTTCATCGCCGACAGTAATTGCTTCCCATGCAGAGCTGAATCCTTCCCTTCCTTTCAAACTTCGTGCACGTTGGAGCGGTATCTTACTATCTTCTGAGAGAAAACCAAAAATTCAAATTCAATTTGGAAATTGTAAGTGGCTGAAAGGCCATAACAACATGTTTTGCTTTTTTGTTTGTAGAAAATGCTTGTCTGGGAAGGGAAATTGGCAATCATGAATGTACAATGAAAACATAACACTGTTGGGGACCTAGCTTGTGACCCTTTTTAGCTCATGGATGACGTAGTCATTCCACGAGGTTTAGTTGTGGGTCTTATGGCCATCGATCGATCGATCGATCGCTCGCTCGCTCGCTTACTCACTCACTCACTCGATTCTGATTAATTTATTCATTAAACTCTCCTCCTTTTCCTCCCCTGGTAAGTATTGCTTTTGTCTCCATATTCTTCTTGGCCCAACGTTTGCAAGTTTCAGGAGGTAGTACAAAGGAGTAGATTTTTGCTTTGCAGATACTGTTTACGTGTTTAATGTTCATGGCGTCCATCGGTATAAGCACAGAAATGAAGATGTAACGCAGATGGTTTATCGTTCGATCCTTAAGCAAAATAGACGTTTGTTGAGTTGGAAAAGGGAAGGTTAATAAGATAAAGAGCACAAGCTGCGAGAATTAAACTTCGAAATCTTCAGAGCAGCGAAAATGGACTTGGAGATCTCAAAAGCGACTATTATCACTGTGTGGTAGTAATCGAGAATTTCTCGTCATATGAAGGAAGAAGGAATAAGGAAGAATGAAACGGCAAAAAAAGGAAACGGGGGAACGACTTTCTAGCCAAAAAAGCCGTATTCAGGCAAGCAACGCATTTGATTTAGGAGCAACATATGATCAATTTAATAACTGCTTAAACAGGTACGTAAATGTAATGAAATGTTTTTGAAGAAGCTTCGCGGCCGGATTCTGTTCAAGGTGAATGCTCGATTGCAAATTAATGGCCTTCGAATTCAAAGCACTGATTTTGTCCAGAAAGTCTATATCTGCTACATCCTTTGGCTTAGGCTATGTCTACACTATACCGGATAGTTTATCATGTCGGCATGAAAAATACTACGGCCTGGTATGAACAGAAACGGCCCGGAACTGGAACAAGTCAACACTTATTTGTGAAAGCGTATTCAACAGTTGACAAAAACACAAGCATGCAAATATTTTTTCTCTGAGAGGATGTGATTTGCCAGGCGAGGATCAAATTTCACCACCGTGGTCTGACAAGCAGCTAATCTGTTCGGACAAAGAAATGTTTGGAAAGTCAACTTAATTGTAGCACAAAGCATAAATAGATGGATAGAATATCTCCCGTTACAAAGCAAAAGTTGAACTTGTGTTTCACCACCGTGGTCTGACAAGCAGCTAATCTGTTCGGACAAAGAAATGTTTGGAAAGTCAACTTAATTGTAGCACAAAGCATAAATAGATGGATAGAATATCTCCCGTTACAAAGCAAAAGTTGAACTTGTGTGCCCAAATCGCTCAAAAACATCGTGACTGTAAAGCGTGACTAACTTCCCTCGGGACTTTCACAAAATATTGTGATGTTATCTCGCCTTCAGAATGGTCGGAAATATTATTACGACCAAAAACGTTTATAAAACTAACTTGAAATGCGCTGTCACCATCTTAATCGCCCCCGACTTTCTCTGTCCGACCTCGTAGCTTAGTCGGCAGAGCAACGGTAGATCTAATCCGGAGGTCGTGGGTTCGATTCCCACCGAGGTCATAAGAATTTTTTCTTTGCCTCGTGTGGTTCCCTGATACCCTTTACTAGGGCTAACGCCCAGTGGGTTTTTCATGGTTTTCTATTAGCACTTTAATGTACCCTTTAGAGTTAATTCTCTGTTCCACCACTCATTAAGAAACTCTAACTTGCCTGTTATAGTTCTTAACAAAGCGACCATGTTTGAATGTTATCTTCGTAGTAACTGCGTAACTTTACGGAAAATATTAGCGTGTAAACAGTTCTTTTAACAAGAGGTGTGCCTGAAAAGGATGTTCTCCCACAAACCACAAACGAATGTACAGGTTTCCTGCCCATACTTTTTTAAGAAAATGAAGTTGTCGTAAACTCAAAGTGTTGTGATGTGCCTCAACCATGAGCTGGCTCATAGGAGCCTTTGATTTCTAGTGTATGTGAAGTGTATGAATCCTAGCTTTACCTGTACTGCTGGTTGCTTGTTGTCCATTGGAAGGTGACTGTGCACCATCAGGAGGAGGAGGCATGAGCCCTGATGGTGTATCAGTTGATGGTTCACTAAATGACCTTTTCACTCGTGGACGTCCTGTCTCCTCTACCTTGTGAATCGCAACAAGAAGACTATAATCCATGATTTTGAAACTTTGTAATACCTGCATGAAAAACAGAACAAAAAATAAAGATGACAGATCCTTATCCAGTTGGGTATGTTTTCAATGCAAAAGGATTTGTAAACATCTCACTGGGAAACCACAGAACTTCCCACCCACTCAACCCATCCAAACAAAACATGAACATAAGGTGCAAGAACATGCTAACACAAACCCAGATTACAATTTCTTTAAATTTGGCTCAAGAGAAGCAATGCTCAATTTTCTAACCTTGAGTTTTTTGCTAAAATACAAAATTACATAAGTACAAAACAAAGTTACAGTATTTACAAGATAATCTCTACCATCTAAGATTTGCAATTCTGATTTAATCAATAATTGTGATTATAGTGATAAAACCCTACAATTATATATCTCCTCTGTCCAGATTTTAACTACATGCACCTACTGGCAGGTAATTTAGAAGATGTACATTTCTGATACCAAACAGTTTAATAGTGGATATTGCCTACCCTGCAATCTCTTTGGATTGTTCTCATGACTGCATTGTATGTATCAGGTTCAAGAAAAAGACCCTGCAAGAAAACGGGAAAGTTAGGTGAGCAGTAGTTTAAGCCGAATTTCATATGGAGGAAATTCAAAGGAACAACGAAATGCAAAGTAAAGTCAACAGTACATACATGTACTGTACTCTTTAATAACACAGAAAACTTTCGTTAACATACTTATCGAAGTTATGTATTGAACAGTGCCAGACCTTAATAAATTTTTGGTTTAATTTGCAGTTTAAAATAAGCATGTAAATGGTACCTCTGGGTGATCACTTAAGAAATCCAAGTCCTTCAAAGTAGGTGTTTCCTTTGCTCGTTCAGCTTTGGATGCTTTTCTTTTGTATGTTGACCCCTGTAAATCAAAACTAAACCTCTTTACCGTATGGTTGAGTTAAACACCCCTAGCAGTCAAGACTGCAGTCCTTTCAGGGATCTAAGGATTTGCCAGACCACAATCAGTTGAATTCAAAATCCAATTAACAAACTACAGCCAACTGTCTATTAATCAGACTTGTTTATAGGAGACCTGAAAAAAGTCCAGATTATGAAAAAAATGTCAATACAGTTGCCCCTAGTGGCCACCCATTAAAAGGCCACCACCTATTAGGCAGCCAGTAACCAAGTCCCAATGAGGGTTCTTCTACAATTTCTTACCTCTATTAAGAGGACAGCCTCCATTAGAAAGCGGCCACTGCCCATTTACCTGAGGGTGGCTGCTTAATAGGGTTTGAATTGTTTTATGAAGTTGTACAGAGACAAGAATAAACTACAGGCCACATTGGCCTTCACTCAGTCTTCCAAGTGGCAAATGAATGTTTTGGAAATTGCAATTTGCTACTTCACTGCCACTGCTCACAAGTTCATTTATGTCAATAACATGCACTCCTTTAAGTTCATAAACCTCACCACTTGCATGTGCATGTATTTCTTGGAAATACCGTATTAAGTTTTGAATGGATGGCACTTCTAATAGCAAACAAGTACCCTGCGAATGGCTTTTACCATAATTATGCTTTTCTAGCATCGCTATCAAATATTTTAAACTTTATTGTATCAGTTTTAATGCCAACAGTGATAAATCTTGAATGGTTTGAACCCAGAAGTCATATCATAATAATTATGATATGACTCATGGGTTCAAACCATTTAAGGGGTTCAAACCATAATTAAGTGGAGTATGATCATCGGGGTGAGTGTAGTCCTGAGAGGGACTGTTTGTGGTGACATTGACTGAGGAAGTCATCATCAGACTCTGATGCTGAATCCGCTCAGGTTGTCGAAACGTCAGTCAATGTCACCACAAACAGTCCTTCTCAGGACTACACTCACCCGGACAATCGTACTCCACTTAATTATGATTAGTAATATATCTGGTAAATGAAAAATTTTCATAATTTTCAGACAGCAGTGATTCAAAAGCTCTATTGGTGTGAATGCGACCCCAAAATCCCTCTATGATGGGATCATTGTGAGCTTAACCAGTGTAGGCATTATGTTCCCTGCAAATTTTGGTCTCTGTGAATAGAGTTTTGTTAGTTCACACAAAGGGAAGTGGTCCACGGGACAGTTCCCTGCAACCATTCCCTGCAAATATTCCCCTCATATGTGTGGCCTTAACTGGTGCAATGCATGTGTGCATAATATAATCGTCACAATAACCTAATACAACTCAATCCATTTCAGCAATGAAACAATGCATTGCACTACAATGTACTTCATTGCAATATAATACCTTGTGTGTAACATACTGGTAGCCAAAGAAAGAAGAGTTACCTTAAGATCGTATTTGAAGTGAATTTTATATCCTGAAGGTAGGAGATTGTTCATTACCACTAATCTTATATTCTTGCCTCCACACTGTTAAAAAAGATGGATTTTCATCAGCAACTGTGAATACATTGACTCTGGTGTTCACTGCACTCAGTAAACACAAGCTTATGTTATGTCATACATGTAGAAACTCAAACTTGCCAAACATCTGAACTTTTAAGTGGATTAGTTACAAGAACTGACCCAAGAGAAAATGCTTCACACTTGGAACTTTGTTACTTAATTATATAATTATAATTAATCCGGTTAACATAATGCTATTTCCTTTTGATCAGCAACCAGGTCAAAATACAGAAAACTATATGTCTCTATACAGAAATCACAATTTTTACAATTGTGTAAAGAAGCCCGAATAAATTCAGGAATTCAATGGGGCTTGAACCCATGACCTCGCAATTCCGGTGCGATGCTCTACCAATTGAGCTATGAAGCCACTGATGCTGGGAGCTGGTCAATTTTGGGTTCATATGTTCCCATGAAAGATATGTTAGTGAGTGATGCATATGAAAAAAATCATATGTGATTTGCGGATATGAAATCAAATGAAGAATGATCGTCGCAGTTGTGATCGCAATGTTTGCAATTGTGAATGATGCTTATGAAAGAAATCATGTGTGAAAATCAAAATTTTTTATGATTTCTTTCATATGCATCATATTCACTTAAAAAGAATGTAGTGAATACTGAGAGGCCAGCATTAGCAGTACAATTCATTAGGAACTCTCACAACTGCCAACACATCCAATAAATTGTTAGAACAAGCTTTGGATAATCAACTTGCAATACTAATTTGCAAAACACAGCACCAAAATACATCCAAAAAGAGAGACATTTAACAGGATCCAGAAATGATTTGGGATTGCAATTTCACAATGTGGGTACAACAGACTGAGGTGCCAGATACCACAGCCACCTAAACTTTACGGACTACCGAAACCACAAACCTGGCGTACCTATGCGTCCCACAGTCTCCTTCTGTGGTTCGCCGACTTACCAACTGTCTAAAATAATACCTGACTACGATACTGAAACCTTTGACTGACGAATCCCAACACAACCTACAGTCTACGCAGACCTTTATTGAGAGAAATGGTGACCTCAACAATAACATTGCTGAACACTATTAATTTACAGACAAACCACAAAATCGACTGAGACTCTGCTGAATGTGTTACATACAGTACTAATAATTACTACCAATGGATCGTACTGGAAAGCTGGTTTACTAACTTAGGACAGACACCACTAAACCATTGCTTACAACTTCCCGCACCTTACAAACAAATTGTCGACAACATTTAAACAATGGACAAACAACAGACTGACTGACAACAACACACGTACAGACACAGATCAAAACGCACCAATCACTGTTTACAACAGACAAACAACAGACCAACATTTTACTAACAATACATGTACACAAATTAGATTAACAAAAGACAGATCAAAACAGCCAACCAGATAACCAATAACATCACGACTAGAATATTTATACCATGTACTTCACAAATCACTTGACTCTGATGATGACTTCTGCTCAGGTTGTCGAAACGTCAGTCAATGTCACCACAAACAGTCCTTCTCAGGACTACACTTACCCAGACGATTGTACTCCACTTAATCATGACAAGTCACAATATAAATACACAACTGAAAAGACAAGAATAGCGAGCTACAGACAGCTGTCACAAGCTCTCAAATGGAAGTTTCCTTGTCTGTGCCTTACTCAACTGATCTAAACTTGTTTTAACAAATTAGTGGAACACAATACCTGATAGCAGTACAAGCCAAAAAACTTTGGTAACAATGTTCTTTTGTTCTGGTTCAAATTCTAAAAAAAAAGATTACAAACAATGTTCATGGAAACAGTATTGTCAACAATTAAAATAAACACTGGCATAATTACAAGCTGCACTCACAAATAAGCCGCACGCCGAGTTTGGCAGCTCAAACGTTGAATTTTTTTTCCCAAAAAGTTCCATCCACGACAGAATTGCTCAAGTGTTCTCAAGCGGTAATCAAAAGTGTAGTTCTCAAAAATCGTAAATCTGGCTATATGAAGTTAATGCTATGCAAGTAAAAGTCTATCTGATATGTTCTTTCCAACATTAATTTCCAAGGCATACTTCAGTTTTTTAGGTCACTTGATTTAAAGGTTGTATTAATTTTCGTGCAAATAGGTCACTTAAAAATCTCTTCTTTTCCTGACTAAAATGTTTATGAATGTATTAAGCTTCGTAACCAGGCGAGTACAGGTAATAAATTGGAATACAGAGAACTGGGGACATGGTACTCAAAGGTAGCGTAGTAACTTGTGGTACTTTCTTGCTTGTGGCAAATCAATGTTTTTTTTAACCATTGAAGTAACTGACCAGTGCCAACACTGTAAACAGTTCTGCAGTGGAATGGAACTTCCCTGCTTAGTGACCTTCAGTTGTTCATGAAATGTGACTCCAAATCGCTTAAAATACACTGTCATCCAGGGCTTGAGACTAACTTTTCAGCTTACTAGCCCAGTGGCTAGTGCAGACGTTTGATTCACTAGCCAAAACAAATTTTTCACTAGCCAGACTTGTTTCTTAGTTATTTTATTTTTCATTCTGTCAAGAAGTTTCAGTACCTTTTTATCCAACCACAATACTGACGTGAAAGAACTGAACTTCTCAGCTTATTAGAATAGGTTAATTTTGCGTTTGAAAAAAATATTGTTACGATGAGTTTATCAACGCAGCAGTTTAAATACAAAGAATTTGATTTTAAGGGGTTTGAACTAAAACATCAAATAAATGCTAGCCTGCGTGTAACTTGCAGTACACTAAACAATTTAAAAGTGCAATGACTTTATTTGGTAGTTGCAGACTATAATTTTTTTTTTTTAGTTTTTGAAGTAATTGAAAGAAGTGACTTTTGTTTAAAGCATGAAACTTTATCCCTAAACTTCCGTAACTTCTCATATGCAGCAAACAGTTTGTTTGTCATTTGTCGCTTTAGTAAGGGAAAAAACAACCAAAAAATGTAATCATGCTTTTGCTTATTAATAATCTTAAGTTCTTGCTTGAGGCAATAAATCATGTGAACCAATTATATACAGCCACTGTTTCAAAGTTTGCATGCTTCAACTCAATTTCCTAAATCAGTAATTTCATCTGGTCCTCCAGTGCTGACATTTCACTCACTCAAATGGCTAGTGAAGCACAAAACCTACTAGCCAAAAGAGAATTTTTACTAGTCTGTGGCTAGTTGGCTACCATTAGTCTCGAGCCCTGGTCATCAAAGTCAAACTAAAAGGTCAGGTTATTGGAGCCACCAGACTTGCAAAAGCACCAAGCAACTCTTATTCACTTGTATTTTACAGAAGTGTTTATAATAATGGTTACATGTAAGTAGATTGAAGTCCAGTTTTCTCCATAAGATGGTGATTTATCAAAATTTAGGAAAGCTTCTCCAAATATTCTCACCGATAAGCCACACCCTCTATTTGAATTTTAAGGGGAAAAAAGTGTGGCTGTATGCGGTGTGAATGCTGAATGGGCTATAATTAGGGTAAAGATGGTGGCGGAGGCAGGATGACCGAGTGGTTTAGGGCACTGGATTTCAATGCAGTGACCTGGGTTCAAATCCCGCTTTTGGCCACTAGCTGGTGTTGTTCTGGTCTGCCTCCCTCCAGTTGGGATTCTTATCATGTTATGTTTAATTGAATTACTTGTTTCATGTATTTGTTCGGCCCCACTAGCCTTTGTGCTAAATAAACTGCTGAGCGTAAATAAAGGTCATTTTTCAAAACATTGATAACAAAGCAAAGTTAAATGAGTTTATCGAAGAAAAGATAAGGAAAACCAACATTTTTCTCCATGACACAAATAGCATGACTTAGTGACAGGATATCTGTTGTGTATGTATAGCATTGAGTGCAACATGACCATCGCATGTTTAGACAGGTTACAAACAGGTGTGCATACATGTATATACGTGTAGCATAAAAGACTCACTAAATAGTATCCAGGTAGGAGTTTCTGCAGAAATTCCGCCTCCTTGTGTTGCACAGTTTTAACAACAAACTCATCATCATTTGTAACATAAAATAAAGACCCACTTGCTCCTGAATTGGCAAGTTCAACCAGTGGCTCGTGGCACAAAGCCATCTGTAAACAAATCATGTAGTTAATTGTCAAATTGCAGTTCACATTTTTTTTTAATTAGCACCATTTACCTTGCAGATTTTTTAGCCATGAATAAGAAAAAATAATATTGGTCCTGGAGAAATTCCTTCATTTTTCTCTGAAGGTCACAAAATACAGAAACCACATGCATGGCTGTTACATAGGCATTCACTTGCAAATGCTGCTGTTTTTGGCACAGGTGTTAACTCAAAATTTAATAATAATGAATAGAATTTATGAATACACAAGGCAACTCAAGCAAACATCCAGTTCTCTGTAAGGATACTAGTCAAACAAAGACTTTCTAACAGAGGTAGTGAGTAGACCTGTTTCGCAGTTAACTTGGACATAAGTGCATGTGGGATACAAATCTTAAAATGTGAGATATACTGGATTTCAAAGGGAAGGGCATACAACTTTGCGTAAACTGCCCATGTCAGAATTGAAGGCTGTTCTGATTATGATTATAGTAGCTTCCATTTAGTGAACATGACAGCAACACCAAATGAGGGACTAACGTACGGATTCAAAGTCCCAACGAGGTCAGCCATACTTTGCTGAATAGAACAGGCCGGCACTAGGGTTCCAGGGTTCGTTATGTCCCTAGTGGTTCTTTAACATCCCACAGAAACAATTGTAAAGGATTGTGAGACAGGACCTCCGGTTTATCGTCCTTATCCGAGAAGACTAGAAAGTCTAACCATTTGTAGATGTCATTGCAAAGGAAGCACTTTCTCCTCAGTTATTTAAAGACCCTGAGTGTTGGTCCGGCCGGGGTTTGAACCCACGGCCTCCCGCATGTTAGTCCGGAACTCAACCAACTGAGCTAACCAGTCAGAGGTTCTAAAATAACATCAAATCTCTGGCCACTTTTTTTCTTACCATAAACTCTGCTGGATTCATTCCAAATAAATCACGAAAATACCTGGAAAAGAACATAATTGCAAAGATTACACGTATAATACATTAGCTGTAAGTTCCAAGCAATGCAGGGAGAAACACATATTACAGATGCTGTTGTATAAACACTGTATTGCAGTTGTATAACACCTTCCTTATCATCTTTCTCTTCTTGTCTTTTTGTACCTTCCAGTGTTAAGTATGTCTTGCAACTCTTAAGTTTGTTTTTGTTTTATTTTGAGTATATCCATGTTATAGTTTGTATTTCTAAATATGACAATCCTATGATGTAAAAGCAGTAAGCTGAATCCTGTTGATATGTATACAATGCACACTAGTATTTGGCTTAGACTGCTTTTTTATTTTAAGCAGTAGTTATTTAAGGTAGGGAACTAAACCTTAAACAGCAATAACCAGACTCAGGTTGCTAACCAGCAGTTTTCATTAAAACAATGGTTTGGTGTGAGGGGGTGCTTATTCTTGTGGGCTCAGAAAACCTGGTTCTGGTCATTCTTACTTAAGGTTTTTCTTGAGGTGGCCAGCAGGTATTTCTTGAGGCTTTGCACTTTTGAAAATAATACCTTTGACTGATTTCTTAGAAATTTCACTGTCTCAGAAAAGAGTCCTTGTATAAAGCATGGTTTAAATTTTAGGGTGATCAGAATTAATTATTTGTTTTTGTAATCAAGGGTCATTCCAGTGCCTTCTGTTTGAAGAAAATGTGACCATTACATGGTAATGAGTCACATTTAAGTAGTTACATGGTAATCCAAACAGTAAAGTTGCCAAGCACACAACTTCTTAATTTGGCTCTCAAAATTACTTGTCTCTTATGTCTCAGTCAACTACAGCGCACACGTAGCCAGCTGTTGCCAAACAGTATACTTACCCAGTACAAATGTTATGTTTTTGACTGCTTAATTGAGAAAAGTAAGAAGATATATTGTATTATTTCAAAATAAAGAAAAACTTTTTTCAATTTGAGTTGCATTCTTTTCAAGGAGAATTGGACCAAGATTTCATAAAAGTCCCTGTCAAGTTTGAGTGGTCAGTTTTTTGTCCCTGTGGTTTGTAGAATTCAGTATGGAAAGTTGGGAACATCTGCTTTCCAAATTCTTGTCACTTTGCAAACCTTCTCATTTTGATATTTAACTTTAACTATTTTCCAATGTTTTTGAGGTCTTCACAAAAATTCATTGCATAGCATAATTACCATCTAAAAGTAGCTATGATCCACTGAACTTGAAAAATGACTTATCAACCACTTGTGTTACTACATATCAGATTACAAATAAGTTCATCTCAATTTCTCACTAACTCAACACAACGGCGAATTGTGAAGCAGTTGTATACAGAGTATGTATATAGAGAGTTTCTTGGCTAGGGCTTGAACATCGATGAACAACATTTGATTTCTGTCAACATCATTTTTGTGTTTACACCTGAGGACCCTCTTGCAAATTGCAAAATTCAATCACTGCACATGCGCACATAAATGAGTTAAAAAGGGACCCTCACTCAGACAAAATACCTGTGGGCCACCTTGTAAGTGGTGTCTTACCTAAAAGCAACTGGAGAATATGTTTTGAACTTAAAGTCACTGAAACGATGAGATGGAGTCTCTCTTGTCCCTTCACTGTAAAAGGAATGACAATGAAAAGCCTTCATTGGCTTCATCATATTGTCCAAGGCTCCCTAGGGCAAACTTTTACTCATGAATGGTAATTATGCACAAGCACAAGTACAAACAACAAATAACAAATCTTAAATATTATTTCAAACACAGACTGCCTGCATATAACAAAGCTAATTGAGGTGGGAAGTACTGTATGAAGATGTATCACTTGCACTATTACATGAAAATTACAAAATATTGATACAGCAAGATAAATAAAACAAAATAAATTCATAAATGAAGTTCAAATTTTTTTCATTTCATTAATAATAATATATCAACATAACAGTCATTCTTGAAAGATTTGAAACAAAATTCATATATTTGCAGTTCCCTCAGTTCTTCTGGAATACAGTTCCAAATTTTTGCTCCTAAAATGCCACAGCAATAATTATAATTTACAAAAGAGTCACTTATGTCGGATGGTTCTTGGAACCATCCACTGCAGTATGTCTACTACATGTAGTAAATGTAAGCAATATGCAATCACCTTGGAAATGATACAGTTTCTACTTCAGCAAAATCCTGCATAAGAACATCACGGTCGGGTTTTGCAGATAATCTTCCAACCTTCAAAACAATAAATGAAATTAGCTCAAAGTACAGCTGTACATTGCTATGCCTTCTGTCCAATTATTTCAATCACCAGAAGGTATGACACCTGGTCTGATTCTACATATATATCTGTGGCACCTTTTGTCTGACAGAAATTCTGGAGCAGATGGATAAATGTTTATATGTAATGGTATAAATTTGTCTTGGTTTCAATTTTTTTTCAGCCAGTTTAATTTTTATTTTCCTTTGTGACAAATTCATTATCATAACTGAACCAATGACAAATAAAACTCAAACTGGTTCCAAAAAATTCAAACCACAACATGTACATGTATTACTACCATCCTAAACATTATGGAGAACCTACCTAGTCATGTACAGTGTTTGTAGTATTTGTGTGTTTAGCTCTACCCTCCACACCCCCTGTGTTATAGGACGGAGCATGCGTACTGAGGGGGGATGATTAAAATTGCACGGTTTGTAATGGCATAGTTTTAGTCTGTGGTTAAATCAGAATCATCCGTGGTTAAATCCGAGAAAACACTACAGTGTTGATGTCTCTAAAGACTCTCTGTCAAACAGCATGCTTTGCGCCCAGTTATTGCTGGTTTGGGACCAATCATTAATGGCAATTTATATGTGAGAGAATGGCAAATAGCATGATTATAATTGTCAATTATTTTGGTTGAACAGTTACAACAATGTAAGCACAATTATGGCGTAAGAGAGGTTCATGTTTTTTTTATCAGTGTTGTGGAGCTGCTGTTCAAGGATGAGATCAAGTATCAAAGGCGACCTACAGGAAGCCTCAAACTCAAGGTATGGGATTTTATTGCACTTGCAAATCTGCTTGTACTGTAAAACTAAACAAAGCCTGTGATTTCTTTTTCCACACAGCCAATTTAACATTTTCATATATTATGTACAATGCAATGCAAATGCAGGACTGCCCGAAAACCATGTGCAAATAAGGTGCTTTGTGTGGTATAAACTTAGGTTTTTGATGTTCTACTTGTAATATAAAACAAATTCTACCAAAGATATTTATGGCTTTTTAGTTTAAAGAATGATATCATTACCACAGTTAGAAGCGTCAGCTATACCCAGCCAAAGAAAGTCAGGTAAGATGTTCACGAGTTCAAGCTACAAATGATCACACTTACTTGCACTATAATAACTAGATTTGTGTCAACTCGCTATTGCTGAGCTTTGAGTATCACTGTAAAGTTATTTTGCACCTCCATTGTGTCAGGTACCAGTACTTTCCAGTTTTATTTATTTAATGAACAAGACCAAACCAGTAACTCAACATTTGGAGGTTTCATCGTCCACCAAACTTCAGCCAGGGTGTGCAACATTTGCATGCCGCTCAACAGAGAGTCCTTAAAAGAAACTTAATGTGGGTTCACCACAACCAAATTCGAAACTGTGAAACTATTAAGGTATTCCTGGAGGCTAAAGTGACCTTTTCTGATTGCTTGGATTTTTTAATATGTTCAAGTTTAAGGTTGAAGTAGCGTCCTTACCCAGATCTAACGATTGGAAAACGTCCTGTTTACGAAATATAAACAGCAGAAGTTTCGTTTCTACGGATGAATCTCGCGGCAAAATAGAGATATGATGCTGGAAAAATGGTGTTTGCGGGTAGGAAAGAATTTCCTGACCTGTCACTTTATGACAGATCCATTTGATAAAACCATTGAACAATGAAACTCGAAGCCCTCATTGATCATGGATGCTACACGTGAAAGAGCTCTGGCGGCTTTCGACAGAATATTTCAAGAACATGGGTAAATGAAGTTTCTTTTTCTTGTGGAGTTCTTGTTTTCTTTGCAAAGAAGTAGCGTTAATGTGCTCTTAACTCCTCGCGGGCTGAGGCATCTGTTGGGACGTTTGTCTCAAAATCCAGGAGAAAGCGCCGAAGAAGCCAGAAGGCGCTTTTATTTTCACTGGCGGTGGCTCAAAATCTTCATCAGAATCTTTTGAAGACGCTTTAGATGTCGATGGCGTGGTGTTTTGACTGCCGACTTCGATCCTTTCTTCCTTCAGAAATTGATGAAGAAGTCCATCACCCTCTAGTTTCCGTTCAACATCCTTTGCACTTTTAAATTTGCGTGTCACAATCCTCCATCCAGCGTCTTCGAGTTTCGCTGTATTCAAGCGGATTCTTGAACCGCCACCCAAGCCACGAATACTGTGAAGGCTTTTTGACCGGCTTTTCGGATCTTGGTCATCCATAAATACTACTGAACTCTTTCTTTGATAAATAAATCAATATATGAAAAATATATCTCTGTAATATAACTATAATTCGAGTATGAAAAGCCTTTCCACTAGTGAGTTCTCGGAAAGGAAGTTGCTGTCATCACGCAGTAAGTAGGGACCTTTAGCAAGAACGACGGGGACAGATGGCAACGGCTACCAGAAACACAAATTGACTTCCGGAAATACTCTGCGCATGACCGGGGTTGTTTGCTCGCGGTCGTCCACTCCGCGCGAACGTGAAACTGGTCATTTTGGCGTTGTCGGAAAACGTGAGTATTTCATCGGTTATAGTTTACAGATTGTACCTTTGTATTTCATGACATCGATTAGGAACTATCCTGAGTGAACTGTCTAAGGTTTTTCTGAAAGGCAGAGTTCGTGTTATCTTTGTTATGTGAATAACACTCGTATATTTTGCACACTGATAGTAACTGAGAGAAATGCCTTTTACCATGACAGGACCACCGACTGTAGGAAAAAATGTTTTGATTCCACTGAGTTTTGCGATGGCCATGAATGTCAAATATGTAGTTCAGCACTTGGTTAGTGACAAGACTGATGACAGACACTGGTCGGCTGAACAGCGGGATCATGTCGCTGTACCGGCAAGGATACGCAACACGTTTGAGTAACAAGCATAAGCCCTCGATACCATCGCATAGTCGCTTCGTTACTCACATCTGAAGGTTGCAGGGAGTTGTAGCGCTTGAGCAAGACGCGCTATGTGTTCCTTTTGAAAGCGAAAATCTGCATAACAATCTGCTGAACTGATGTCATCAAGATCAAAGGCAGGATAGTTTTCGTTGTTGAAATCAGGATTTTTAGGCTGGAACTTTTCGTACGAAATAAGAAATTCTTCGTCTGAGATCATCTTACTGTCATAACATATCGCCAGGAGATCCCGGAGTTCTTTAAAACTCGCCATTCATCAATGATAAATTCGTTTTCTTCACTTAAGTTGGTGTTAATTTGTGTTTACTCCGTCACACACGAAGGTGACAGCTAAAGTATTTTGATTTTGGCGGCGACGGCATAAAACTATCCCTAGTCCTTCTCGGTTAATCACGTCGCCGTCGCCCTCAAATCCCAATGCTAAAGGTCCCTATTATAGCGAGCGAGGTGTCGTTGCTAGGTGAAGGCGTCAAGTCACGCTCTGATTGGTTTCGTGGGAAAAATAGGTCAACCAAAAAGGTCAATTTCACCGTATATGGGAGAGTATTCTGTGTTTCACCGCTGGAAATAGATACTGTGGATACAGAAAACATCGCTGCCATCAAACAAGGCACGAAGCGAGAGGAAATGAGACTTTTTCCGAAATTTATGGCCGATTTACAGCTACAACAGTCAAATAAGCCATGATAGGATGCTATATTTTTTAATCATACTTCGCAACGATATATCGTCTGGATTTCAAACTTGGCAGGGCAAAAGTATTTAGAAAAAGGAAACTTTACACCGCAGTGCGTGCTCTGGAGTGAAATACTTCCCGAGTCATGGAAACTCACATCTCATCGAGGTAAACTTTTATAATTTTGGACATAAAAATGTGACACTTCAAAATGAAAATGCGCACTGCGGTGAAAACTTGAGTCTTTGCTTATATTAGTTGCATACCAAAGATTACCATGATATGATAAATCCCAGTTCAGTTTTGAGACTTTGGGTGATTTGAGGAGTGCTTGACCATGCCCCTTATCCTCCTGAATTCCACACATTCCTTAACAGGTGTCTCCCCCCTGAATATTTTTTCTCAAACTATGAGGATTGAAAAACAACTGATGGTAAAGTGACCTTGCCACCGTTTATTGTTCTGTTAAAATATAGCTGGCAAACCTAGCCAAATTTGGCCAATTTAGCCTCCAGGAAATACCTTAAAGCAGTAGAGAAGGTTAATTTAAGTAATTTTTATAATAAAAGAACAAAATGTGTGCCAAAATCATTTATAATGCTTAAGTGGAACTGGCACTTACTGTAAACCCTATTCCCAGCTGAATTGCTGACATAAGAGCTGAAGAAGGAGTCTGTAGCAATTTACAAAAACATTAGTTACAATGAATACACAAATCATGCATTAGCCATAATGACTAAATTAATTAATGTCAACAGCAGTGATGGGCTCAGTACAAAATAAACTGTAAGGTTCAACTAAAAAATTTGGAAACAAACCAAAGAATTATTGACAAATAGACATAATGCAAGATGCAAAGCAGTATGATGTTACAACTTATATAAAATAATCTACATGTAAATTTATGAGAACAAAGCTGTCGGTATCATGAGGTCACAAGTTCAAACCCTGTTGAAGTCCTGAATTTTTTTCAGGCTTCTTTACGCAATTGCATATAATTGCAATCACAACTGCGAGGATCATCCTTCACTTGAGCCAACAATTTGTTGTCATTTATTATGAACATGTCAAACAGAAAAGCAATTTGTACATGTATAAAACAAGCTGCATTTCAAGTCACTTTACAAGAAATCTGGGAATAATAGCATTTAGAGAGATGTCCCTACCTTTTTGTATGTTGTTTCTCCAGTCTCATCCACACGACGATGACCCAGCTTTGCCCGTGGAGTTGAGGGATTCTTGTCTCTGTCTTTGTCACCAGATGTGAAGGACTGTGTTCGTGACATCTTGAAAGAGAAAGTAAAAAAGTCAATAACAAATAAAACAACTAACACAAACTATTACACATGAAAGGCTATTCTGTGGAGTAATGAAAGAAGTAAGGAGACCCAAGGTGGTTTGAATCAATCCAATAAGTTGCGCACTGTTTTTATTTTCAAGTCAGCTAAGGATTCTGAGAGCGTAAAACTGCATGTCTAGAAACTATATGTACACTGTAGCTTTCTCATTGTGATGTTGGCAAGATACCATGTACAAACAGACACTGTAATTAGACCACCTTATGAACAACCATCTCTGGTGAGTGACCCTGACAACTTTAAGCTCTAACAGTCTGAAATTGTCTCAAGCTTTTAAGTTACCTTCTGTAAGCAAATGCCTTGGGAAAACAAACATTACAAAAGTATACACCCTGTACCTCTCACTTGTGATAACTGATGATTATTTCAATGAAATGTGTAACTTAAACTGTTAGTTTATATTTGCACGTGCATCCAGCTTGCCTTAATGTTTTAGTTGGCAGCTTATGGGAGGTTCAACTGTAGTTACCGTATTTATTCACTTATAAGGCGCACTCGGTTATAAGACGCACCCTAAACTTTTGAAGACGATTGTGACAAGTGAGCAAAATGAAATTTTCACGTAAATACCCTGTTATAAGGCGCACCCAGAAATACGGGAAATTTTGCTGATCATGTTTGCTGTACTTACGACAATTTGCTTCCAAAAGTTATTACCGTTAATTACAGTGCTTTCAGTCTAAAAACAAAAGCATTACAAACATTAGCAAAAAAGTCACACATGGACATTAGCA
>OX419336.1:43978867-44011367 GCA_948470475.1 Galaxea fascicularis | reverse complement strand
CCTGGGAGCGGTTGACAGCTGTGTAAAACACAATTATTTGTTTTTTTTCTATTTTGTAGCAAAAGGAAACAATCTGTACAACTACCAGTAGACGTTTTGTGTGAGAAAACAACCCATAAATTGAAGTTGCTTCTCCCCCTCCTTCCTTCTTTCATTGTTGAGTTTCAAGCAATTTGTGCAGACATGTTAGCTGTTTGACACTATAGCAATAAATGGGAGCAAGCAGATCAACATTAATCACAAACATAGGTTGTAGTTAAGGGCTAGTTCACACTTTGACATAAGCATAAGCATAAGTATAAGCATAAACACAAAAGCATTAAACATAAGCATAAAATATGTGTAAGCTGGGGTTACATAAGCATAAGCACAAGGAATGGAACTTTTTCCATTCCTTGTGCTTATGCTTATGCTTATTGCAATGAAGTTTCCAGAAACCAAGAGAACAATTTAGAACATTGAATTGCCAAACCACTATTTCATAAGCTGTGCTTGAAATTTCTCCTTATTCCGGAACATTCTGTTGAGTTATTTTGAGGATATCTCATCATGAGCATCTAGAATGATCTTACTGCTAAAAATAGTGTTTTAGAAATAGGTATGATGTAATTGGCTCGAGATGTCAGCCTTGGAGAGGTTCTTTTCTGAGGTTAAAGATACTACAGAATTGTAAAGTTATATTGCAGATAAATTAAGTGTTTGAAGTGGAAAACAAGAATCTTCTTCTGGCTTTGTGACACCCCTTATGCTTATGTAACCCAGGTTCACATATATATTTAACTTAAGCTTATGTTTATGCTTATGCTTATGCTTATGTCAAAGTGTGAACCAGCCCTAATGTTCTTCCATTCTGATAGAGCTTCAGGTTCCATTGTAGAACTGATTGATGTGGTCTGTCCTCCAGAGAGAAGAAGAATTATCAAGGCATGTTACTGTTTCCAGCTTTTCTTAAATAAATCAATCATCACTATGCTACTAAGTCACTTCTAGTAATACCCATTTTTTTTTAACAGCCCTCATCATGGAGAGTCAAACTACTCCTTAAAATACTCCTTTTTGTAGTGGTATTTTTGTTGCATCCATTGGTTATGTCACTATGTACTAAATATATTGCCGGTTTTCACTGTCACACCTTCATCCAAACCATTCAACAAATAAAGTCAAGAGTCAAAGAGAAAAAAGAAGAAGAATATTCAAACAGTCTCGCAAAGATTCAAGTCTTTGCATGTTTCGTGCGGGAGATATTTGAAGACATGTTTTACTCAAATTTATAAGGCAGCTGGAAGCTAACTCAAACAGATGTCATCATGTTTTGCTATAAAAAGCCTGTATTCACCTTCTGAGGGCTCATAAACATCTACAAAGAATTATGAGTACTTATTCCCATTCAAGGACTGTTCAGATTGCAAAATCTCAGCATTTAAGTCACCTTTTTTAACCTATGTGACAACATTCTTGGCCGCCAGTGTAATATCGTGTCATGCAAAAGCTTAGAAATTCAATCTTGCTCTATCACATGACGAAAAACCCTGTCAAACTGAAAATATGTAAAAAGATATTTCTTCAGCTGTTCTTTGACTAATAACTAACTAAACTAAAATCTCAAAAGGATTGATAATTCCTTATTTTTTTAATGTTGATGACATCATGTGAAAACTGAGAATACCCTGTGTTTAGTCAAAGGAAGAAAGAGAGTGAGATGGTCTTTGACATCAGCAGGATTTGAACCTGTGACCACCAGCGTAAAGGCAACAACCATGTTCACTTTCAAGGCTATACACTAGCATAGTTCATGAGGTGAAAATAGGCTATTGATTCCAAATGGTTGCATGTGATGGTCACTCCAATTGATGGTTGTCTTCGTTCATTAAGAAAGGAAGTGCTCATTGAATGGTTTGTCATATGATTAGAGAAACCTCTAAAGTGGCTCAATGAAGCACCTTTGCAAAAAAATTGAAAAGGAAATGAACATCTTTTTACGCCCTTCTTGTCATTAGCTAAATAAAAGCCTTGTGGACAGCAGTGTGTGTACTCAGAGTTGCTGAAAATTGACTTACGATGGTCCAAAACTCAAAACTCAATGGGACAAACTGTTTCCTCAAAACTGATTTACTTCAGTCTGAATCTCGTGGCAAACAAATTCCATTGAGAGTGGTAATTTTGACCTTTTCTCTATATGAATCTTTTCAACAGAGCTGATGACCTTTATTCAATCTGTAGTAACCTGAAGTGTTACATTAGTTCTCAGTGTTGGCATGGGGTCAAATCAGATTTAACCAATAAAAGTAATGAATAACATAAACTATGAAGAGAGATCCTGTATACCACTGGAAATAGAGAAATCAGTGATTGCCTTGTTTCTGTTGTTAAGTTTCCATAGCATGAAATTTTTTCCTGGTCTTTCAACTAAGCTGCAAGTGTTTGCAAAGTTTAGTGTCATTTATCATAAATGAGTGGAAATTTTGCCTGGTGTTCTGAATAAGATTTTTTTATTCGTCTCACTGATAGGTTAGAACATAGTTGAAGATAACAACTTAATGCAGTGATAGAATTTTTACAATGAAAACAAGTCTTGTTGAGATAATTATTTTTATAATATTGTAGTTTAAACAATCCTATTTGATTGTTGTTTTGATGAAGAAATCTCAGAATGCTAAATCCCTGGACACTGCAAGAGAATTTTCCCTAGAACACAATATTCCTATTTACTACTGGCTTGGGAAGGAAGGATGGGCATCTCATGAGGCGTGAGTTCACTCAACTTTTATTTCTATGTTCATTTTGGGTGTGCATGCTTTAGTAAACTGTTAAACTTTGCAAAATTTCCTGGTCCTCAAAGTCAAAAATCTTTATTGGAAGTATTAGAAAGATACTAAATAAAACGTCATGACAATATTGTGACCATACAACTTTTCTCTTTTTAGACCATCAGCTCCATATGACATCGCGGTTGTTGCATCATTTGGTTACCTGATTCCTAACCATATCCTCGACATGTTTCCATGGTATAGAAAATATGAAAATTACATTTTACTTCACTGCAGATGTTACAATCTGTAAATGCATGTAAAGAATTATATATGGCCAACTTCTTTTAGCCAATATATCAGAATTTTAGTAAAAGGCTTGGTTGAGGTGCTGCTTGTTGTAATTATAATAGACTTGGTACAATGTTATCAGCCAGTATAATCCATTCAATCCAGGGTCCAGCAAATAGTTTAAAATGTTTGTAACCAATAAACACACAGCATGTATATCTCCTATGGACACCTATCCTTTTAATCTGCAGCTTATGCCTTACAAGTACTTAAAAGTAACTGAGAATAAGTCTTATTCTCAGTTACTTTTTCCGTGGCAGAAGCCATGTGATAATCAAATGTATTCCTTTAGTGGTGCCATCAACATCCATCCATCTTTACTGCCGCAGTGGAAGGGAGCTGCACCAATGTCACATGCAATATTGACTGGAGCTAAGGAAACGGGAGTATCCATCGTTGAAGTCTCCAGAGACAGGTAAATCATATGGAATGGAAATTAAAGTAAAGCCTTTGTACAAAATACTTACTAAAAGAAATGGAGTGAGTGACGCTGGATCTGTGCCACTGCAGTTATTCCTATATGCGATAAACTGAGTGGGTATTACAGCCTTTCCTTCCCCACCCCTAAAGGGAATGCTAGCCAGGAGAGCAGTATTTTGACTGCAAGCAGTCTTTTTCTTCTCTTCTTGTATAAAATTAAGTCCTAAACATTGAATCTAGCAAGCGCTGAGCAGTATGAAGCCTCAAGAAGCCCCTTTTCTTTCTCATTTTCATCTGTTCACACATTAGTGATGGTCCACTTCAGAATTTTTTCCTCACCACACTTAGGTTTAATAGCATCCCAACAGTACAGCCCCTTTGATACCCATAGGTACATATTGTGTCAGTAGAATTTCCCACTCATATCTAGTGTAGTTGAATGCACATTTATATGCATGATTTTGTTGCATTCATTTGCTAGATTTGATGCTGGACAAAGTCTGATGCAAGAGAAATACAAGGTTTGAAAACACTGCAGTCTTTACTACTCATCCACATGTGTTTTCTTACTGAAGCATATTTTTTCAAAGGTTCCTGAAGACATTATGTACGATGATCTTTCTGATCAGCTTGCAATTCTTGGTACCAAAATGGTGAGTCATTTTGGAAGTAATCATTGTTTTTTACTCAAAACCAATGTTAAAATTTTTGGAACCAGTAGTCCCACAGTTTAATGTTATGATTAAGCCATAGAAAACGTTTTCCATGTTTGCATAGCCTGGTATAAGTTACACAAGAGGGCATGCAAACCTATGATGACCCTAACCCTTCTCGTGTTTATATCAGGGTATGCCAGTACAGGAAAAGATTTTCTGTTACTTTTATAAAGTAACTTAACACAACATAAAGATCGTGATGTCACAGTCGTATTTGAGATGAGATATGTTCCTCCCATCAAAGACATTTTCCTGTTTTAAAAGTCTAGTTTTCACAACTTTGAGAGATAAGGTTTCTAAAAAAGGAGAATTTATCCTCACACCAGCGAACCTCCAAGAAGTCTCGTGTACACCAATGTATGCATGGATAAAATAATAATTGCTAATTACACCCCACAAAATGTACAAGAACCAAACACACACGTCCATGTATATCTTTAACCAGCCAGAAAAGCAATTGCATACTATAATTATTATCAGTTTCTTTTTGTATTCTCAGCTGATGTACACTCTTAAAAATTTAGAATCCTTACGAAAAAACCCGGTTACACAAGAACCAGCGTTAAAGGCGAGTTGGGGTACGTGCACGGTTGAGCTCTGTTACAAATTAAAAGCTTATTAGGATAATGGATTGTTGGTGATCTTGCCTCCTTGATTTCATATGTTGTAGCTCGTCGCCTGACTAAAGAGGTTGGTTACATCGACTGGACTTATCACACGTGGTCGTACATAAGAAGGAGATGGAATGCACTGGCATCCAGGGTAACACAATAACTATACAGCACTCCTTTTTATTCAGAGTCAGTCAAAACAACGATGAACAGTCATGCTAAGTCGCGAAGATTCTCAGTCCCGTTGATCCGAGTGCATGAGTACTGGTAATGGTAACGAATCCGATCCAACCAACGCGTTGGTCAACATGTCGGCCAACGTGTCGGCCGACGTGTCGGCCGACTGTTGGCCAACAGTCGGCCGACTGTCGGTCGACTGTTGGCCAACTGTCGGCCGACTGTTGGCCAACAGTCGGCCGACGCATTCGCCGGTATCTTCTACAAAGGTAAATATCACGCGTTGGTTATGTGTCGGTTACGTGTCGGTGCCGTGTCGGTGCCGTGTCGGTGTCAGTCAAGGCGATCGAGAAGGAATGTAGGAGGCAACTGGGCGGCCTGCTGCCATTTGTCCATCGACTTCGATTGGTAAAGAAGTTGCTTCCCTTGACTGTGGCTGATAACTTCTATTCGTGAACAGATGCGTGAACTACAAAAACGGTTCCTTTAGGAACCACCAAATCTGACAAAGTGATAAGCAACAAGTGCTTATACCTTACGTAACATAATGAACGAGTAAGCCTAGAAACGAGTTATACTGAGCTCCCCTGAGACTTGGTACCCAGTAACAAAATTCAAAGTTATTTATACATCCACGTCGGCCAATGCATCTGTGAAGTGTTGGCCGACGCGTTGTTTGCGTTGGCCGACGTGTTGGTCGTGTGTCGGTCGACACGTTGGTTGTGTGTCGGCCGACGTGTTGGTTGTGTGTTGGTTGTGTGTCGGTAATATGTCGGCCGACACGTTGGCCGACATGTTGACCAACGCGTTGGTTGGATCGGATTCGTTACCATTACCCAAAAACTGGTGGTGGATTATAGTTTAGTCGGGTGTTCAGCGAGATTTGTTATCTGCTGCACTGTAATAGGCTAATGTCAAGCTTGAGGCAGTAGGCTACAGCTTGCCTTTATCAAAGTCATTTTATGATTCGATCGCTCAAAATAAGTTTTAAACGGAAAACACACAGATCCTTGAAGACAACCAAAAACAAGAGAGCATGCTCTCGGCGGCTTAAAAAGTTGTTCACTGACCAATTCCAAGATCACAGATTGGCGGACTTAATTTCGGGGAACTTATTTCGAGGCTTCTGTTTTCAAGGCAGCCGAGGTGATTATAACTTGTCGTGGTATTATTCGCTTCACTATTTAGGTTGGAGTGTTGTCCAGCTGGGAAGGCAAAAAAGTTAAATTAATAAAGATGTCAAAGGAGTTTCGCAGCCGTAAGTACTTTCATTGTTATTGTTACTGCGGTGAAAGCTATTTAAAGTACACTTCGTACTAACATTTTCGTAAGCTTTTTTACCAATTACTCCAGTCTTGGGCCGGTCTGGTTTGGGTAGGAAGCTGGCTGGGCCTCCAAGTGATATAAAGAACATTTCTAGTTTGTTGCACAGTGCAACAAAGATCCCTTCAATCCTTCCTGGTTGGTAGCAGTGGTAGATTAGTCAATCAGTGCCTGGCCAAAGCAACGCTTATGATTCTACCAAATATTGTCACATCTAAATGGAAAGCCTGAAAGAGTTCAAGGCTTCAAGTCGCCGTAGTGTAAATAGTTTGTATCAGATTGTGTTAATGTAGTCGACCAGTAGCATGCAAGTCGTAAGATGAATAGATGGATGATGGATGGATGAATAACATTTATTCATCCATTTTTTGTACACTAGTTAATAGGTATTGAATTTACTAGGTAGATGTCCTCAATTAGCTAGTCTTTAGCGAAATACATTGACACGCTAATAAAGTTTTCATTCATTCATTCATTCAGGATAATTTAAAGCGTTATGTTCAATTATGGTATTTACTTTTCACTTCACATGCTTTGGACCGTCTTTCTACCTCAACGTTACCTTTTTCCCTCGCAGTTTCTCCAGAAGAGAAGCTGTCTACAGTCCCAGGAGAAGCGCGATTTGACAGAGATCTTGACGTCCTCCATATTAGATGCAAGGTTTGAGCTCTGTTTCTGTTTACATACTGGCAGACCTTGAGGTATCCGTTAGGCGGCCATCTGGGAGATGATCATTGTTGGTTCGTAATAAACCCAATAAATGAATGTTGATATATACGTAGTTTCAAGTTTATTCAAGTTTATTAGGAAAATTGAGACATACGAAATATTATGTACCACTGTTCGCAGTTGCTACAGCTATTCGAGGCGAGCAGTGGCTTGACGCATAGAATTAAATATTACCATACAGTACTAAGTAGAATACAACAATACTAATACTAAGTAGAATACAACAATACTAATACTAAGTAGAATACAACAATACTAATACTAAGTAGAATACAACAATACTAATACTAAGTAGAATACAACAATACTAATACTAAGTAGAATACAACAATACTAATACTAAGTAGAATACAACAATACTAATACTAAGTAGAATACAACAATACTAATACTAAGTAGAATTACAGTTACAATACTGTAAAGTAGACTTAAGTATTCTCATACAATACGTTAAAATAAACTTACAGAACCAAGTATAAAGTCGGAATGAGATACCAGATAATGAAACCGAGAAAACAAAGTTTACATGTGGGAAAGACAGAGATTCACAGGAGAATTAGAGAGATTATGTGAGAAGCTGGAAGGACAATGCAACTGTAATGAGTTCAGTTCTCAAGGCATATTCAAATTCAGTAGATCAATACACTCATTTGTCTCCGAGAGTTTCTGAAGGAGCATATTGTGAGTGTTGCGTTTAAATTTCGCTATAGGTATTTGACGAATTTCATTAGATAAGTTATTCCAGATTCTAACTCCGTTCCTTGAAAAACGGACATGTTTTGCTTGTCTAATCTAGAGTATTCGAGTATTGCTTGTCTAATCTAGAGTACTCTTGTTGATGATCTTGTGTTATGTGAATGAATATGATGTTGGTAATTAAACAGATTACTTATTTGAGGTGGCGATGTGTTATTTGAGACGTCATGCATTAAGATTGCTACTGACTTGAAGTAAAGAAGATCTACACATAGCGTAAGTTTTATAATCACCAAAAAATCATGAGGCGAACGGCACGTTTCTGAAGACGTAGGATTTTGTTTCTGTAGATTTTGTCTGCTCGGCCCCACGCTGATATACCATGTAATAAATAGGGTTGAACCAGTGATCTGTATATATGTTGTAAAGTATTAAGTGGTACGAAATGTCTTAGTCTAGCTATAATACCAATCAATGTACTTATTTTAGAGACTATATGTAAAATATGATGTTTCCAGGAGAGGTTCTCATCAATAAGCACACCTAGATATTTAACATAACTTTTACGTTCCAAAGACAAGACAGAAGAAGAGGAAGGAAGAGCAGAGGAAGGAAGACAAGGAAGAGCAGAGGCCCTAGGACTGACCCTTGGGGGACCCCAGATAATACTGTCGCTTTTTTAGATATGTTCAAGGGGCCGATTTCTGTTATTTGCTTACGACTAGTAAGGTAGGAAGTAAACCAGTCATTCACAATCCCGTGTATACCATAATGGTCAAGTTTCTTTAAAAGTATTGAGTGGTTGACTGTGTCAAAAGCTTTTGTAAATCAATAAATATTCCGCAGGTGCACAGCTTTCTATCCATATTAGTTTGAATTTGATTGGTGGTTTCCAAAACCGCTTTTCACAAAAACCATATTGTGAATCATAGAGGATACTGAATTTTTTCGAAGATTCGGTTGAAGACTGGAAGTAGTGATATGGGTCTTTAGTATCACCCAACTAGTGGACTAATGCAAATCTTGCATTTTGATTGGCTACGCTACTAGAGAACTATTAGTAATAGTCCTCGAGTAGCAATCGAGCGTGACGCTTTCTTTCGTTTTATTCCCAAATAAATATTTCAACTTGCATTTGCTAACTTTATAATTGCCTTTCTGTCCGACTAGTTGGATGATACTAAAACAATTAGATCCTTCGCGCGCCTTCAAGGGCCACGGGTCAATAGCCTATTTGGCTTCGCCTCATGGGTTATTGGTTCATATCCCTTGCGGGCTACGGGTCTAATTGTTAAGTAGTTGGATGGGTCAGATTCATCATTACTTTTGTGTATTGGGATAACTTTAGCAAGTTTTAATTTAGAAGGATATATTCCATGTTCAACCGAAATGTTAATTAGTACAGATAGGGAGTGGCTAAGAATATGTCTTGCTGATCGCAAGATGCGAGTGGGAAAATAATACAATCCATGAGCCTCGTTTAATGGAATGTTCATAATTTCAGATACTATTTCAGTTTGTGTTACTGGACTGAAAAAGAAAGAATTAACATTACGTGATTTTGGAAGATAATAAAAAAATTCCTTCTGTGAGTTTGGCATTTTGGAAGCTAGGTTATGACCAATCGAGGAAAAATACTTATTCATAATGTCAGGAAATTTCTGAGGAATTGTATGAAATTTAATAATAATAATAATAATAATAATTTAATCATTTCTATCGCGCCGGCTACATTGAAATATGTTCGCGGGCGCGTTACAATCGGTTGAAAAATAATTGGGAGAATTCTCGACAGTGAGTTATGCAAACCCTCGACTTCGTCTCGGGTTTGCATAACTGTCTCGAATTCTCCCAACCCCTCTCGTGTTTATATCAGGCTATGCAAACACGGAAAACGTTTTCTATTGCTTAAAATTCTATAATGCACAGGTAGCCAATGAAGTTCAAAAAGCACTGGTGAAATATGATTAAAGCACGAAATATTACAAACAAGGCGCGCGGCAGTATTCTGAACACGTTGTAACTTAGACAGTTGAGTTTGAGGCAAACCATACAACAGACTATTACAATAGTCAATTGGACTCGTCACCAACGCATGCACAAGCAATTTAGTAGACTCAACTGACAGAAATTTCCTTATTCGCCTAATATTATGCAAATAAAAGTATGATGCACTACGAATTTTGTTAATAGTAGTGACCATACTGAGCTTCTGGTCAAACCAACAGCCCAAGTTCTTGGCTTCTTGGCAAGGGGCAATGAGATGATCATATCCCGGGCGTTTGAGTGAGGTGATATGTTTCATAGCTTTACGTTTGCGACCCAAGAGTTTGTTTATAACTTCCTAGATCTTTTTAATGTTACTTAGGTTATCTTCGAAATTTTGTGGAAGAAATTCCTTTTAATAATTCGTGTAAGCATCAGTATTTTGTTACGATAGATTTTGTAGGTTTTAATGTCACCAGAATAATAGAGTGAATTCTTCATCTTAATTGATCTTCTGATGCCTCCTGTTATCCAGGGTTTTTGTTGTTTTTTTAAACTGCGTTTTGAAATTGGTTTTAATGGGGCGTGCTCATTGAGAAGCTTGTTTAGTTTATTGTGAAATGTAGAGAATGACTTGTTTGTGTCTGTCTTATTACAATTTGTACCTATTAAGTCAATTTGAGATAGCTCATTTAGGAACTTTGTCTCTGAGTAGTTTGAGAAGTCACGAGTTTAGTATACAGAATTGAGAAAAGTGGTCTGTTAGATTCGACAGATCCGAGACTATGTTACCACTACAGATACTATATTCTAGACTATTAATAAAGATGTTATCAATTAATGAGGAAGAGTTGTTGTGAACTCTTGTTGGGTTCTCAATTGTCGGAGTCAGGTTCAGGCTTTGTAAAGAGAGAATAAAATTTTGGGCGTGAGTACTAGTATGGACATGGAGAAGATTTATGTTAAAGTCATGCATTAGAATAATCTGTTTTTCAGTGGCGCTAAGTTTTTCCATCGTCGAGTCAAAATATTCCTGGAAACACTCAAGGGAATTATGCTGCCTATACAATACTCCACATATTATGTTTGCGTTTTTGGGAAGATGTAATTCAGTAAAATAATAATAAATTGGGAGACGATCAAGATAGTTTTTGGTAGGAAGAGAAGAATTGAGAATATTATTAAATTGGCCATGTGCGGGAATCAGATCGCTGTAATTGAAATATGGAAGCTCGCTTAGGAGTGTTTTGTTACCTTAGTAGATTGGCTGTTAATGTTCTTATGAAGTAGTGACATCACCAGAAGATCCTAGGCGAGCTGCGAGACTGGACAAATCAGTTGAATTTTTAATGGCGATCGGATTAGAGCTTTCACTTTCCTCAGCAAGATGGTTGAGTTCTAGGCCCAACAAAATGAGAAAAGATATCTTTCCTTTAGTGTCTTGGTGTCAGATAATAAGCTCTGCAAGGTGATCGTAGATAGCAGCATATTCTAAAGATGAGTTCTCTCGGAGGCCAATATCCACAGGATCGATCCTGTTTACTTCTCTACGGGATACCATTACACGTTCACGGGCGGTGCGCCGGGTAAATTTACAAATCGGTTTCGGCCGAACATCAGACGCGTTACGAGATGGCACTCGATGGGCAGTGTCAAGGTCATAAGGATGAATTTCAACTCTAATTGTGTTGAAGATTCTCATCCAAAGTTGTAACGTTTCATCTGCGCTTTCTCGTTGCTAAACCTCAGGAACGCCTACTGCTTGATGTTGTATGAATATGAATATTTTAATGCTTGATCCAATGAAGATGATATTTTATCCACTTGAGATGACAGGTGATCTAAAGATTTTTCAATAAGAGACATCCTGTCGTTGACATATTTCTTAAAATCTTCTTGGATGTTGTTCAGAGTTGCCGTAGTATTTTCCTCATCGGTACCTTCAAATGAATTGGCATGGCCGCCATTTCGTTGAGCCTTAACTTCGTCTCGTAGGTTGCGTAATTCTGCAAAAATTTCTTGAATCTTATCTTTTAACTTGTCATTTTCCAGTTTCAATGACTGGACTGCAATTTTGAGTCTCAAAAACTACTCTTTAGTGGAGAGCTTCAAAATAAGCGTCTTGTCTGCTACGCACACATGCGCAGAACTCAAATAGCGGTATATTACGAACCGACAAAGCGTAAGGCCAACTCCCATTTGGCTTGTTAATCAGTTGCTATCGTGGGTTTCAAACCCGTACAAGCCTGACTTATTCTCATGCAGCGGTTTCTTTTCGGTACTGCTGAAATTACGTTGATAACCGCTAGTACTCATCTTTTGTACACTATATTGATTTTTAAATATTCATTCAGAGAACCATTACAACTTCGTCTGTTTTGCTGTAGGATGGCTGGGTAGGTGTTACAGAGCTACAGTTTGAAGCCAAAACTGTAATCACTGCTCGGGATTTTGCCAACTCGTACCTGCAGATCAGTACTCTAAAAGGTTCAACGAAGAAGTGTTTTGAAAATTTGCCGTGGAAGGAGAGTTGATTAAGGGCCTTTGTTCTGGTCGGTCAGTGGTGAAGCGTGGATGCTTCAGGCAGAAGACATCTTTATCATCATCATTGATGGAGATTGAAGGAGTTTGCGAAAAACGGAGAATGAAGTAGCGCTGCTGCTTTCCGCAACGAATAGTCCTCAAGAACAAATACTGCTGTAGTAGCACTTTCTAATCATGGATGGATTCTAATTCGTTCAAATAACAATCAAAGTCAGTGTTGAGACTCGTGTATGTCTTCATAGGCGCAATTTCGCACCCTGCACGGTGTCTGCTTGCTCAAGCTAACAATCGTCTACGTAGTAGTGAATACATGTATATTAAGAATCTTTATTTTTTAAGAGAGTCGCAAGCTTGCCTTTGACTTCGCTAATCGGAATGCCGGTATTTAATCTACCTTTTCAAGTCCTTTAATAGGGACAGTCGTTGACAGTCCAACATAAAATAGTAATAAGCTTGCATCTGGATTTTTCGTCGGTACCAGTTTGAAGCGACAAATTCTTGATCGCTTTGTTTTCCCAGGGAATGAACAATAATAGGAAATTTGTAAATTGGTTATGAAAGCAAACTTAGATAAACTGCATCTCGTCCGTTTACAAAAGTGGAGCACATGTAGAGGCGGTGCTTGTCAAAGTAAAAGTTCGTCCTTTTTATTTCCTGTAAACCGGGAAAGACTGGAAAAATAGGCTTCCTTGATAAGCTTGTTTTTTATTCGATTACGCAACAACGAAACAAACACTTCCCCTTTTAATTAAAAGAAACAAGGTAATCAAAGGAAAAAAAGCATGAAGTTCAACATGGATGTCAGCCTTAACCATGCAATCAGCTTTCTATCTTGGTGGGTTATTTCTGTAGGCATGGTAATTCAGTCAATACAATCTTTGTACTAACCTTACCATCACGTGAAAAAACTGAGAATCACTAAAGAAAAGCCTTATTCTCAGGCCAACCTTGGACTGTCGTTATCGATTGTATACACATGACTGTACACTTCAGGTGACTACTTCTGGGAGAGTATGGTCTTGGATTTGTGTTAAAAAAAACGTCGCCATCGCTTTCTCGCATACAGTCGATAACGACCTAACTGCGATCAGGCTTTATTTTCCTTTCGATAGTAAACCTTTCCAGCGAGCGACGACATAAAATAAGAGGACATAGAGCGATGCTTCAATTGGGCCTGATCGCAGGTTAACAACGGCCAAAAACAAAATCGTTTTTTTATTGACGCTTTGCTTTCTATATGTAATTTTCTCTAATCTTGTATGAAAGGCACTGTCATACTTGAACTGTGGACTCTATACGCAAATTGTCAGGCAAACTCATTTTCCAATTATTGCCAAAGCTTAATCAAAAACCTCTAAATCGGCTGTAAAAAATTAAGAAGAAAATCTATTTCAGTTGGGCTGCGCTTAAGAACTGAGATTTGGTTTTCTTCAATTGAGTAACAAGCTATACATTACTGAAGATTCTTGTCCAGTTCATCTTTCGAATTGGCCTTCGTCCGACGGGAAAATTCTGCGTCAACCGTTTTCAAGCTTGATTCCTCGCTGACTGTTCCGCAAACAATGGCGGAGCTACCAATATAGCATTGTGAGCCTCGTCCAGTCATGCAATGTAACCCAGTCTTCCATACGTGATGGACATGCCCCACGATAAGGAAACCGAAAAAAGCGTTCTTTACAGGTCTGTTATGGGCTTTATTGTTCAGGAATAAATTTCCTGGCCGTGCAGAAAAGTAAAATATGTTATATAGTACTACGTATTCATATTTGTTACTCTGCCGTCTGCCGTCAAAAGCTGTTTAGTCAAACGATTCTCAGTAAGGCATTGCGTTACGGCAGTATCTATCCGTGCGTCGGGCAAAGGAGGGGTTAAACATCGTGATTTTTTCAAAGTGTTATGGTTTTCATGGAGCGAAGTTGTGAGCACATTTTGCTTTCCTTTTGAGTCTGTGGTTGATATTTCTCTTGTCATTCGAAGAAAAGCCACATTGAGGTTCCTCTGTGAGACTTTCTCAAAGTCCGTTTTTGTATGAGGTTCGCTCTTGTTTGATACGCTAGCTTTGGGACTGAACGGAGACACTGCAAGTCTCGAACAGTCTATCTAACTGTACGATTATAGGAAAATCGGTTGTTGTTGTTTTGTTTTGTTTTTTTACCTTAAACAGTTTGCTTTACCTGTACAAGAGACTACGAAAAACGTTACTGATTATACACATGCAGATTATAATAATCGTTTCTTTCAGGTTCTGAGCATGACCTCTCTTGTCAATGTCTCAAAGGGTTTCTTGCAGCCACGCTGAAACATCTACTGAATTTGAAGATACCCTTGAGCCGGATCTTATCTCAGTGCTGTGGTTGAAAAGGACTCCAAGTGCACTGATGTGTCAAGGATTGCCATCGATCTACGAACCGGATGTCTTGATCAGAAAGGCGGAGGCTTTGTTTTTACATTTTACAAGATTAGTCCATACTTTACTCAACAGAGAGTTGCGTAGGCAGTATGTTCCGTATATAATGGGATCAAGGAAAACTCATGAAAAAAATGGGAAAGTTAGCAACAAAGCAGTAAACTGCTTGATTTTCAAACGCTTCATAACGACCGCCTCCATACTCCATCCACAGGCAAATCGCATTGATGGGTGCGGTACAAACGGCAAACACCACAATCATGATGGCAAATGCTTTACATACACGGATATTTTTAAGGCGAGTTGCTTCTTGTTGAAGGTGTTGGTATGTATTCCTTCCCATTTGTGAAGCTTGAACTCTAAACCGTGATCTCCTCAGAGCTAATCCAGCCTGGATGTAACACACTGATATAATAATCAGCGGTAAGACGAACTGCATGACAGTTTTCAAAGAGAACATTACTTTCCGCAGATGGCCAGGTTGAACATTTCCACAGGACCATGGACCAAACTTGGCATCCCAAATGACGGGAGCTGTGAACGCTGTCGAAAGCAGCCAACACAGTACCAGCATACTGATTATTGTAGATCTTTTCAAGCGAGGCTTGAGAGGCGTCACAACTGCGCGTCTTCTGTCCATGGCAATGATGACCTGGGTGAACACGCGAAGGAACGGAGAAAATATCACCATGGGAAATAACACGCGGCATGCAATAGTGGACGAATTTTCGACATCAGCTTCTGTGTAAAAAACGGTTGGAGTTAACATCATCAAAATCAAAATGTCTACCACAGTCAGATGCAGCATTAACAGCTGATTTGTCGTCAATTTGCGTTGTTTCTTCTTGTTGATCTCGCGAAACACAAGAATGTTTTCAAGGATCCCAGCGACAAAAAACGTGCTGTAAAAGACTTGAAGAGTAATGATAGCTCGTCTGGTGGCTGGATCCGGTGGATTGGACGTCCATGTAACAGACATAATGTGCTGTCGGTGGTTAAGCAGCAATTCGTTTATCTGAAAGAAGACACAACGGTGAAACGTCTTGAACGGAACCGAGAATAACATCGCGTATTTTAGCGGTTGTAGTATGTTATTTGTTATTTTTTTTCTAATCACTAGCAGGACCCCATTAAGTAACCCCATGGCCAACCCAGGGTACACCCAAACCAGTGCTTCCTGTTACTACAAAACCGATGAAAGGGCGGAATTACAAAACCTTTGGTATAACGAGTAACCTGTTAAGAATCCTGCCTGACTTAACACCATAACCGGTGTAACTGCAGGTGAACTGACTGGAAAAATTACCTTTAGATGTAGATTTTGCCTTTTAGCAGAAAAAGTAATTAGATCAGAGCTCTATTAAACTGAAGATGACACTAAGTTTCTGTCGAAACATGTTTTTAAAGAGTGTCGTGTTGTTTCAGAAAATTTCGTTAGCGGCTCTATTTAATTTCTCACACGCAACTAAGTCAAATCTTGATCTTTTTAAAATGGAAATCATATTGTCTCCAATAACTGTGAAATGAATTTATAGAGAAGTCAAGTTTCTAAACATATTAATTGCAATTTTATTAACTTATAAATTATGAATGACCGGCCTTTGTTTTCGTTCGGCTTTTTGCTGGATAAGAAAAACACGAGGAAACTCTCAGTTGGCAGACATCACAAAACAAATGACTTCTATATTTTTCATCAGTTATTTGTTTATTCAGGTTCTTATGATTATGTTTTGCTTTTGCTCGGAAGTCGCTCAAAGAAACTGATATGAAGAAATTTTACAATTCTTGGAATGGGGTCTGTTAACTATGCAAAGCACGAAGCGGGGCAACGTTACCTGAACAAGATCACAGCCGATACTGGCTAAGAACTGAAATACTGCTAAGCATAGTTAAACACACTATAGAAGTAAATAAGGCGAATGAATTTTGAGTTCGGTTATAGTTTCCTACAACAATCTTTCAAAGTATTTTTAGAGTTTTGGGCTGCTTAATGTTCTGTGAGACTTGAGTCCACGGATGAGATCTTATTCCTGCTATCCGCTCTTGGATGAAATGCCAGGATTTTCAAGAGGTATTTTGATGACGACTGTTGTTGTTTTACATTTAGTCCGAGATATTTTTGAAACTCGGCTGGGGAATTGTTTCAATAACATTTTCTTGTTAAGTGACGTTCAGTGCTAGTAGTCAGTATAATTATAACATCTTCCATACCTGGGGACTTGCCGAATAAGACGTGCTTGGATCATTTGTTATTCAGTTCAAGGCTAACTCACTGAATATGAGTGGACTCAATACGATGAAACTCAACCATACGCACACAAAAAATTGCATTACCATTTAAATTTCAGTATCACGTGACTATTGATCAAGCCAAAGAGCTTTGTGCCTTATCTTGCGATGTGGATATAGCTTGACCAGTCAAGATACAAAGTCAAACATCAAATTTGAATATTAAAATAGTGAATTAAGTCACTATTTTTTAAAATACAAAAGAGATTTCCGACCATAAATGCAATTAATAAATGTCATCATCCTGTTACAACCAACGTTGTCGCAAGAAATTTTTGAGGGAGTTTCATTTTGCGAATCGAGGATTTTTTGTATTTTGCAAGAGCTAATTTTTGGGATTGTTAAAGGCTGGAAGTCGCATTTACTTATGTGCACTCGAATCTTGTTGAGAAATGTCGGTTTTTAGTCCAACAAAATTCTACTGAGTACACGTCATTTTCTGTCATCTCGAAACAACTTAAGCAGGCAGAGGTTGTCTGCCAACGAAATTCAAGGTCAGTAATTAATTGCAAATTCTGAAGAAAACGTTAAGCGCAACCGTTCATGTGATGTTGGCAACTAATAACTCGCAAACACAAAAACCCATACTTACTTCAAATAATAACTGAAAGAGAACTAACTTGCAGAGTCTTCTGATCTTTGAATTGTCGTTCATAAAGAAAACAACACCCCAGGGACTTCCAAATGAGCTTTCACAGTACGTGGCGACAGCGAGACCTAATGGCTGTACCGTGTTAGTCACCTCTTTTTTTTACACTAATTCACGTAACCTACGATGAAAAAAATATTTGGATTAGCCAGAGAACTCCACGCAATTAACGCCTTGACGCAGCTCCGTTCTCAGAATCGTGCCATATTGCTTTTTTGGCAGCTGAGTGTGGCTTTATTTCACAATGCAATTAGAAGACCAGAGAATATTCTTGATCTCGACACAGGCTGAATACATTTTTTGAGTGAGTGCGACGAGAAGCGCATTCAACGAGTTTTCCTTTGTTTTGTCATCTAAGCAATACTATAAGCAATAATACGTTAACGCGGTTCTCTTGTCAGAATCGCCCCACGTTGCTTCTGGTTTGTATTTATATTTCACAAGGAAGTATGAAGACCAACTCGCACCCTTCATAGACAAATGTGCATATTGTCAGTAATTTAAGATCGAGCGTTTTAACCGGATTCGAAAGCCTTGTCCGCCTTCATTTGCTCAAGCTTGCTCATGAAAGTGTCGACTTCCTTATAAACGCTTTTAAAATTTTCTTATTCAGTTTTACTTGTTCAACAAAGCAAATACTGATAACTCAGTTCATTATTCACTTAGCTCGATTTTCTTTGTTTTATTCAGGTGAATAAATTTAATATCCCCTGACAATTACTGACTGACTGAAAAGCTGGTGACTGCTTTAGAAAGTAACGGCGGAGAACTGAGCTGAGTTATTCCCCTGCAGTTATTCCCCTCTAGTTATTCACGATCACCCTTGATTAGTGGATGCACAATTAATATTTTCTATCCTTAAAAACGGGCGTACATTTTGTGGAATTCGTTTACTATTCCTTTCCTCAAGCTCTTACTGTTTCACTATTTGAATACCACGTCTCGTTACTTAGGTGCCTTTCAGACTAAGTGCCCGTTCCGCGGCACCAATCTCGGGCACTGAAAAGGACGCTGTCCAGACATCTCAGTGCCCTGGCGTGCGTTTCTCGAAACCTTGGTGCCATAATTTCCAGACATGAAATTTTGCAACAAAGTTGCCCTTTCCTATCTTGAAATCATAGTAAAAGAGCAGCTTTTTAGAATAAGTGGATCACAGTTTTAGAAATGGCTTTTCGGGCCCGAAAAGTCTGTGTTCGGGAGTTTCGAGAAACGGGCCACTCGGACCGAAGATGTTCATACTCGTGCAGACGGATTGGTGCCCAGTTTATCTTTTTGAGTACTCCGCAATATTGCCGCCATTTTGGTGACTGCATCGTTGGGAAACAAGGGGAAAAAACTAGGTAACACATGAAAACGTGTTCAGACAAGTTCCCGTGCCCGGGAACGGTGCCCGAGTACTACCCATGGGTGGCAGGATGGCCGAGTGGTAAGGGCGCTGGATTTCAATGCGTTGACCCGGGTTCAAATCCCGCTCTGGCCACTAGCTGGTGTTGTTCTGGGTAAGTGCCTGGTTCAACTCCTCGGTCATCCTTGTAAATGGCCAACTGGTTTGCCTCCCGCCAGTTGGGATTCTTAACATGTTATGTTTGTTTGAATTATTTGTTTCTTTGGATTTAAATGGAGTGCCTGTAAACTAGCTTGGATAGCTAAGTGCACTTCCACTATAAACACAGTTATTTATTTTATACCCTTGAAGGTAGTGCCCGTGCCTGGGCACGGTGCTCAGATTTGTGCGCGGGCACCAACGAAAACCGGCTATGTTCAGACTAGTGCCCGTTCCCGAAAACCGGGCACAGGCCCCGTTCAGAGGAAATGCTTTTGACATATTAAAGATACCGAAACATGCGAAGATGTTGAGAATCAATGCAATTGAACATCAAGAATCTTGAAATATGACAACTAGAATCATTTTTGAATAAACAGTCTCAGATGGTAAAAATGAATGCAATTTGAGTCCCATATCCTCATTTGTACCATGGTATTCTCCACAAGGGTGCGATTATGGCTAAATCGTTAGGGGAGCAGGCCCGTAACCAGGATTTTATGTGGGGGGGTGCTAACGAAGTAAAAGTGGACCAAACTACCGAAATGTATTTTTTTATCGTCTGATCCGTTTATACAGGAAAGTGGTGATACATGAAAAATCGTAACGACAAAGTACGCGGCCGCGTTAGGAACTGGATATTACATTTGTCGAATTCAACTGTTTGAGTTAAGTTGTAAAGGGCTAATTTTACGATGTAAAATGGTACATCAAAATACTGAGGCACTAATCCCTCAGAATAGTGCCGAGCTCCAGCCTCCGTGGGTGTTTGGTGGCAAACAGATTTACCACCTCATCCAAATCAAATTTAACTTGATAATGAATATGCATTAGTGCGAGGGACGACAGCCTTTCCTGGCCCATGCATGCCCTGTTATATGTATGCAGCCGCCTTAAAGAACTCGCACTCGGCTTTCACATTCACAGCTCGTTGCAGGGATTGTGGCGCATATCTTGAGGAGCGCATATATATTTGGAAATAGATCATCAGCAAAGCGTGCGCAGGTTAATTTCATTTACATAAGCTCGGACATCTGTGCGCTCATTGAAATGTTCTGAATGACTCTGGCTACCGGAGCGCAGCTGGTTTTAGTTTTACAGTGAGTACATTAATGTTTTTTTCTATTCTTTGTTTTTGTTTAAATATCGAAATGCGGACTTTGGATCCTGTGGGGGGGTGCGAACGCACCCCGTGCACCCCCCCTGGTTACGGACCTGGGGAGAGTGAATTCTGGAGAATCTTAAGGTACAATCGTAGAATCGGAAGAATCGCAGAATCGGAAAGTGATTATATGATCGTAGAATCGGAACAATCGGAGAATCGAAAGTGCATTCTGAAACATCTTTTTAACGTAAAATCGGAAGAATCGGAGAATCGGAGAGTAATTTCTGGAGAATCTTAAGGTACAATCGTAGAATCGTAAGAATCGTAGAATCGGAAAGGGATTTCTGTAGCATCTTAACGTAAAATCGTAGAATCGGAACAATCGGAGAATCGTAAGTGCTTTCTGAAACATCTTTTCAACGTAAACTCTTAAGGTAAAATCGTAGAATCGGAAGAATCGGAGAATCGGACAAAGATTTCTGAAGCATCTGATAGTACAATCGTAGAATAGGAAGAATAGGACGGTATATTCGTAAAATAGCAAAAACTGTAGTGGTTAAATCAGATAACAGTACCCCTAATTCTATCCCTAAATAATTGCTCGTTTCATAGAGAGGTCTGGGGATGAGTCCCATCATTCCTTGAAAAACAAGATGGCGGTAAGTTTGTTCCACTTGTATTTTCTGTCTTTTCTCGTTTTCATTGAACTGAGCTTCACTGGTGATTTATGTTACAGACGGACAGGAAAAAAAAGGAGAGCATCTTTGAATTATCCAAGTTTCTGGATAAAACAGTCCGAGTGAAATTTCAAGGCGGGAGAGAAGGTAAGTAAGTATCTCGTGAAGACGTTTGTGTGGGGGAGTGCAGAAGCAGTGAGGATTTTAAACATGAGGCCTCATAATTTTTCTCGGAAAAAAGCACATTCCTATCATGTTTGGGCTAATCTGTGGAATATTGTTGGCCGTATTTACATACCATTGCTTAGAAATAGTGTCCATAATTTTTCATGTTCTACAAAAGCGTACCGACACATTTAAAAACGAGGTGGACCACTGAAAGTGGCTCTTATTCTTTAGTTGCTCCCATGTTTCACCTTAACGTGTGCACAGACGTTCATATAAAAGAACGAATTTCCTATGCGCAGAATTTCCGCTCGGCGAGCCCCATACATAATTATGTACACATTTTGGGACAATTTTTGGTACAGGTCAAGTTTGACAATGATGCAAAAACTCTAAGCTTCGAACTGGTCATTATAGGATTCCATCTGAGGGTTGCTATAATACATCAGCAAGTTTAGCATTTATTTCGGTGAACTGCCCACTTAGTGGTGTAAATAGCTAGCAGTGTCTACAGAAAATCAGTGTATGCCAAGAAAAAAAGAAAACAAGTTTGTGTTTTCAGCCACAGGAGTATTGAAAGGTTATGATGCCTTACTAAATATAGTACTGGACAACACCACAGAATATTTAAGAGGTAGGTTGATAATATTTAATTTACTGTGGTGATGTGAAATGGTCCAGATTGAATTCATTGTTGCTTATGCACCAGTCATTTGAAACCCCTGACCCCCCCCCCCCCCCCCAATTCAGGCTCGCAGAGATTGAATATGTTTTGACTGATTTATTTTGATGATTGCTTTCAATGTGATCTTGCTAAGTAATTGCTTTGATTGACCAAAGGGCACAGAACCCTACAATACACAATCTACCAATAAAATTCACATGTGCTATAAAAGGTCAATCAAAGTCAAGAAAGTGACAATCATGTATGCAAAATCAACGACAATGGAAACAGCTGACCAAGGAGGGACTGCCCTGCTTATTCCTTTGGTAGAGTCTGGTAGTGGATGCAAAGGTTGTGACTTCCAGTGAATTCCCCTCCTAATGGGGCTGAATGTATGGGAAGTGAAAGTCCCCACATTCCCCTGCTAAGGCCCAAATGAAGGAATCCAGAGATTTCAAATTACTGGTGCATTATGCAAACCTGGGCAACAAATTTACACTGGCATGTGATGTGTCTCTTTCTTGTGTGTTGGCATGCTGTACTTGCGCCACTAATGGCTAAAGAATCCCAAATATATGTCTTTTTAACCATCATTCTACAGCTCCCATTAATGGTTAAGAGATGTTTCATTTTGCAAAACATGTCTCAGTCATTCCAGGATCATTCTTAGTTAAAATGAAACAGTTTGGAAAGTTTTTTATTGATCATCAATTTGTTTTCCACCCTATGCATTCTCTTTATCAACAAGTTGCTCATCAGTGGCATAACCCTATTGACCAAACAAACAGTTATAAAAGGAGACAATAACTTGGAGCTTTTACAGCATCTGTGTACCTTGCAAGACTATGCTGCAACAGTTTAATTTTCACTTTCAGATCCAGATGACCCATTCAAACTTACAGATGAAACAAGGCAGCTTGGCCTGGCTGTATGCCGAGGAACAGCTGTGGTGTTAGTTTGTCCTGTTGATGGCATGGAACCTATTGCAAACCCATTCTTACAGCAAGAATGACAATATTCTTACTTCATAGGACATTTCCCTTATAAACACTTGATCTACTGCTGTGAATGACTTCATCTGTTTATGTGGCTCAGTGATCCCAGTATTTTTCTTTATAATTCTAGTAAAACAGTATAATTATGGTAATGGCCATTTTTTGTGTCCAAAAGGCAGAGCTTTTGTTTTGTCTGGTACACTAGTACACACATTATAACAAGTCTGATCCACAGAGGCCATCAACATTAATTTGCTTTTAACAAAAATCGTTTACTCAATGCATTTTCATTTCACTGGCCCCATCTTAAAATAATGGCAGTGCAAGCTTACAACATCAATGAAATATCAATGTAATATTGATTTTGTTATAGTTACACCAAAGATTAAAATTCTCAATTTACACAGTTATCCTGGCAATTACAACAACTACTGATGAAAATGTGTTCAGCCGGGAGTCAAACTTGGGTCTCCTGGTTACCGGTCAGGTACCTTACCACTAGGCCACTGCAAGTTATCTAGCCGCAGTTCAGATAACACATTCCAACTTCTATTCTACATGCACTCCACACTGTATAGCTGAACAGAATAATGTTTCAGCCATAATTACAGTATAAGCCACATGAAGTCCTTGTCCAAATTTTGAGAAGAGACTGTCACCTCTAAGCCACCTAAACAGTTCATTTGGCTTCACCTCATTTATTTAGTTTGCCTAAGGTTTGACAAACTCTCTTTGGCCACCTTGTGGAATTGACTTTCAAACTTTTCATGAAACTACTTGACTGAGAATTTTTTCTTTGAACTGGCTTGACAAAGAACGCAGATTGTGTTGTTTACAAAAGGTAACCATATTCCACAAACAGAGGCTTTCTTGGATGGCACTAGGGTTTCAAGTTCTGCAAATTCACACAATTTCAAATGACTTTCTGTGGGGAGGTACCTAAATTTTCTCAAAAAGCCCATATTGTAACTAGTACTTGAAGCCATAAAATAGCACCTTTACCAAATTTGTTCATATTTGTCTTTTACACGTAACAGGGATTTCTTAGCTCTCTTATGTACACCTGGAAGGTACAATTTCATCTGTAATACTGTAACTGACCCCAAAACTATTTTCATGGTAAATATACAGTGAGATATTATGCCCACTTATACTGATTGATTTCATTTACTATATTACACAGTTCAAAGTTGGTCATCAACTTGTTAAACCCTATGGCACGTAAATTACATGTTGATTGAGCATGAAAAATGTGAAAAACTGAAGGCCAAAAATCTTTACAGTAACAATTTATTTTTATTGTTATTTTTGTTACCTCTGAAACAGTGATGCTTGGAGAATGTTAAAGTTAAAAATGTCTCCCACAGCTAACCTCCTCATTTTTTGTTACGTTCTCCATGACATTAATTTGTCACATACATGTAGTTGTGACAAAGTTATTTTCTCTGACCTCTACATTACATCAACCAAAATATTAATGTGCCCTAACTTTTCCAATACCATTTGAGATAGCTTAGTCGAGTCAAATGCTTTTCCTAGCATTGGAAAGTTGTTTAGGCCCCTGAAAAAGAGGAAGTTAGGGTTTCCACAATATTTATTAATTTCTTTCCCAAAAATAAACACCACACCATTTTTGAAACACAAATAGAAGTAAAATAATATCCTACCCTGGCAAAATACACTTCAGTTGTAGCAAATCACTATCACTAATATATATATACATCTGCTGAAGACATTTTACATTAAAACAGTCCTTAGAATCTAGACCAATCTACAGGATTCAGTTTAATTTCCTGGTATTTAATTTTCACCAGCTATAAGTCTTTGAGTTTCCTGTTCATTTTGATTACTGTGTTGAACATGTCCACTTCTAAAAATTTCATCTTCTCTTTGATCATCTGTGGATCCATCACCATGAAACTGTAACAACAACACACACACATAACAATGTCAACTCAAAGGAAATTATAACATTTTAAATAATAAATAAGCCAGACACCTGCATGCACAAAGCGCACAGGCCACAAATCAACGGGAAAAAATGAGGATCCATAACTTACAGTACAGGTCGAGAAAAAAGAGGTTAGTAAGATATTTATTACATCTCTGAGGTTAATAAGCAGGCCGTACAGTAGAGTATGGCCTGCTAACTTGACTAATCACAGCATGTGGGCCATAAATGAACGGGAAAAAAACGAGGATCCGTAACTTACAGTAGGATATTTATTACATCACTGAGGTTAATCGGGAGCACAGAAAAGGAAACTTTCAAATTTAAGTAGGCTGTACAGTAGAGTACGGCCAGCAAAACTGACCAAGCACAGCATGCGTACTAACTGAGAGATATAATAAAGTACAATACACTGCAGTACTGTTTAACGGTAAACAACAAAATACTACCTCATTTGAAATCAAACTTAAAAGATCTGAAATTGGCATGCTATTTATTGTTTCAATAATTTACACTGCCAGGGACTGTGAGTGATTCTAGGTGCCACAAAACTTTCACATCCTCAACAGCTACAGTATACAGCTCTTGTACAGCAATATTTATAAAATGGGTTTGCTGGTTAAGTGAGTATTAAAATAATAATAATAATGAAATGCTCCTACTTTGGTAAAAAAGATAAATTTACTGATGAAACCTAAATAAACACAAATCAGGAGAGAAAAATGAAAAGGAAAAAAGGAGGACAGAAAGAAAACAAGAGAAGAGTAATACATGTAGTTATAATAAACGAAAAACAGAAACAAAAATGTTGGCTAAAAAGTACAGAGTTTAAGATAAAGCTGTTTTGTGTGAAAAACATTATTATTATTTACTGACACATTTCTTACAACACAGATTGTCTGATTATGGAACCAAAACCGAGAAATACTTAAAATTTTCAGCAGTGTTACTTAATGAAAGTTCAACTAGTTTCCTTGCAGCAAAGCAGTATTTTTATTAACTACTTGAAAATGCCATTGACATTTTGTTAACAATTACAATTCTTTGAAATGGAGGTGAATACCGCAATGGCAGAATATTAAACCAATTTAACCCACAAAGCATCAAGGTAAAATAATATTCTGTTGCTTTTCACTGAGATTGAAAAGAATAACATTCTTTTAGTATAAACATGCATATGACTATTGCGTTACCGTTCAAAGTTAATAATTATTAGATTTGTAATCCAAGGCTTATACAGTGAACTTAGTAATTTGAGACTTGAGAACGATTGACAAAGCTTTGAACGAAATAGTGAGATTGAACTTTCTAATCACTGGATTTCATCGATAATTTAGCCTTCACCGTCACCAGATGTAAGTATGATTCTTGTACTTAAATTCCTTGTTTGTTATTTATCCCTAGTTTGTCTTGTTCGTGTTCTTAGTTGATTTTATATTAATTATTGCAGCAAACCTTCACATCAAGCTTAAAATAAACATGAGACCAATCTGTGGAGCATATTTGATTGTGGCGTAACAGGATAAAAGGCCAATTGGATATTCGTTTACTACAGTCTGGAATGTCCCAATATATTAGGAAACTCTAACGTCATGAAAACCATTGTTCTCAAGGAAATGGCGTCCATTGTTAAAAAACCCCAGGCAAAGTCAAAATCTGCTGTCCTGTTGTTTGTATGAACGCCCACCTTGGACTTTTAGCTCGTAAACATCGAATGGACGATTTTACCGGCCATGTCTAATTCACGGAACCCACGGAACCACCTCAAAGGTGTATAATACAGCAATTACCTGACTATAATGGTTTAAAACCACTCCAGAGTATAGATTGATTCACAAAAACATATTTTTCTTTCGAGATTCTCACTGCTTTGAAATTGCTGCCATTTTGGAAGATACTGTATAAGGTATAGACACCAGTCTACCCAATTTAAGTCATGCATTAAAATACCTAAGAATGTGCAGTAAGTCTCTTGCCATCCCCACATAGGGAAATATGGATACTCCATTAATGACTCTGTAAGTAATTTATCTTGTTTATGCCTCTGGAGCATGCATTTTGAAAATTAACGGCTAACAAACTTCCTTTATTACCTAATCTTTTTAGGGTTAGCATGTCAATCGATACATACGCTGTATTTGAAGGGAAAAAGGTTGAAAATCCAACAAACAATTGGCGATGGTCACTGTTTGGTTCATTCAGTCTGTAGGGTAACCAAGCAAATGTCTCATCCCTTCAGATGATCTTTTGTCCAAATGCCGACGTGAACTTAAGGACAATATAAGTTATTAGTCTCTGTTTTATGCTGGTGGTTTGATGTATTTTATGTTTTGGGTGTTTTTAGACAGGGTCCTAAGAGTACAATTGGACTACCTATTGATCCTTTGGAAAATGGCTTTTAAAACCAGTGACCATTTTAGTATGACACGACAAAAAGAAAAATATATGTTTTTAGTAGTTTAGAGGGGGTTCCATGGGTTCCATGAATTAGACATGCCGGATTTTACCGGCCCACAAAGAAGACATCCGATGTAGGACGATTTGGTGACACGTGAAGAAATTTTCTTTCTCTTGTATTCATGTATTTTTAACGAAGCTTGCAGTATTTTTCCTGGCTTCTCAAATCGATAAACTTTCATAATGCCAAGTGCCAGCATGGTAGATATGGTAGACTTTTCTACAAGTCAATAACTGTATTCCAAATTGCTGTTCCATTACACACGGCGAGAGTAACATAATGGACTTGTGCAGTTTTCTGACCAGTTTTCACTTTGTTTCTAACTAGAATGGGCCTTTTTTAAACAAGCATTTTTAGAATAATTGTAAATTTTAGTTATTTTATTTTATTATTTTTACTATTGTAAATATTGTTATGCATGTAATTCTTTTTCAACAGTATAGAATTGTAAAGTGCATTAGATCATTACGTCATAATAGAAATCAATAAGTTAAGTAAGTTAAGTTAAGCCTCTTTACGTTCCTCTTGCACTGGCTCTTTGCCAAATTTATGGAGATATGGAGATTCAAAGCATCCAAGTTGTCTGCTGAAGTGAATAAAGTGTCTGTTTTGCTTGATTTGCCCAGTGTTTATGCATGTTTTATCTGTGTCAAACACTGGCTAATTTGATGGTTTCTGTGCTTCTGTCATTGGAAAGCATTTGTGACTCTCTCTTTGTCTGCGGTGGTTTGTTGTGATACATAACACTCCAGCCAAAACCTGCATTCTCATTGATTGAAATGAGAGATTTTGTGGTGTCATGGATGTCCCAATATATTGAAAGACAAATGTAGGCAAAGAAGGAAGAAGCAAGACTACACATAAGCAGGAAGATATACCATTCGTCCAGTCCAAAGTTTCTTGAGGTCACCACGCAGCCAGCCAATCACATAACCAGTACTCAAAGTACAGGGCACTAAATAGAGTAAAGCAGGCTGTCCCTTTTCCATCACAAACAGCATCACAAATGTGATAAGCAGACCTGCACCATAAGCTGGCGAGAATCAAATTAAATGAGACTTAGTCAACATGATTGCATCAAAAACACAAAGTAGTGGTAAGCTTCTGTACATACTACTGAACATAAGGCTAAAGAATTTGACATGTCCAAAAACTGGTTATCATTAAGGAATATTGAGCTATTTTTTTCCTTTCACATAATGGTAATAGAGTTCTAAAGTGTGACGTCACAAAAAGTTAAATTTGTGAAATTATGTGGCTGAGTGCCATTTTCGAATGGAGTATCCTTTAAAAAGGGTCCTTGCCAAAAATTAAATTGTAATTGTAATTCCCAGCCGAAACATAAGGATCCAAATTTGATACTGCCCCATATAAATCTCTAATTTTGAATCAGTTCTAAACTGATGGAACTGAAACAAATTTTGAAGGGTTTGTATGGGACGCCATCAAACTTTGATCCCTTACATCTCTACCGGGAATTGCAATTTGGAGCTAATTTTTGGGATGAGAGTGTCTTTTAGGATGCTCTATAAGAATATGGCATCATATCCCATAATTTCACAATTTCATTTTTGTGACATCATCACTGACTATTAGTTTGTGGTTTCATGTCATTTCAGACCCAAAAAGTTGCCAATCAATACCATTTGTTTTCCCCTTGACAACAACATGGTTTCAAAGGCAAAACTTGGGTGCCAAACTTCTCTTGATCCAAACTCAACTGACAATCATAGTATCTTGTATTTTTCAGTTTCACCTAAACCGCTGAAACCGTTTCGTTTCGTGTTCATGTTTAAAGGTACTTTTGTCATTGGTAGGCAAAGTTTGCGCCCTTTTTGCACTCATTTTGTAGTTCATTCAGCTCTATTTCTCATCTTGGCTTCAAGTTCGCGGAACAACCTGTTTTGAAATTTATGTACGCTCACCATCATCATTAGGGACCTTATGCAACGATGATGACAACGGCAATGAGAACGCCACAAAACAATAGGCAAAAACAATCGCTCTGCACATGCGTTTTACATTTTGGTACATTTCTTTACCATCCTCTGCAAAACAACAACATGAAATGACCAAATTTTACGTTTACTCGAGAACATGAGCATATGACGGCAAAATCTTCTTTCTTTTTCCTTACTTAGCTTTGATGTCATTCATATTAACTTTGTTCCTGGAGAGTTCGCCAGCATTTTCCAAGTTAAGCAAATTGGAATGATTACAAAAGAGTTGCAAAAACAAGAAGTTACATTTTTAGATGACGTTCTTGTTGCCGTCGCCATCGTAGTTGCATAAGGTCTCTAATTAGTGTGGGTCTACTGCAAATGGTGTTTTTGTAGACATGCTGACTTCTTTTCTATTAAAATCCATCAAGGAATCCACCATCGACTTGGGCATTGAAGTGACTTGTGGCTTTCAACAGACATACGCAAACAGGTTTTTACAGGTTGATCGTTAGTGCCTGTGCAAATACACTGGAAGTGAGCTTTGTAGAAAACAACGATGACGACAAAGAACAGAGCACACTTTTAGACTCGGACCTTCCACAGGAACACCGAGTAATGAGGATCTGCACTACACAAACTGCCTGGATGCTTGCAATAAATGCTACTGACTTGTTAATAAAAATGCTGCCATACCCCTCTGGTTTTCACTAATATTGAGGCTCACCTATGGTTGTTGAAATATAATATATCTTGTAAGGAGTCTTTGACATGATGTCAAATGTGTGACAAAATCCAATATACAGGGCTGAAAGCAGAAATAACACATTTAGCTTAAACTAACAATGATTAAGTACATGTGGATCAGAGTGACTGATACATGTACTGGTATATACAATGTAGTTATGAAGTCCAGAAAATTAAATGACTGCTTTTTTAACATTTGTCATCCTTAACATGATTGTATATGACTGCGTTTGAAACCTATCTATCTGGATCTACAATTTTGCAAATGACTGTCTTTGTTTGTAGATTTCAATTCAAGAATAAAGCCCTCAATAATGTTTACATGCATAGTTCTTATGGCTAAATTTGCTAAAAAATGTATTTTCAGTGAGCTGCACCAAATTCAAATGAAAGAGATTATAGCTGTAGTTTATCAACAATTCACTGAAATTTGAATAATTAAAATAAAACCCATCCTGTAAACTTGAAAGTCTATTGTGCCTCTGCACGAAGGCTTAATTGCACAAGCACAACAGTATTCTTGTAATTAACAGTCAGGCAGCAGAAAATCAAACATGGGTTAACAGATGTGAACAGGAAACATTGCACTCACCAGGCACAAGAATGTCCCCAAAACCCAGTAAGGAGTAAGGCCTGAGGCACACAGACAGTGATGATCTTTGAATCCTAGGCACCTTAAGAACCATTGGTAACTGCTCCTTACTTCCAGCTCCTTCATAAAACAATCAGACATCAGCTGACTAATGACAGCACAGTAAAATGGAGTGGAAATCATGTCATTTGAAATGATGGCCAAGTTAATCCTTTGTCTCACTGTTAAATTGATTTTATTGTTTAAAAAGAAAGTGCAGCTTTTATCGTAGTATCTTTTTATTTTTCTTAATTATAACTCTTATGTTTAGTAATGTACCTATTTTATCCTTTTATCTCATGTATTGTAATAATAAGGTCTTTAAATTTTATCAATTTTATTTTTATCTATTTATTTATTTTATACAGGGCCGTTCTAAAAACCACTCCTGTGAGAACGCACCCTGTCTAAAGATTATTATTATTATTATTATTATTATTATGAGATATGTATCGTGATGTTTTGACTGCAATGCTGATGGATTTCTTCTGGTGTTAAGGCCAACTAGCTGTGTGTGTAGATCAATACAAGTACAACAGTAGTTGTTGGTGATCAGTGTGTTTCAATCCTTGCTTCAGTTGTTGCTGATTGGCAGATTTTTATCCCTGTTGTACAGACTAGAAATAATTTATATTATTGTTCCGTTGGGTGGTCTGTTTCGGTCAAAATTTGAGGGGTCAGTGCATAACTGACCTATGGTGCTCATTTCTAAAATCTGTTCAATTTTTGCATGTGGCGGGCTTTTTGATTTCATAGAATAAAACTGCACTGTATTTTAATTAATATCTTATTAACCTTGTTTTCTCGGTCTGTACTGTAAGTTACGGAACCTCTTTTTTTCCCGTTGATTTATGGCCCGCACGCTTTGTGCTTGGGCCATAAGCAAAAGGGAAAAAACTTGGTCCGTAACTTACAGTACGGACCTCGAACTTGGTTAGTAAGAGGTATATATTACCGGTAAATAATGATGGTGGAACTTTTGATAAGCAACAAACAAAAGGAGTAAAAAATGCTGCCAGGAAAAAAAAACTTTAGTTTTTTCAACATTTGCAAAGGAGAAAAAGCAAAATGTATTCATAAGTCTTGGTATCCCTTCATTATCGTGCATGTAATAGCAGCCAATTTGAATTAGAAGCTTATAGCCATTCAATAGCAAAAAAGCACAGATTTAGTGTTTATTAGTCATTTCAGTCTGTAGTTCCCCAGATTTTGGTCATTGCAGTCTACTTCTTAAAACCTGGTTTGCTTAAGTTGTGTTAGAGTTCAACATTAATTTTTTAAGCCAGTAAAATTAATTGATAATGTGGTGTTTGGAACAAAGTGATAAAAATTTTACAAACAGATCAGTTGGAATCAACAGACAGGTTGACTTTCTGTGACATGATTTGAGATACCATGGTTGCACCAAATTATATGTTGATAACACATTCCTTTACAAAAAGGCATAAAGTCAACACAAATGATTTCCTGACTTGACCACATGAACTACTCTGCCATTAATTTGTTTGGTGGAACTGACATTTAAAAGGGAGAAGAGGCCAATGAGTGACAAAAAGACAACAAGACACTTCATTTTATAACCATTCCATTGTTCCATTAATTTTAATCTTTTTCCATCCTGAACAGAAGTTTCATCTCATCTACAAAGCTGAGCCCCATTTCAATGTTTCTCAGTCTGCACAGACAGCAATGTCTGATAATCACAAATGAAATATTGTTTGAATGTAGGGTAAAATTATTGACAGAAGTGTTTGTAATCCAGATGCAATCCTTACCTGTAGCAACTTCCACCATCACACTTTTCCCAGCAGAGAAAAAAGGTGTAATGAACACAAAGAATATGTCATAAATGAGCAGCAGCACCAGCAGAATGGTGCAAACTTTCAGGTTTGGCAGTCTGATGTTCCTGATAAGGCTAATACAGAATGTGATTCCAAGGATGTCTTGAAGTACCCAGGCATAACTACAGAAAAAAAACA
>OX419336.1:43961367-43966367 GCA_948470475.1 Galaxea fascicularis | reverse complement strand
CAGATGACACGAGAAATTTGCCCTTGCTACGAAAACCGTCCTCGCCAGATCTCTTGTTTCGCAAAATACCAATAGCGGTTGATTGGTAATCGATGAAACAAGGCTCACAAATTATTTTTACAAGCGCTCTGCCTTCGAAAGTTATATGGTTAGATAAAGCCGACATATACTGGCTTACAGATGCTGCAAAAATTTTCTCTCTCTAACCATTTGTTTTTCAGCGGTGAGACCGCCTTGAAAGTAACGCGTGATCGTAATCTCACGTTCCCCTGCGCCTTGTGCCCCCAAAGTATTGCAGCGCCCACTACGAGGGTTTAAAGGGCCTTCTATAAAACCAGTAACATGGAACATTCCGGAATATCCAAGAACCTGAAGTTTTTTAATAATACAAAATACAAAGAATGGAGATAAAAATAAATAGCCGAAAAAACGAAAGATAAACAAGTTAAACGCATTCTATACTTACTTCCAACAAACTATTGTTTTCTAATATTGATAACAGTTTATTTTCTTTATTGGTTTTTTTTTCTTTTCTTGGCTATTTACTTTGATCTATTTTTTGTTTATTTACTTTTTTTATGACAGTTAATATATTTTTTCATGTTCCGGAATGCTCCATGTTTCGCGGCCAGCTATAAGTAATCTTGTTATATCAGAGCAAGCACTGGCTACTCCGTTCTCGCTGGACGCTTTACTTCACCGTCACAGTTCTAGCGTTTCGTTAGTACCAGGTCGAAAAAAGAAATCTGCCGTAGAAAGCAGAATCTTGTCTACCAGCACGTATGTACTTATGTACTTATTAAAACCTACAAAACCTTTGTCGATTTCTACCGACCGCTTAGTCCAGTTGATAATTTATCAAAAGCGAGCAATTTATCTTTTACGACTCTTTTCCTGTCTTGTCCTTTCATTCTTACGTGATAGAATGAGTGACACTTCCATTCCCTGCCACGTGTATCAGATTCGGCGGGAAAATTGTAGTTTTTCTGTGAACATGGCGTTCTCAAGACGGTCTCACCGCTGAAAAACAAATGGTTAGAGAGAGAAACTTTTTGCAGCATCTGTAGGCCAGTATATGTCGGCTTTATCTAACCAATTATAACTTTCGAAGGCAGAGCGCTTGTAAAAATAATTCGCAAGCCTAGTTTCGTCGATTACCAATCGACCGCTATTGGTATTTTGCAAAACAAGGGATCTGGCGAGGACGGTTTTCATAGCGAGGGCAAATTTCTCGTGTCATCTGTAAGCCAGTATCGGCTTTATCTAACCATATAACTTTCGAAGGCAGAACGCTTGTAAAAATAATTTGCGAGCCTTGTTTCGTCGATTACCAATCGACCACTATTGGTATTTTGCGAAACAAGAGATCTGGCGAGGACGGTTTTCGTAGCAAGGGCAAATTTCTCGTGTCATCTGTAAGCCAGTATCGGCTCTTTCTAACCATATAACTTTCGAAGGCAGAGCGCTTCTAAAATTAATTTGCGAGCCTTGTTTCGTCGATTACTAATCGACCGCCATTGGTATTTTGCGAAACAAGGGATCTGGCGAGGACAGTTTTCGTAGCAAGGGCAAATTTCTCATGTCATCTGTAAGCCAGTATCGGCTTTATCTAACCATATAACTTTCAAAGGGAGAGCACTTGTAAAAATAATTTGCGAGCCTTGTTTCGCCGATTACCAATTGCCCGCCATTGGTATTTTGCGAAACAAGCGATCTGGCGAGGACAGTTTCCGCGGGAGGGAATAATTCTTAGTGCCATTAATTGACGTTAACTCTTGCATGTGTAATAAATTCCTTTTCGTCTTGTTTCGTTTTGTTTCATTTCGCTGAATACCGTAAGCCCATGATAATCACTAAGGCCTCATACAATTCATTTCAAGCAGACCTATGGATTGGTTTGATAGAGTTTTCTTTGATTTAAAGTGCTTAGCCATTTGGTGTCTGGTCTCTGGGGAATTTCCTTGCTTATTCAACCTCGTTCCCAGGGTTTTTGCCTAGAAAGAGAAATGTCACCTGGAAAAAGCCCTGGGAACAAGTTTGCTGCTTATCATGTCAATGATTGCCAATGTGAACGACTAGTCTGGTCACTTTGGAGGTTTTTATGACCATGTGTCCAATTCTAAAAGGTCCTATCTTTTCTGAACCAGTGGAATGGTTATTAATTGTACTTAGTCAATTGTAATAAATAGCCAACTTTCACCTCATTAGCCCATTGGCATCTGGAACTTTCGCCGAAAATCACGTTTTCAAGCTAGTCGAGTCATTTTCTTGCCACTATCTAGCAATTAGGAGCTAGAACTCACCACAAAACCGTTGGCAAGTCGTGCACTACGCGGCCTTCTGCTCCAGATGCAAAACATTAGCTTTCAGGGCACGGGCATGCGCAGAAAGCAAAATTTCGAGATAGTTTTTGGGTTGAAAAGTGACACAGCAGTCTTGACTTTTGCTTTTCACTTTCTCTTCTTCCCTCTTTTCCCGTTCTCTTTGCCTCATTTTTTTTGGGCTTTTGCTGGGTATTGAGTGGGCTTTGTTTTGGTGGGAAAAAGTTCTGGAAAAGCATTTAGGATCCTAGGATTTGATGAAAGGAAAGGTAAGTGGGTGGTGGGGGCAGATTTTTAAAGGAATTTTTGCGTTCATGTCGCTTGGTTTTTTGCTTTTATGTTTGGCCCCCCTTGACTGAATCATGCTCAATCTGGTATGGTTTCAAAGATCTCGCTATGATAAACAGGTTAGTCAACAAAACTACGCTTGACCATTCAAACTGATGGCCTCACAGGCGGCAGAAGGCACGTCGGTCTGCCAGGGCGCATGGGGGCGCATTGGACTTAAATGGGTTAGATTACAGATTATGGATTGCTTGCCCCAACATTACGGCTATCTCCTTACACTCCAGACGCCCGGGTTTATGTTTTCTTTTTCTTTTTGTTCTGCTTTTTTTTTCTTTTACGTATCATATCTTGATTTTGCAATTTTACATGGAAATTAAATGGGTATTATTTTAGTACAAACAAATGGCCCAAACACCAAATGACCGGCCATTCAACTTCTTTGTTAAGTTGGGGAAATCAATGATTTAATCCCATCCAGGTTATGATATTTTCATCAAATGCAATTCCATAGACTTTTTTTTTTTTAAATCAAGCTGCAATTTTCACTGGCCATGGTATATAAAGCGATTCATGGCTGTCGGCACTACGAGTTATGCGTGACAATCAACTTGTTACGTGAGACAAAATGATTTCAGCTGAGATAAATATTGCACCATCATTTCAGACCATTTCAAGCACTTGGTTCAGGTATAATTTTTGAAGAGCATTATTTATGGCCATTTTCTTACAAATACATGTAGACTACATCACAAATATTGCTAACACCTGATGTGATGTACGGAAATCCAACACATGAACAGCCACAAAACTTCTAGTTCTTTGGTGTTCTTTATTATCGTCGACCGCACATTCAGCACTCCACAAGTGGAATACTTCGATCTATTTCACTTGATACACCAACAACCGTGCAACCGCAACAGTTAATGCTTCAATACAACTCCACAAAGGACGAGAAAGAAAGCAAAGCAAAGCTTAAAATTTTGTGACTGAACTGACCAAAAACTAAAAGATCATGTGACCAAGAAAAACAAAGAAATACATTAAAATAATTATTCTTAGCGGGAAAAGACACGACACCTGATATTATGCATTTGAAGTCTGTGGATCAGTTGGATAGATGTGTTTTTGCAGTTCAGTGTTTGCCCAGATGTATCTTCAGTTCATATCTGGTCTCCGGGGAATTTCCCTGTTTGTCAGATTCCATCATGTCAACAATCTCCTTACACTTGACCATATGGTGAATTATAAAACAGTCCTACATGTATCAATAGACTGTTTAGAATACAAAGCAATCTGTCACCGTCAGCCCAAACAGAATTGTTATTGAAACACATCTTAAAATCAAGCTGCATTTCATGCTTCGTATGCTATGCCCAGCATAAAATACAGCTTAAGTAAGCCTTAAGGGTCATCATTAATTTTTATAATAAATTATAAAAAAAGTAATTATTATTTTCATGTCAATAAGCATTTGCTGGTATTAGATTTGGCTTAGAAAATTGTATTGTAAAGGCATATTTTCCCAGAGAAGAAATGTATAATATTTATTGTTTTTTTCTTTTTTTGCCATGGGTAGCTTATCTGGAAATACTGATTTAAATTATAAAAAAAAAACAGTTTCCTCAACAGCTTGGGAGATTGCATTGCTTGTCACAAGTTTGTCAAGAAGAAGAGTATGCTTTAGAGCCAATTTTTCTGTTTGCTTCTTCTGTCGATCATTCTGTGTCGCTTTTCCTAAACTATCTTTGTTTTGATTTTACAGAAGTTTGAACTGTGAAACAAGAAGAAACAAGAGTGAAAGTAAAATATTGTCTTGCTATCATCAAAATGGTATTTTTTTTGTGGCTAGTTGAAACAAACAAACAAACAAAACAACAAATGATGTCATTAGCCGGAAATACAAATACAACCAACAGGAATAAACATTCGGTTTATACTTGGGCCCTTAACGATATTGGTTTCTGCAGTTTATCCCACCCAACAATAATTGCTTTAATTTCAGTTGATGCAAGAACAGTGAGAATTTATTACACTGTTCTGGAAATAGCTCCTAATGTAGGAATCCTTATAACCATATTTAATGACGCCAAAAGAAAGCAAATACAAACGAAAGCACTTCCTTTGCCACAGGGTCAGTGTTAGAGTAATAATGCTCAGGCAATTATTAAAAGTCAAGGAAGAGGAACATTTGGCGAAGAAAAGTAAGTGCTCGTGTACCACATCACGTTTGAAATATTATAAAAAATATCTATTGATTTACCGTCTTATCAAGTTCCACTGGAAGGCTTATTCCTGGCCAATTCCTGTTATAAGCGATACAAAAATCTTGCGAATCTTCCGTCCCTTCGACATGGAGAACACCCAGATTACCAACATCTTGTCCATGCCCCT
>OX419336.1:43923867-43956367 GCA_948470475.1 Galaxea fascicularis | reverse complement strand
CAAGCACAACCCGATAGCTCGCTGCGTCCTTTATTACAACCCGAAAACCCTCAAACCAGAATTAAAGTCTTGCATGGACAAAAACCGAATAGCAAAGTGGAATGACCAACGACCACAACAAAGAAGACGCTCCCACCCTTGGCACCACTCTCTCAGCTCCCACCCTTGGCACCACTCTCTCAGCTCCCACCCTTGGCACCACTCTCTCAGCTCCCACCCTTGGCACCACTCTCTCAGCTCCCACCCTTGGCACCACTCTCTCAGCTCCCACCCTTGGCACCACTCTCTCAGCTCCCACCCTTGGCACCACTCTCTCAGCTCCCACCCTTGGCACCACTCTCTCAGCTCCCACCCTTGGCACCACTCTCTCAGCTCCCACCCTTGGCACCACTCTCTCAGCTCCCACCCTTGGCACCACTCTCTCAGCTCCCACCCTTGGCACCACTCTCTCAGCTCCCACCCTTGGCACCACTCTCTCAGCTCCCACCCTTGGCACCACTCTCTCAGCTCCCACCCTTGGCACCACTCTCTCAGCTCCCACCCTTGGCACCACTCTCTCAGCTCCCACCCTTGGCACCACTCTCTAGCTCCCACACTTGGGTGGGTGTGGATTCGCACTTTTTAACTGTGTGTCCTTGCAGGTTGAGTACGCATTTTTTAATGACATATGTAATGTTAGTTGCATAATGCCTTTGATTTTTTCAGGCTTTTTTTAATTGATAGCCTTATAATCTGTTGCTCTTTTTTGTTTACTTTTTAAGTGGTGTTTGTACGTGTGTTGATTACATACGTCGTTTTTTTAACCCTTTGTTTAATTTTTTTTGCATATTTATTTGTCTTTTGTATTGACTGGGAAACGTTTTGTTATTAGTTTTTGTAGATGATAGTTAGATGCTAGTTACTAGCGCAGATGGTAATGCGAACGAAAGTAAATTGATAGCAACTAGGAATGCTGCACAGTGCGGTTTCCACTTTCTTTTCTAATGTTTAAATATCTTTTCTTGCAGTTGTTATGAATTTCGATTAATTTTGTGAAGTTTCTGCGGTCTACTAAGTTTTTGTTCATCAACGCAACCTGTAAACGGTAAGACGTGTTTGATCGAAAGTGTAACCTTAACTGTTTTCATGCTTCTATAGTTTTCATTCCCTTACAGTTTCTTTTATTCTCTTGGCGTAGCTTGCTGATGCAACTCAATGTGTGTTTGTAGAGTGACAAGCATGTTGATTACAACATCTCGTTCGTATCTCTATCTGGTGGAACATTCTTCTGGTGTTCTTGATCCATACGTATTAAGGGTGGAGTATTTAATTATTCTTTAATGCACATGGCCGTGACGTGCCTGAGGCTCTTTTAACTGATGGTTCAACCTGAAAATCGAAAATACACGTTTTAGTGATGAACAGATTTATTACTCGACAACTGGTTACTTTAAAATTAAAGACTAGTCCTATAAACAAGAAATTCGGTTTTCACTGCCGAAAATATGTATAATGTTAACCTGAATTACGATCGTAGGTAATATTTGCCATGGAATGAATCATATTTGAACACAATCACAAGTATAAAAGATACAATGATTCTGAAACTGAAATTGCTATAACTTTATGTTGCTATTGCTTATAACTCCGGAAAAGCTACCTTAAATAAACTCCCTGGTTCTGGTGTAGCCAATCTCATGATCATGGAACTTTCTCTCTAGACCTTGGGTTGGCAAGGACTATAATGAATGGTCAATCTTCAGAAAGATCAATTTCAGCAGCTGCGATGTATTGCTCCAAGGCCTACACAGGAGACGTTGCTTGATTTGTTCTTGCAATCGCAATCCATGGCCTGTCATGAAAATGACGATTCTTGAAATATGGCACATATAAGAGGGAAAAAATTTAACTTCAGAGGCCTTTCATGAGGCATAACTCACTGACGTGAGAAGATAAAACCCGGCATAGCGACTGACATAAAGTAACTGTCCTCCATCTGACAAGGATTGAACAAAATACACAAAAGTGAATTATTTGAGTAGACTTAGATAATTTAAGATCGAAAGGCATTCCCTGATAAATGCATTCAGTAGTTACTATTCTCAGGAGTAGTTCTGTTGTTGTTGACATTGTTTTCTTTACATTACGTTGCAGGGTCATAAAAAATAACTATGTACAATTGTTACAGCAACTGTTTGTAAGCGAAATAGCACGAATCTTGCTTCTCTTAATTTCCTTAACTTCTAGCGCATAACTTAAAAATTATGGCATGTATGGTGGGTTTCTCTAAAAATTTTATCAACACATAGGTAAGGTTGTGAGTCACTCGAAGTGATGCTCCTTAAAGAAGAATTGTTTAAACTAATTGTTTAATTTTCGAATAGGATTTCCTTTTTTATTTCGCTTTCTTGTTTTAACTGGAAACTTGAGAGCTCTTCACACAGACTTTTTTCTCCAACAAACCGTTTCGAAAATAACGGTCGTTTCATTTCCCTACGATATGAAAGTGCACTTGTTAATTCTAGTTCGGCTGAAGCAATTGTCTTTTGAATTCTCGTGAAATTTGATGCGTAGGAAGATGGTAAGAAATATGTTGAGCTAGACTGCTTTTTCAAATGATTTTACTTCGTTTTCGTCAAGGGAATCATGTGACCACGACTTTCCTCTATTTCTCCGTGAAATCGAGCAGATTAGAATTTCTTCTCATCCTGTCATATGCAAATCAATTTTCATTCACACGTAAATTAAACTCATTTTCATGTGAATGAATATTGATTTGCATTTGAAAGGATGAGCACCAAGACTCGCTTTGAAAAAGAGGCTTGATGTAATTCGGAAATGGCCCATTTACACCGTTTTCTGTGTAAAAGTATTAGTTTTGATTTTATAAGTCATCAGAAACGGCGTTTGACGCTTGTCTTAGATAAAACACGGGGGAATTTGGTAATATAGAGCAGCCCCGAAACAAAGTTTGAGTCTGACTGCGTTGTTTTTGTTGTTTTATGTTCATGGAAATCTTTTGCAATTTTTCTTAGGTTTTTCAATGAAATGTGGATACGCATGCGACTTTTTAACCGATGTTTGCAGAGACAAAGAGAGAATACATCCTCACGCGAACCAAAAATTCCATTTTAGTCTTCTTTTGAATTGCAAACAATGAGGCAGGAGTGGTGGACGTTTGCCTTTTGCCTTATTAAGGTTCCCTGTAGTATTTTCAGGAAATTGGCTCCCACAAAAAGGACAATAGCGAACTGGAAAGAATTCAAGTTCAACTGTCGTCAGCCGGAAATGACACTGACATACATACTTTATTAACCTGACTAACACTTAGCTATAAAGCTAGTTTACAGGTCAGTCACGGAAAGAAAAACCTATCGGTAAAATAATATTACAAATAAGGGTCTATAAATTTACACAACTGACTGTATAAAATAATTAAAATACAACATAAAAACTACAATTTTAAAACTATGTTACTACTGACAATAAAATAATCCCAAGTGCTTTGTATGGGTTCATCTCAAAGTCGTGGAATTTTTTTCCGTATTTTAGTCGCTACTCATGCAACGAAACAGATCTAGGAGGAAAAACATACTTGGTTGTACGAGGTGCTCGGTTTTCGAAAACGAAGAGGACACTCCTGGGAATAAATAGAGAATCTGTGGCATATTGTGACATGAGCCACAAACGGTCAGTAGAACTCTTTGTCTAGTGATGAAGTTGCTGACTGCTGATTGTATCATTAACATGCGTGTTCTGTTACGAATCATATGTTGAATAAAACGAACTGAGTTTTCGTCGACTTCACCAACCACGTTGTTGTCTGCCATATTTGATAACAAGCTGTCCGAGAGGAGACTGGGAATATTGACGGTGGAGGGAGATAAATTCGACGTCTAAGTCAAATGCCGTATTTAATTAAATTAATGGACTGAAATAGGAATTAAATTCGGCACATGTGAAATGCGACGTTTGAACCGGGCTTGAATACTGATTGCTATGTAGTGACTACGCAAGTGTTGGGTGTTTATCAGTCAAAACAAATGGTATTGAAACATTGTGGCGAAGTGCCAAAATTTTCTGGGCGGCCTGCACTTCTTATTTCACTGTCTCCACCTCCACCTCAAACGAAAAATGTCCGAAATTGACAAAGTTGATTTACTAGTTGAACCTGCAAAAAAGGCGCACCCTTAATTTTTTCACTCGAATTTGATAATGAAAATCTGTGCGCTTGTTATCAGAAAATTTCATGGATCAGTTGCGTTGTCCTATTAAATACATCACTAGATGTAAGAACTCGTGTAAGACTTACTGAGTCAGATGGGGCTGGAGTCGCAGAGTGGAACATTCTTGTGCTTCGTGTTCCTCGGTCGCGCGCCTTTCATAACTCCTGATTTTGACCTAAAAAGATCAAAAAGCAATTCGTCAGGCAAACACAATAAAAATCATATGTAGCAGGGTCACTTGACCGCTTATTAAACTGCATTTTGAGTGATAGAAATGAATTTGGACGCCATATACGTGAGGTCACGATAACAACATATTGTTATATAGCTGGCGTTTTTTCCGCTACAGCGCGCCCATTCATTGGCTAGTTGACGGTCACATGACATGTAACAATGAAACTATTTACCACCAAATGCCATGAGTGTGCAACATTGCGAAAACTGACGTCAAACGGTAAACAGTTCAATGTTACCCGCGAAATGTTGACCACTGTTGCACGTGATCAGAGCGTGCAGTTGAAGTGGCCTGACGTTGTCGCTGGAATCTCGGCGCGTTTTTCAAAATTTGCTTTTGTTTTTCACCGGTTTGATCCATTTGTTTTACTGTATAACAAAATCACTGGGCAGCCAAAAATAGGATGTCTTTGAATTTGTCAAAAACGTGGGAAATGCTACCGCGTAGTAGAACTATTAAGGCTGCTCCTCCTCCAGTGCCTCGGATGAGGGGAAAGAGTGGCTGAAGCCTTTGGGAATTACTTTCCATGAAGATCCTTGTAATTGGGATCTTCATATTGACAGCTTACTTTCTAGAGCTGCTAGTCGACTGTATATTCTTAGGATATGCAAGTATTATGGGTACTTAAAAGATCAGCTTAGCAAACTCTTCGATGATGTCACTATTCCTGTATGGATTAGAAGTGTGGGCCTCTGCTTATCTAGGCAAATATTTAGATTGGATTGACACCTTTTTTCGACGAGCCTATCGTCTTGGCTACACTAGTAAGATCATTTTGATATCTGATGTAATAACGAATAGGGACAGTGATCTTTTTAATACGTTACACTGGTCATGTATTATATAACTTGCTCCCTGTCGAACGTTATAGGGTCCTCAAAGAAAGGGGTCATGACTTTATACTTCCTAAAGTATACTACTACTACTACTACTACTACTACTACTACTACTAAATGACTGGCCCCTTGGGAAACAGTGAATTGTTTCCCGTGGATCTCAATGTTTCCGAAGACGTGAAGTCGAGGCCTGGATACAAAATTCACTGTTCCCCTCGGGACCAGTCATTAAGTGTTAATTGTTGCTGGCTGGGGTTACCGTTCGTGTATCGTTCAAAGAAACAAAGTGAAGACAAAGCCAGCCAGGCCTCTCCTTCTGAGACTAGTAATGTTTACCGATCGCCTTTAGAGGGCGCCAGTCATCGTGTAACTTTAATCCGGCCTTTACGACATGCAACGCGAAATACAGGCCGGTAGAAATAAACCAACTACGTATGTACACTCGAGTCTTTATATAAGAATTGTTGCATTTTGGTGAAACAAAATCGTACGAAGTACACGTCATGTTTATTTATCTCGAAACAATCGAAGCAGCCGGAGACCGTCTACTAACGAGATTCAAGGTTAATGATCAACTGCAAATTCTAAAGAAAACTTTAAGCACTAGCGTTCATTTGATGTTGCAGCCAATAACTCGGAAACACAAACTCCAATTATGACTGAGTGAGAACTAACCTCCATAGTCTCAGCCTGATCTTTGTTGTTCAGCAAGAAGGCACCACGCCAAGGATTTCAAAATGAGCTTTCACACAGTACGCGACGGAAACTGCAAGAACTTATGGCTCTGTCGTATGTATCACCTCTTTTTATACTGTACTGGAAAATTCACAACGTACTATACGATGAAAAAATATTTGGTTTGCCAGAGAACTCCACGAAATTAACACCTTATCGCAGCTCTCTTGTCAGAATCGTCCGTGCTGCTTTCGGGAATTTTTGGCAGTTGAGTGTGAATTTCACAGTTCTGTGAGAAGACCAAAGGCGCCTTTGATCTTGAGACAGGCTAATTACACATACATTTTTTCAGTATCGCATTTAACGGTCTTACTTCCTCAAGCTAGAAACACAAACTTCTCTTTTTGCAAGAGCGACATTACTTCCTTGCCTGAGGAAGCAAAACCGTAGTTTTGGAAAACAAAGCCGGTAAACATTTTCATCTTCAAATAATTAAATGCAAACCAGAATGAACATGGGACGGTTCTGACAACAGAGCAGCATTAACGTGTTAATTGCATGCGTAGTGTTGTTTCGTGGAGAAAACTAAGAAAAATTCGTTAACGGCGATACTAATTTCACCGACTGAAAAAATGTATGTGTAATTAGCCTGTGTCGAGATCAAAGGCGCCTTTGGTCTTCTCACTGCACCGTGAAATATCCACACACACACACACACACCCAAGTGTAGGAGCTAGAGAGTGGTGCCAAGTGTGGGAGCTAGAGAGTGGTGCCAAGTGTGGGAGCTAGAGAGTGCTGCCAAGTGTGGGAGCTAGAGAGTGGTGCCAAGTGTGGGAGCTAGAGAGTGCTGCCAAGTGTGGGAGCTAGAGAGTGCTGCCAAGTGTGGGAGCTAGAGAGTGGTGCCAAGTGTGGGAGCTAGAGAGTGGTGCCAAGTGTGGGAGCTAGAGAGTGCTGCCAAGTGTGGGAGCTAGAGAGTGGTGCCAAGTGTGGGAGCTAGAGAGTGCTGCCACGCGTGGGAGCTAGAGAGTGCTGCCACGCGTGGGAGCTAGAGAGTGCTGCCAAGCGTGGGAGCTAGAGAGTGCTGCCACGCGTGGGAGCTAGAGAGTGCTGCCAAGCGTGGGAGCTAGAGAGTGCTGCCAAGCGTGGGAGCTAGAGAGTGCTGCCAAGCGTGGGAGCTAGAGAGTGCTGCCAAGCGTGGGAGCTAGAGAGTGCTTCCACGCGTGGGAGCTAGAGAGTGCTGCCACGCGTGGGAGCTAGAGAGTGCTGCCACGCGTGGGAGCTAGAGAGTGCTGCCACGCGTGGGAGCTACAACGAGTTGCAAAAATAGTTGAGACACTGTACGCCATTTGGCCTTGAATGACGTTTCCATGATCTTCCGCTTTCCCTCCCCCTGCCCCTCTTATCAAAGTTGTTAAGGGCGCAGCACCATGCTCGAAACTTTGAGGAACAACTTTGAAAGGGGGAGAGGGAGGGGGTGAGTATTGCATGTCACAGATTTGTTAGCAGCAGCGTTTTAGAGAAAGAAGAGACGTTTTTGATGGCGAATGTCTCAACAATTTTGCAACTGGTTGTAGAGAGTGGTGCCATGAATTAGGTATGTATGGGGTACTTGAACCTCAATTAGGTATGTATGGGGTACATGAACCTCAATTAGGTATGTATGGGGTACATGAACCAAAGGAACGGAAAGGAAACGAAAGGAATCTGAGAAGAGTCACAACAAACATATGACTTTACAATGCTTTTTCTGTGTGGTGAGATCGGACTTGTACAGGCGCCTCTGGCTGCCGGTATCACTCCATTATTGATCTCACCCACCCCACCCAACCCATACAGCAGATAGATCACCACACCGGGGACTACGTTCCCTACTCTTTTTGAACAGCAGATGATACATGATGGATGTTTTGTGTTTTTTACATGTAGAATGTATTGTAATAGACATATGGGCGACTATATGGTGTCCTACCATGAATTATATGCTTTAAATGGGGTTGACAGGCTAAACACGACTCCTGCTTTTTCGTGATGTAATAGGTCTTTGACCTTTATAGTTTAGCTCTAACAAGTATGTCTTTTAGAGATTTTTCTCTCCTGTAGGAGATGAGAGGTGGTTCTCTGTATATTTCTCTCAGCATTGGTTGGTTTTCGATTAAATGCCACTCTCTCATTAAAATATTTTTAAGGTTAGGCACTGATGGATTGTACTGTGTGACAAAAGGCATTAATCCGTTTTGCACTTTTTGCGGTTTTGTTGAAGTGCCGACTTTCTATCTGTAAATTTTACTTCTGCGAGGACTTTGTTTACCAGATTATCTGGATAGCCTCGTACACGCAAGTGTGATCTGAAATTTTTGACGTTTTCTTCAAATGTTGCCTTTGAAGAGTTGGTCCTAAGAAGCCTAAGAGCTTCCCCTTTGATAAATCCTTTTTTGACGCCTGGAGCGTGACAGGAGGAGAAATGCGTGTATTGAAATGTCTCAGTCGGTTTAAAGCGCGTGGGGAGGAGCGTTGCGTGACGAGACTAAAAACGGCTGCGAGGGAGACTAGGGCTACGGTTGAATGATTACAACGTTCAAATTATTATTTTTTTTATTAAACTTCGTCCTCTAAAATAAACTATTAACAAAACATGACGACGTAAACAAAAAATAAACAAATACTGGGTTAAGGCAGGGTGCCCACAACAGCTGACGCCAGTTACTGTGGACCCAAATTTGAAAGTTTGAAACGAATAATTCCGTCCGTTGGCAGTTGATCAAAACTATTCCCGAATGATAGGCGGCACGCGCTGAGTATTTTGACTGTAGCACATATATAGTCACCCACATATACCTTATAAAGCTTAGTTTACACTTGTAAACCCTAGTATACCCTGATAGAACCTAGTATACCCTAGTAAACCTTAGTATACTTTAGTATACCCTAGTATACCCTAGTATACCCTGATAGAACCTAGTATACCCTAGTAAACTCTCCTATACCATAGTATACCCTAGTTCGTAGTATACTCTATTCATGGAAAGCCGGCCTAATATATCCTTGACATGAGGTAACGCATTTCTCTCTTTTCCTCTGCCCCTTCCCCCAATTTTTTTTTTCGCTCGCCGTTTTCCTTCCTGGAATAGGCTACGGGTTTCCCAATCCTGGGCTACGGCAATGGTAGAGTCTATAGCAGGAAAACTATTTCGGAAGCTTTATGAAGTTAAGGAAAGTTTTGAATCATCGAGAAAGGCACAGTAGCTCTAAAGAAAGTGACGTCTCGCTGCGCCTAATAATTATCTCATAGTAGATGCTAAAGTCCCTAAGGGCTACTCAGCGATCCTTTGATTCATCTGAGCCCAGCGACCCGTTTTGGGGTCGCTTAAAATTGCACCAATCGAGTTTTCCTTCGTCTGGCGGACCATAAACAAATAGGACGAAGCCTACGACTTCACAGAAAGGTTAAATTTAGAAGGTTATTATTATACATACTGACTGTACAGAGGACGTTCTCAAAGCCAATCAAGTGACCGCAAAAAAGAACTGTTTGGAACTGGTAGGCATAACACTCTTTCCTCGTGTCTTTTGGGTTTAACGCGTTCTCGCTCCACCTTTTTCTGCGCCGTCATCAGCTATTAAGAGAAAATAGACAGCGGATATTTATTTAAAGAGTTTTAAGAACTTTGCAGTTGACTAAATCTTGAGCTCTTCACATGATTTTTGTTTTAAAAAGCGAAAAACGAGCCAATAATTATTTCCATACGAGTTTGCGTATTAACCGCGTAAAAGAAAAAGAAAACATTATGATGGTGCTCTATCAAAATTCAAATCAATATTTTCGTAGTTCGATCAAATACTGAAGCTTGTTTGCTATGGAGATTAACGAGACGATTCAAACCTCGGGTGAATATGGTTTTACAATGTACACTTGGTTATACTGGGGTTTGCAAAAGCTTACTAGGATTTACTAGGGTTTACTAAGTATATATTATTATTATTCATCCAAAATATTTCCCCGTTTCTGATTGGTTAAAACCACACGCATAATTCACCATAACCAGCTGCTGTTCACCAAATTTGGAAAGAAACTTCGTCATATTGAATCAATGACGTCAAAAGTGCAGCCCGCTGCAGATTATTGAACCGATGACGTCAAAATGACGTCAAAAGTGCAGCCCGCTGCAAATTATTTAACCGTTGACCAGACAGACAGACAGACAGACAGACACCTTTATTTAGTTATAAAGCTCAGGGTAGTCCCTTCAGGAGCTAAAAGCAACCTGCTATCAACAGGAGCCCTGAGCACTAAAATACGCTAATTACATGGAAAATATTTTATAAAAAGTAGCAACAGTGTCAATACAATTGAACTATTTACAATATGGATAAACTATAAAAACTATATAAAATGTATTAATGACTACAACGAACCATATAAGGATTAATACATTAATTCAAAAGACATCTGGAAAAATCATTAAAATCTACGCATCCATCAGTTCATGAAGCAGACGTTGTCTAGTCGCGCGCGTGTGAATCTTGTTGTTAAAAGTAAAGTACCATCAAAATATTGAGGGCGACGCCCTTCAATGCACTTCTTTACCAGCCGAAAAAAGCTGGGGACGAGATTGTGTTATTTTTGTTGAGCAGATAAATGGCTGCAAGTAGGTTTAGAAGTTTGAACGAAGAAAATATTGAAAATATTTTGGATGAATAATAAAGCAATTATTGAATTCGGCTTTCGTAGAATATGAAGAATTCTGCAGATCTCGGAAGATGTTAACACCTTCCTCGACCTGCAGAATTCTTCATATCCTGCTCAGTTACTTAGGGTTTGTAGGGATATGATCTGATAACCCGGGGAAATCATTAGTGTGGGTGACCATATGTCTGTTTACATGAATCATATGCCGTATTTGGGCTGCTCTCTTTACTCTTGCACCCAAGTCCACTGACGATCGGATGAAGTGTTCAAAGTTGTTTGCTCGAGAAGCTCAGCTGAGCCAGAAACACGAAGAAATGTAAGTAACTCAGTAAAAGCTTATGAGCTTGTACCTATCGACAGCAGAAAAGCTATTGATTTATTCTTCTACTACTTATACTTTTCAAAAACACACACCATGTTGAAAAAGAGTATCTCTTGTAGACTTTCCGATTCTCGAAAGTCCCGCAAACTTTTCGGGCCCGAAAAGCCATTTCAAAAACTGCGATCCGCTTATTGTAAAACGCTAACCTTTTACTATGATGTCAAAATACGAAAGGGCTAATTTGAATTGTTGTAAAATGTCATGCCTGGCATGGAAACGTCTTCGTTTTTAAGATACGAAGGAAGTTATAGCACCCGAAATAAGCCCGAAAAGTTTCGGGGGTCTCGAGAAACGCACGCCAGCTGGTCCAGACAGACAGACAGACAGCCTTTATTTTAGCACGATGATAATAAAAGCTATGCAGCTTATGGGATCGTGCATAAATACTAAACCCAAGAACAAAATATATATATAATAGAGAAACAAAATCAAACTAATAATTTATATGCAAGGTTAAAAAGCTTGTAACTCTTTAAAAACTCTTTAAAGATGTCCATTGAATGGATTTACCCCTTCAGGTTTTTATAACTTGTATGGGAAAAATTCTTGTCCTTAGAAATTAAAATATTCCATAGTACAGGGCCTCTATGAGCAATAGAGATTTTGCCATACAGGTGTAGATAGAGCTGAAATGAGGCACCGTTAGAGAGTCTGACACTCGTAAAGAGTAAACTGTAGGGCGTTTCATCACAGCATTATCATATAGCTTTTGTGGGAGCTCATCATGAAATGCTTTGCACATGAGCTTTAACAGAACTTATAACAATGCTCAACGGATGCCAGTCAGCTTCAATTAACACGTCTGACGATCTCATGTCCTTTGATAAGTTAAAAATTATCTTTGCTGCTCTACAGTGCGATCGTTCCAATTAATAAAAAATATCAGCATTAAAGCACGACCCCCACAGAACAGTTGTTGAAACAGTAAATAATGTCACCCAGTGGATGAGTCACTATCTAGCAGATAAAACTTTATTAAAATCAAATGAAGGATGATGCTCACAGTTGTGGTCGCAATTTATGGCATAAACTTCTAACTGGTCTGACTGTAGCTAGGTTTATGATGTTTCAGTTGTTCAGCCTTCTTCAGATACACATTAAAAAACTTAAAAAACTGTTTGCAATAAATTGTGCGTTTAAAGAGTACCGGCTTTTATAAGTGACATATGCAAAAAAGATTTAAATTACAAACAAAATAACACTTGTATGAGAAAAATGGGAAATGAAGTGATGGGACAAAAGTTATGTAACTGCCCAAAAGGTTACAAATTCCCTGCCAAGGGCCTCTGAATAATTATTGTTGAGGCCATAACAAAGTCCCAAAGCAGGCCCTTAAACAATACAATAACTGTAATAAGGTCCCCGCTGAGGAGCCATAAACAGCACACTGATAACAAAAATAACACAATCCTCAAATGGAACCCTTGAACCCATGGGCAATCACACAACAATAATTGAAACTATCTACACGAATTAATTAGGACAGGAACTAAACAGATAACAATTTCTCAGGCTTCCCTGGTAAGTAGTAGTTGGTCTAGATGTAGAGGAGTTTGGAAATGTGTAAAGAAAGCTATTGAATGACACAATATGGCCTTAAAAAAAGATGTGAATTCCGCTCCAAAAATTGTATCAACTACAACAATTTAATTGTAAATTATTAATTAGACCATTTCACATGTTCTTGCTTGGTAAAGGAATTGTTTCTTGTTTCTGTGCCAATTAGACTTTTGTGTGACTATTCCTCAGTTCCTCCAAGCAAGTTTTTGGTGTGGTTCTTGTTCAGAGCACCAATTTGGAAATTTGACGGCAGGTAGATTATTGCAGGATGTCATTTTGCAGGTCATCTTTGCTTTAAGTTGGAGAACTGGTTGTTTTATTTTATTTTTTCAGTTTCCAGTACTTCGCATTCTGTGTGGTTTGTTTCATTACTACATGACTTGTAGTCTGAGTCCTTAGAAATTTTGTTTTAACCTCTTTACAGAGGAAGGTGGAGTTACAGACTCATTTTACGAGAGCGGAGGCTTTTTGTTTTACAGCCTTGCAAAGCGAGAAATGTTGCTTGCAGCTAATGAGTCACTTGTTAGTGCACATCAACAAGATCTCCAGGTTACTTTGGATGATTTTCAAAGGACAAAAACAAGAAATGATCAGTTAATTAAGGTAAACCAATACTGAAAAATAGTAAGGCTTAGTCAGATAGATAGCACACAGCAGTCTAATTAAACAGGCTCTTATTGAATAATATACAGTTCCAGAATATATCCATACTTTCCCCACAAAAGAGGTGGGGGGAGAGAAGATGGTTAAAGCAAAGAAGCATAGAGCTAAATTGGAATTTCCAGAGGGGTGGGGATTGGGAGGTGCAAACCACAAAAACCTTACTTGGGGGTGGTATGGATATTTTGGAACCACATGATACTCAGGTAACACTGTGTTTATTATTCCCAAAAGAATCAGCAGTCGCTCTTCTATTGGTGGTCCTATTGTAACAAGTATGCCACTCCTATGATGTTTTTTTCAATGGCAAAAAATTCATTATCCACCTGATCTTTGCATAAAAGCCCCCCCCCCCCCCCTAAATGAACCCTCTTGTTTCTCACCATTATTGTTGCCATCATTCTCTCTCTTTAAGGCAGAGCCCAGATAAGCCAGGTGCCCAGCACCAAATCTCTTACTATTTATATAGATGAAAATCTGACTTGGAATGTTCACATTGAGAATTTGTCTAAGAAAATTGCTTCTGGTATTGGGGCCCTGAAGCGCATTCAACCATTTGTTCCTCAAGTGAACCTCATTCGGGTTACTGTAACGTTGTCTGTGGTAACTGTAATAAACCTATTGCTAATAAACTTCAAAAGATACAAAACAGTGCTGCCAGAGTTCTGACAGCTGCTGCCTTTGACACCAATAATGAATACCTTTTTCAAGTGTTGAATTGGAGAAAGCTTGAATCTCAGCACCAGATACAAAATGCTTGCATGGTGTATAAATCTCTAAATGGGCTTGCTCCTGATTATCTTCAATCTGGATTTGTCGAATGTAGCACAATTACTGGCTATTCTCTTCATAACACTGAAGATAAACTTGCTGTCCCTCTTCCCCGCACCAATTTTCTTAAGAACAGTTTCAGATATATGGTGGTGTGACTGTGTTATGGAACAGTTTACCAATTCACTTGAGACAGACAGAATCTCTAGCATCTTTCCATGCTGGTTGCTGCAGCAGCCTCTTTTAATGTAATTGCTTAATTAAACATGGCTCTCATGTAAAGCAGTTTACCTAAGTTATTGTAGTTTTAGATTGTTTATAATTATTACGAATTTTGTAAGTAGCAGTGTTATAGTAGTACCCGTAGTGTAACGGATGAGAATACTGTGGATAAATAAAGTTATTTGATTTAGCTTGGTAAAGATGTTACAGTTAAACATGCCTCAACAAGAATATGTTTTACTTAGCAAATTTCACAAGCTGCCAAAAATAGCTCTATAGAATCTTTATTTCACACGTAGATTATTTCACATGTAGATCAGAATATTAATTAACTACTTACCTAATTTGTATGTAAGAGGGTATGTTCTTAGTTGAATAAAGTTCTGTCTGACGAGCACTTAGATGTGGAACTCAGAGTCACAGAGAATCGAGGCGTCCTCTTTAATCCTCCAACTTATGTATACTTAGCTCTGCTACCACAGCATTGAGCACTTTATGCCAAGGCAGACTCCACCTCCACATTTAACCTTATTATATATATATATATATTTTTTCTTTAACTATATGATTGTAAAGCACTATTGATCAGAATATGTAAATATGCACTATATAAATTAGTACCGGTACATTTATTTATTTATTATTTATTTATTTTTTATGCCCTTCTTTAAGAATCCTTGAATACTGTCGCAAACATAATCATTGATAGCAATGTTGGTTATTACTTTGTAGGAGTTAGAAGCACTTCAAAGTGGAATGCAAAAGAAAGCTTTGATATCATCAAGTGATGCTGAGTTTATTGGCATGCAGGTGATTGCATTTTATATACCTATTAGAGGCAAATTAGCATGTGAATATGATCAAATGCACCTTACAATAAGCTACAATAAGCTTTTCAATTTGAAATCTTTACAATTTTAAATTCTTTACAATTCTCAAATCAAACCAAATCAAATCAAATGTTGCTTTTTGGAGGGAGGGGAAAACCAGAGCACCTGGAGAAAAACCTCTTGGAGCAGAGTAGAGAACCAAAAAATTAGGCCCGCACATGACGCCTAGTCCGGGATGATTGAAGCGGGGACACATTGGTGGGAGGTGAGCACTCTCACCATTGCGCCAACCCTGCTCCCCTGTAATCAGGGTAATCAGGGCCGAGTTGCATGGTTAGTGCTCACCGAGGTCAAATACCATGACAACCTACAGGTTTTAATACCACTTAACCAATGGTTTGTGCTAACCATGCTTCCAGCAACTCATACAAGTGGTGGAACAGAGAATTAACTCTGAAGTGTAAATTAAAGTGCTAATGGAAACCCATGAAAAACCCACTGGGCGTTAGCCCTAGTGAAGGGTATCAGGGAACCACACGAGGCAAAGAAAAAATTCTTATGACCTCGGTGGGAATCGAACCCACGACCTCTGGATTAGATCTACTGTTGCTCTGCCGACTAAGCTACGAGGTCAGACAGAGAAAGTCGGGGATGATTAAGATAACAAATCACGGCGAAGAGAAAGTAAGTGTACATATATATGTTGTGCCGCATAGCACTATAAACTCTCTGTTCCACCACTTGTATGTGTTTATAGTGCTACGCGGCACAACATATATATGTTCCAGCAACTCAGCCCAGGTTGTTAGTTTGCCTGGTAATATACCAGTGAGAAGTTATGTTTAGCATTATTACTGGATAATTTACATATAAGTACCAAACAGAAATACAAAATGAAGGATGCTGTTGACCATGTGTCTGTAAATGTGTTAATAGAAAGTCCAGGTTTTCCAGCTCCAGGGAAAAACCTTGGTTGTGAGTGTAATGGGTGCTAAGCAGGGAGTTTAGGGTGTAGTAATTTATAGAACAATCTGAGACCCAGTAACATGACACTGATGTTGTAATCCTACTCACTTTTCAAAATCAATATTTTAGAGACTGAATGTTGATTTATCCTCTGACACAACTTGGGTGTCATGTTCAGTTTCAAGTACAAGTTTGTTATGCACCACCAGCACATGATTTTGTTGATTCACATCAAAGTACTCATTTGCTTAAAATTGCAAAACACCATGCACTAACAAATAGCGCATGGTGAGGAGACTTGTCTCTTGGACCTATCATTGAACCAAGATAAGTTAAGTTTTAGTTTATAAGTAAAAAAGACCTGTGTGATATGCATCATGACAGGATTAAGGAAGAGTTTTGTTGTTCTGTGAAGGAAGCAAGGTTTGATGAGTTACATATACATATATGCATGTGTGTATAACATTGGACATTGTTCTTTTCAGAAAGAAACAACAGTATCATGGCATTTGATAAGAATGTCTTATGGCAAAATAATCGTTTGAACTCAGGGGTTACATACGTCTTATAACTTGGTAACTTTCTACATCGACTGTGTCACCAAAAAGCAACTTTTCCAAAGACTAAACTCTCCTTGCTGTTAATAATAAATTATTTACTAAGTATTGACTCATGCAGTTACAAAAAGCGTCTCATTACAAATCCAGGATTTGTTGCTAATTTTGGGCGTAGGTAGGGATATACAAAAAGTAGTCAGGGATTCCAGTTGATATACTTTTGTCTATCATTAATTGATAGACAAAAGTATATCAACTGGGCAGGGCACAAACTCAAAGAATCCAAGGAAAATATACAGCTCCTGGCCATTATGCCAGTCCAATCCTAACATGTAGATCAAACACTAACAAATGGCAGTTTTGTTTGTGTTGCTACATTCCAGGAGAGTTACTGGAAGATGGTTGAACAAGAGTTTCCACGGTGGATTGCAAGAAATGAAGCAAGCAACAAAGACGATTACAAGAACAGTTAGTGGCTAGTGATGTAGTGTATTATATAAATGGTTTACGGTCACTTCGTTCCATGGTCACTTCGTTCCAAGTCAAATCGTTCCACGATGGAAGTCAGATCGTCATCGTTTCACATAATCCAGCATAATCCGATCGTTCCACTTATAAATAGTGAGGGAAACCTTCTTCCTCAATAAAAATGTTAAGAAAAAAGTCCAACCTGACTTTCGTCGTGCTTAGTCAGCTTAGTGGGCGGAACGAGTTTACCGCGTCTATGCCGATATGATTCTGTTCGAGAATGTTATTGACACCTCAGACGCCGTTCCGCACATGGAAGTCTTGCAGTTTTCTTCGGGAATAACACCTTGTTTAAAATTTCAAGTGTACTTTTTAATGTAAGTTTTTTATTGCAGTTGATTACGTTGAATTTATTAAAACTTTACCCGTTCTGCCTGTCTTTGAAGTGACGCACAATGACTTAGTCTTTATCAGCAGGGAAATATTCAATCGATCGATCGACACTGAAAAAATTATCGTTCTAATCTCTTATTACACTAGTGGAGAAATTTATCCACAGTTATCCATCTGTGTGGCACATACAGATCTGACTCTACCTGTATGTCGTGGAACGATCTGACTTGGAACGATCTAACCTTGGAACGAAGTGACCGGATACCATATAAATCCTTTTATATCATAATGAGAAATGTCTAACATGTTTTGGTTGGCCAGTTTGAGTTGTGTAGTTGACCCAATTACAGTGTGCAGGCTGAGCAGCCAGTTCACCAGTCAAACTGTTATCCACAAGGTAACCACTCTAAAGCCATCATATAATCTTGTATATCACAGACAAGCTGTGGATTTAATGAGACTTGCTTTGACCACAGTAAAATCAGTCTTGGTGGCAATTTTGTAAACTGGCTGTAATTTTGTTTGTTTATAATATTAATGCTCAGCTGACAGTATAAAATATGCAAATATGTGAAAGTCAAATAGCAACGGTAAATGTGCAAATTTGGAATAGTTTACCTTCTCACCTAATGAAAAACCTTTCTCTAACATTTTCTCTGAATGTGGCCTTAAGGATTAATGTTTGAAGGAACAAGTTGTTACTCGTGCTACATTTTTATATGTAGTTCTCGATATTGAAATTGTAATTTGTGTGTTAATTGTTGCCGTACGTCTGTTCAGTAATAGGTCACAGATGACGTCAATATGTGAGAAGAACATAGAAGTGGGATGCAAAGCCACGTACGCGCTTGGAGATAGACAAGAGTGTCACTGCTGTTGTTTTCGCATTTGACGTCATCTATGATCTATTACTGAACAGACGCACGGCAACATGCAATCTATTAGTTGTAAATTTCGTTTTGAGTTTCGCTTAGTGGCGCTCGACTAAGACTGCTCCAGTATTTTGTTTAAGTCATTTTTCACAAAGAAGTGTTTTTTTCTTCTTCTTGTTCTTGCTTTTGGAATCTGTCTACGGTCTCAGCAAGACTTTTTGTACGTCTTCTTTCGTCCAAATGGTAAAATGTCCTCTAAATTTTCAAAACTTTCCGCCATTACAAAAAAAAAAAAACAGAGGGAAATAGTTTTTAATGATGACGTCACCTGTGCGTCTGTCCTCCAATAGATCATAAGTAAGAACCAATCAAAATGCATGCATAAGTGCAGCTTATTACATAATGTATATTGATATACATAGTTTTAACTTTTGAAGTTTTTCAGTTTTTTAGACATAGGGCCACAAGTTGGTTGGTGTTGTGCACTATTTAGTGCAATCCGCTTTAAATAACAGATTTACTTACTTGATTACTCACCCGCAGTGCGGGTGTGATCGTAAATATTTAAATAAAGTTAATAAATTGCTGGATAAGACAAAAGTGGAGAGATTTAGTACGTCTTGTAAACACACTGTGGACTTGCCATCTTTTTATTATGTTGGTGATGCAAATGACAGTGTTTCTAATCCTATACCTTGAATTTCCAATTAGAAATCCTGGTCGTAAAGAGGATTTTTGATTAGTGGCTTTTTTCAGTTCGGCTTGTTATTGGAAGGGAATTCGTTCATTTTTAACTCGTGAATGCGAACCTTTGAACGCGTTTTACAAGTATTTTGGGAAAAATTCACCTCTCTAGGTCGGTCAGTCGGTCGATGCGTCGTTAACTTTATTCTTGAATAATGCATATGAAAGAAATCATATGTGAACTGCGGATATGAAATCAAATGAAGAATGATCGTCGCAGTTGTGATCGCAATTTTCACAATTGCGTAAAGAAGCCTGAAAAAAATTCAGGACTTCAACGGGGCTTGAACTCGTGACCTCGTGATTCCGGTGCGATGCTCTACCAACTGAGCTATGAAGCCCCTGACGTTGGGAGCAACACTCCCAGTGGCTGTGGTCGCACTAGACGGCTAAGTCGTTGATAATCGCGATTCCAGGAGATGCTATTTGTTATCACGATTTAGCAATCTTCTCATGAGTATTACATGTCAAAGCGTCAGCACCCAACAAGTTTTCACGCCTTCGCAATTGACAGACGTCTGGGCCAGCGGGCAAACTTATCACGATGCCTGTCCAAGTCATAACAGTCCTCGCCAGGAGCCCATATTCTGTTCAATTCACCTTTTCCAAAGTATAATTGCGAAAGCACGGTTTTGTCGTTTCAAAAGGCTTCCAATGTTGCTGCTGAGCCGACAACGTAGACTAAGTTCCTTGTTCGTTTGATCATGAATAGAGCTTTGATAAAGTTGAAGTAGACATTTTTCAAATTTGTTTGCTTACCCACGCTAAGGCTGATCCGACGTCTTCTCGCATGTTTGCCAACGCCAACAGTTACCAGATTTTTGAGCTCGCAAATGATTGGCTTGCCGAACAAGCTCTAGATGGAAATCGAGATAAAGCCTTGATAAAGCCCACTTATAGATCGTGCTTTTAATAGTTCTTGACTCTGCAGTGCGACCACAGCCAGTGTCGGTCTCGAGAGGACTTTTTATCAGGAAATGTGTTTTGTTGTTCTCATAGGGGATTTAGCGGGCCTTTTTCACTAGTTTACAAGTTAAAAAATAATCTAAGTTTGCTAACTGAGCTACCCTAATAACAGGGAGAACCGCGAGAACCTAACGTCTCCCCCTAAAACGGTTCTTTTCCTCGAAGAGCATGGTCTGTCGTTACTTCAAATTATTGGAGGTTTGTCACGTGATAAGTTAAAGAGCATGTCGTTTTGGCGTTCTCTTCCGGCGGGAGCGCCAATGGATTCCATCACTGAATAGGCCATTTCCGAATTACCTCTAGTCTCCTTCGCAGCCGTTTTTTGGGCTGTTACGCAACGCTCCCCCCAAGGAAGGGCGGAGCGTTGCGTGACAGTCCAAAAAACGGCTGCGAAGGAGACTAAATTACCTCAGGCCTCTCTTTCAAAGCGAGTCTAGGTGCATATCCTTTCATACGCAAATCAATTTTCATTCACTTGAAAATGAGTTTATTTTGCGCGGTGTGAATAAAAATTGATTTACATATGAAAGGATGAGCACTTAGACTCGCTTTGAAAAAGAGGCCTAAGGTAATTCGGAAATGGCCTATTGACAAGACACTACAGAAAACTTTAATTCCTTCTTGTAGAGAAGAGACAATTCTTGAATAGAAGAGAAACATTAGTGACTCTACAGACGGGACACGGCACTGAAAACTCGAAGCTGAAGTCTTTCAAGAGTTTGGAATCTGTAGTCGACCGTTTGTATCGGTGATTTCACCCCTTAATACGTTGATCAAAGACCTTGTTGAAACCTGCGCAAGGGTTGGATTGAGTGGCTGTGTTCTCGATGCTACTATACTGAGGAATCAGGATGCTTAGTTGAAATAGATCTTGCTTTTATGCATGGTTCAATTGTATCTGTAACCTTGCCCCCCCCCCCCGGCAGCCCTTGAGACAAGTCCAGTCCTTCGGGCCGGGGGGTGGGGAATTGCTTTAGCCGGTCTTGTCCTCGGGGGTAGGGGGAGGGGAAAATGTCCTGTCCACTGGTGCGGTTACGGTTTTTTCGTCAGGTTTCTTTTTCAAATGTAGTGTTCATGCAGGGTTAATGGGCTCCTGGTTCATGTTTGTATCCTTTGTTCATAAAACTCAAGGAAAGCATTTCCATTTTGTCAAAACGTCTGGATTGCTATTGTTATACGGAAATTAGTATCGTTACAAATGTCTATTTTTGTACACAGAATGGCGTATTTGTGGTACTTGAGGAGACCTGCGTGTGGGGAATAGTCTCTTTTTTTTTATTATTTTGCCACACAAAAGAAATACAGCATAAATACAAAACAAGGAATAGGAAAAAATGAGTAGCGAAAGACGATTACAGACAAAGGTGGCGAAGAGACCTAAGAGAAACTACAAAGCTCATGGGCGATTATAGCCTGCGTGACAGACGCCTTTTACGGCTCTTGTTTCACACGCCGGCGTGTGAAACAGGAGCCGTAAAAGGCGTCTGTCACGCAGGCTAGGGCGATTAGACCTCCTCGACCTTAGTGTCACAGGTCGAATACATATGGCGAAGAGAACAGAGGCTAAATTTGTGATGGAGTCTTGTGCATAGCTATTTGTGCCTGGGGACTGGGAGTTGACCATCAAGTAAGAAAATTAAGTTGCAAATCCTTGGGGTTGTGCCCGGATGGGGTGGGGGATGCATGATAACAGGTAGAATTGAACCATTCATGAGTAGCGGAGGGAACGGGAAAGGGGTTTAGTTTGACTGACAGTCGGGCCATCATTTGCCAAATCAAGTGACGCGTTATCTTGTTCTGTGATAACGACAGAGTATGCTCAACAGGGAAATGTTTTGTTTGGTGGCAGAGGTTGCAGAGGTTTTTTTCGCGGTTGAAGATAATAAACCTCTTCTAGCAGGGTAAAACTGAGCGAGAGAGTTTTTGTTTTTGGTTTGTTGAATTCCTTTTCCATAATTTTGGGGTATTAGGCGGTAACCAATGATTTCACACCTCAACTGGCCTGTTCTTGTTTGTTTGTTCCACATTCGTTGTTTCGCGCTTCTAGACACGGCATGGCAAACAACAGTTGGTCTGCAGCTCAGTCGCACATGTTCGGTTACTTCAGGTCAATCGAGGGAGTACAAAAAGTTATAATAAGTTTTCCCTTGGGATCCTCAATAAACTCACTGAACTTGAGGTATTAGTGCATTCACAGAAATTTAAAAGAATAACTCGGAATAACCCTTGAAGAATTTCGTGAGAAGCTCTAGTCCTCTGTGTAGCCTTTCTTCTGTTCATCACGTTTTTGTCCCAGGTTTTAGTATTATTTATCAGCTGCAGAGGAACAGTTGTTGGCTTGCAAGCCTCCAATGTATGGCATCTAAAACAGCGAGTCTTGTTCACAGCTGATTGGCCGTACCTGGGTTGTTAGTTGAAGAGAATTAATTTTCTACAATCACTTATTTGGTTGGAGGTACTCAACAATCCCCAACAATTCACAACAGTGGAACCACCGACTGAATACGAAACCAAAACAATAGGTTTGATTACCAAACAACTCTCGTGCGTTAATATACACTTTCGTACCTTTCTCTGTTGTCTTCTGTAAAACAGCAACTTTAAATAACCATATGCATGTTTTGTGGAGAATGTGAACGCATGAGAATGGATTTTTCTTTTTTATTAAAGATAGGTAGCACGCCACTTTGTAACGATTTCAACGAGATGGAATAATGGCAAGAAAGTCACAATAACGTGAATATTATATTCTGAAATGACGTTTTTGTCATCAATTTTGCATGTCGAAGAAAATGGTGTCTTTGGAAAATTACCGTATAAGACGCATGATCAAGAAAAACACTCAATGGTTAGCGTTTCTTCATTCCATGTGAAGCTTAAAAACTAAGGAAGCATTAAAATATGATAACCCCTCAAAGCAGGGTAGCGAGGAGTGTTTAGGATTGTGTTTCTTTATTATTCTCCAACAGGGCAACGCAATAGGAATATTTGTCTTTTAGTGTGTTTTTGCCAGAGTAAATTCAGTGCACGGTTTGTCTCATTATAGCGAAGGAAGTGGAGCACCAACCTTTTCTCGCGCTCAAATTATATTCACGAATTTTTTTCGGTACAGTTTTGACTTGATTGTTGTCACTACAAAAGGTTCGAGGTCATGGCAAAAGAAAAGCTGCTAAAGTATATTTTTGTTATTGTCTCTTTCTGGTTTTATTATTTACTAAATTCTTCTCGCCGTTACACTGATCAAAATAACATTGATTTTTAAATATCTTGTCGACACCTATAGCGATTCTCTGGCATCCTGATAATATTTTTGTTCAGACGTGAAACTGCAGAAGTCATTTACCTAGAGGTGCAATAACTTATTTTCTTTCAAATGAACAAACAACAATTACGTTAAACAAGTTTTTGGACTTATCTGTATTAAAAATCTCGTACAAAAACAATACTTTTTGGTGTTTTTGTACGAAAGCATTGAAACGGAAGTGAGATTTCAGGAAGTTGATCCTTGCTTGTCTTCGACAATCTGATTGGATAGGAAACAATTGTTAGAATCCATTGACCAATGAGAGGGCTTGCTCGAGAATCCTTAGATTCCACGTGCGTCTGTCCAAGGGAAATGATACAAATAGTGCAGAAGGATAGTGGAACTATGAAGTGTTTAGCAAGTCCACAACACTTTCACTTTCAAACATGAGCAAGGAGGTGAGCTTAAACATTTTAATTTTAATTTTATATGTAAGTAGTTTATTCAAGGCGAAATGAGAGATTTCCAAGCGGTGTTCTTTGATTGTAACCTTGATAAAGTCTCATCGCAGGTGAGTGCGGAGCGCTTTCCGGCTGAAAATATTGTGTTGTTGACGAAGTTATCTCATCTTCGAATGGAAGGATGCCAGAGGGAGCAAATCGTTTTTAGCAATGCTAAATCTTGAGGTTATAGTTTGTCAAAATCTTGACCTAAACAAGAAAGTGAAGAAATTTCCAAATGAGTCTGATGTTTTGATTCAGTTTGTCCTATTTCCTACGTTTGGTTGCATGTACAGTACGACAAGCTGTAAAATTAAACGCAGATTTGAGGCGTTGAAAAATATTCGCAAAGGAAATAAATACGGTTTCTCAAGCGCCGAGGTCATGGTCGTGCTATTTCAAGAATTTTCTTGTCGTGTAGGCTGTTCTCATAATTTGTTTCCTTTTAGAATTCTGGAGAAGACAAGAGTTCAATCTTGACGCGAATAAATGCACTACTGGATTCAGCTCTGGACCCAAGTAAGTCAATTTGTCAGAACGGATTAATTTTCTGATGCCATTTTAGGTAAATAAGTCGCAAAATAATAATCGTAAGCTGTTGTGTGTTTTGTTTTCTAGACTCGGCTGGGAGGAGTTTATTCCCCCCACAGCCCGTTTCACAGCCGTCTTGTGGTTCCTTCATTAGCTATCCAGGATTTCAACCTACTCCACCAGATTCAAGATCACCAAGCCCCTTGCACATGGATGAAAGAGTCAGCGAACTCTTCATGGTAACAAAGCTAAAAAATAGATTTACATTGTTCTGCTAATGGAAACTATTTGTTATTTTGACCCAGTGCAATTAACTCTTGGTGCGTTTGTTGACCTATTCCTGTCTTCAATTCTGTGTTTCATTGTCGTTTTGTACTAAGCTTCATGAATGTGTCAAAAAGCATGTTACAATATTCCTGTTTCTGTGTTTACGTGAAGCTGAATTTGCACGGTCATTTTACGGTAACATGGACAAACCGGATTTGCCATAAACAGACTTCAAGCTTCTCTGACGTTAACAATAATAGGCAGTCTAAGTGTCCTGTTTCAGGATTATTATTTTTTGTTTCTCAATCTCCGTTAATATAAGAAGCCTTTTTAATTGAAAAAAAAAACTGTTGAAAAGAGTGAGGTGTGGTAGGAAAAAAAACCAGTGTGCTCGTTTAAGTTTTAGCAGAAAAATGGAATTAAATAATTGACAGCTACAAGCAGTTGGGACAGACTTGTTGAACATTTCTCTCTGGGTGGTATGCCAGATTGATAACTGGTCTCTGACTTGTTCTTTAGACCCCCACAAACGAGGAACCACTGTTGTGGAAACATTGTTTCCCGAAATATTTCTTGGGTGTGCGAAGGAGCAGGAGGCAAAAAAAATTGTTTTGCTTCCTTGCTGTGCAAATGAGGAAACATTTGCTGAGCAAGCGAAATGTTTCTGAAAATGTTCAGAAACAGAAACATTTTTGCTTCCTGGGCAGGAAGCAAATTTTGCTTCTGCAGCAAATGTTGTGTGTGGGTGTAATTAGGGAAATCAATGTTTTCTCGTTTGTGGAGGTCTTTAGATTGATTCAGCCAAGGTGAGGATCAATCACACGGATGTGCAATATTAATCAATTAATGAATTATATTTAATTTGTAACATAAGTGCATCAAGACAAGACGTGGCAAGACATTTATTTCATAATATTGGCTGTACAATTATCTTGGCATGCAGTTAGCCAAAACCGCTAGTAGTGGTGTGCCAAATTAATTCTATTACGAATCAGGTGCATCTCGTACTATGTAAGTGCATCAGTTGTGGTGTTGTTAATTTCAGGGTAATTTTATGGCTGGAGGTGCTCCGTTTGGAATGCATACCCCTCCAGACAGTCTTCCCTCTTCTCCAACGGGTGCATTTTCCCCCTTTGGAACATTCCCATTGTCTCCTCTCTCCCCTGTGGACTCTGAATCAAGCCTTAGTCCCATGAGACCTTCATACCGCACCTCCCTGCTTCCCCGGTGCCAGGCAAGACAAATTGGGATGCCACCAACAACTTTACCAGCTGCTGAGGTGACATCTGTTGGCAGCTTGTTTGCAGATCCTCGCTGGACTGGTATTAATCCCTTGTTTGGGATGTGGAATGAACAAACAGGATATGAATACATGCAGCAGCAAGGTCTTGCACAACTTTTATCAGGTAAAAACTGGTCAGTAATGCCATTGTTGGTTTAGTACTCAACATATATAACTGTGCTACCCGTTTATTAAGGAGAACTCTTAGATCAGAACATATAAGCCTTATACTTTGTGATCTACACTTGCTTCCTGTTAGGTAGAAAGGGGGAAGAAAAAAATTCTTCTGGGAATCAGGAGACTTTCTTGGAAATGACATAGTTCTAGCCTGGGACATTTTAGAATAAAGTGGGACATTAAATGAAATTCGTGTTTTCGTTGGTGAAAAAACCAGGAGTGTTGTGCAAACAGTCTTTGTTCAGAGTTGTCAGCTCACTTAAAATGTTACACATTAAACCTCTGTCTTTCCTACTCAAGACCTTGCAAACATATTAATTGGTGGATTGTTCTGATCCAGTTAATATTTTTTTAGATTATTTTAATAGGGATAAAAAAGAGAGGCTGGGGCTATCAATTTTTCACCCTCACACTGGGGGCCTATTAGAATACCTAGAATTGAGTGTCGCCTCAGTTATTCTCAAGTAAAGAATGCAAGTTTCCCGCAGACTTTCCTCAAAAGCTCTGGATAACTGTCACATTCCACTTTAGATATGGGCGCATAGCTAAAAGGGCTTTCAAGATTAATACACATCAGGTTTAAGATGGCTGAAAAACAGAAAGCTGATGGGATGATGAAACCTTGTGCAATCTCATTTCCATTACTGTTTATACTAGTACATGAAAATGAGACAGATTGTAAAGAAAACGTCATGGCTATACAACACCCACACATACTTTGATTAATAAGCTGCTTTGCTCATCTGCACAGCAAGAAGTGTGTGCAGTACTGGGGCAAATTATGTGTCAAATCACTCGATAGTCAAAACTAGATTTTTCTTTTTTCCAAAACCTGACCAGGGGCAGACTGTAACAAAGGGAACATGAAGAAGTGGTCTGGACAACTACCTCGTCGTAACTACAAGAACCCAAGTTACTCCACCAAGGTCTTCCTTGGAGGTGTTCCTTGGGATATTACAGAAGGTGAACAGTTATGCTCTTTTGTTTTGGTAGAAGTCATTTTTATCAGAAAGAAGAAAAGTTTATATTCAGAGCACAGTTCTTTTTTGTTGCATTAATTTTGGAAAGGAAATAGGATCTGACAAAAATTTTACTCTTCTACTTGCATTGACAGATTAATCATCTTGAAGGTTGTGGTAGCAAGTAAATATAAAGAAAATGAGATTTTAATGTTACCTGTTAGCTATCCTCTTCATGCCTTGTGGCACATAAGGCAATTCACAGATCAGCATTTCCACCTTTCTCAGTCACCTTGCTCAATGATTTCCATCTCACCTCCACCCTTTCTTTCTCGAATGTACACCTCCAGGTTCTTTTTCTTTCTGGTGCCCAGGTGATATTTGCTATATTGCAGTCATTGTTTTGTTCTTGCCTCAGTTTTTATGTCCCATACAACAACAACAACAACAACACTTTATTTCACATTCCCATTACATGGTTTGTAAGAAATGTATTAAATAATTAGCAAAATAGAAAAAAAGAGTATTCAATTTATGTCCCATACAACAACAACAACAACAACACTTTATTTCACATTCCCATTACATGGTTTGTAAGAAATGTATTAAATAATTAGCAAAATAGAAAAAAAGAGTATTCAATTACAATTTAAGCTAAATATTATTACATAGCAAGAAATGCCTAGCAGCTAGATAACCATGAGGTTTTCGAGCTAGCAGCTAGCTCTTTGAAAGTAGTTTTGAATGTACAGGACACCACAATAGCTAGACATACACAGACATATACATAAAGCACACAGATGGCAAAAAAAGAGAGAGAGAAAAAAAAATTCAGTATGTTAAAATAATTTTAGTATATTAATTGTTCGGAAAGTTATGAGTTGAAATGTTTTTTACATGGGTAGGGAGCTGTTGCCACATTTCTGTTGCCATAGCCAACCTCTTTTTAATGTAATGGTGAAAAAAATTAATTCCTTCTGGTGTTTAACTATAGCCTCCCTGGTTATGTCATTCAAACCATTTGGTTCAGTCAGAGTAGAGTGGCCTGGGAAGGCTGATGGCCGCCATTTGCATCACCCTCCTAAAGGTAGGTTCTCTGTTTTATGGTGCTCTCAATTCTACTTGATTTACTGCCCACTGTTTAATGTGTGACAGTGGTCACAAAGCCAAGTTAACCCTACGAGTACCTTTTTTGGCAGATAGAGTATGGAGGCACCCATGGCAGAGCTCTCTTGTATCACCAGCAAACACTGTTATGTGGGTCAATTTAAATGCTGATTCTTGCTAAATGCCTTCTGGATTTACTCCAGCTGTGTCTCTTTACCTTTCTATTCCCTTTGGGTACTTGCATTTCTGAATTTGGTTCATCAATATTCTGGACTAGAAGATCAACTGTTTAAAAAACCACCAATGGTTAAGTTAACAGGAAGAATGTCAGAAATATGAGATTGTGTTTACTGAATAAAACATTTTTCCATGTTAGGAGGTTTCTACTTGGTTATTTAAGTTTGAGGATTAAAATTTGTTGCTGCAGCTGTCTCCTTTAAAGTTTGAGGATAGTACAGTTTGTTTTTTATTTTTGTTGCTGGCTGTTTCAGGATATGTGTACCTTATCTTTGATTCTGAGAAGTCAGTCAAATCCCTGTTGGCCTCCTGTACTCATGACTTTTGTAATGGTGGAGACTGGTACTTTAAAATCTCCAGCAGACGTATGAGGTGCAAGGAGGTAATGAAACAAATGATGCATATATATGAACCATTGACTGCCAACATCATTAGTTGTTTGGAATTGCACTTGATTGTCATTCCGCTTTGTGGTGGATATATTTTTAGGTTCAAGTAATCCCATGGGTGTTGTCTGATACCAACTATGTGCGTGGACCTCACCAGAGGTTGGACACCAGTTGGACTGTTTTTGTTGGTGGATTACATGGAATGCTGAATGCAGGTTAAAACAATGACTCAACTCTGATCATTTGTCATATTATTCACTTATGTCCAGAAACACATGTAACCAGGACCTTGGGTACTTCATATTACACACAACTGACTGTAATTTCCCTCTGTCTTCAGTCGGAATTGCTTGTGGTAAGGTGAGGGTTTGGGTCAGGGGAGACTTTGTGATGTCTATCATAAAGAGCATGAATTTCATTAACATGCATTTCTGGACATATCTATATCAACAAACTGACTTAGTAACTCCTCAACTACATTGGATATCAGGTAGTAAATAAGGGCACTTGTCTGTAAGTAGCTCACTGCTGTTGATTTTTATGAGTTAAGTTACCTGTTTGTATTTAAGCATCAAATCAGGCAAACATTACCACATAGTCACTCTCAGTTTCGTATGTGTTTCTGTAAAGTACCTGTCATGGACTGTAATGAAGTTGCAGATTGGTCAAGTTTGTGTTACAGTTTTGTTACTGCAGACAAATTTCACATCTCAGTAACTCTTGATATTGCTTCATATCTGCAGAGGGCTTGGCATACATTATGAATGAACTGTTTGGTGGAGTTGTCTATGCTGGTATTGACACAGATAAACATCGCTATCCTATAGGTGAGCTTAAATTTCAGGTTTGGCAAAACTACTAAGTCTGGAAATAACTTAATGAAACCCTCTGTGTGATTGTCCCATGGGACTTACATCTCTTACTTGAATAGATCAGCACACAATCACACTGCAAATAACATTAACACCTAAAAGACTGGTAGGTTTCCTTAGTTTACTTGGTTGCATGTTACTTGTACCTGCCTCTTAGTCTGATGTTTCCTTGTATCACTTTTGTATCAACTGTCTTTTTGCATTGAGGAAGGCCCAAATGATCAGTTCAAGTGATTCGTTTGAGAACCCACTCATACACACCTCCCTTTTTTTGTGTGTAATTATAATCTTCTTTACTTGTGTCCTGATTGATTGAATTTGCTGATGGCTAACAGATGGATTGGCTAATTGGTCCTCAAAAAGTCATTTTAGTGCAATGTTATATCCCATTATGTACATAATTTGGTCTGTTGTTTAGCTTAACAAACAAGGTGTAAGATAGACATGTTATACATTGACCCCAGTGAACTACCATATCGGTGAGAACATTTTTATAATAAATTATAATGAACTTAACCCTGGATATGTGTTTCTTCATTGAGTGTTCTATTCTTTTAAATTTAATCGAACGTATTAAACACTTCCAAGGAATACACTTTTTTTCCTTTAGGTTCTGGCCGCATTACATTCAACAACCAGAAGAGCTTTCTGGAAGCTGTGCGATCAGGGTTCATAGAGATAGAGACTCCAAAATTTGTGAAGAAAGTAAGTTCACGTAATAGATAGTCTGCGTTGCAGGCGTTAAAAGGGGAGAGAGACGGAACTGGGAGAAAAACGCATGACTGGGGACTGGGGAGAGAGGGAATGGCTTTGTTAAAAACCCCATGATTTTCATTTCTGCAGCTGCTGGCGGCTGGAAAATTGTGATTGGCCAAGACACAATGAGTAACCTGGAGCTTTTATTTACAAACTTGGTCACAAATTGCAAATTTACATTGAAGTCAGAACAAGAAGTGGCAGTTAGAGCTCCTCCAGAGGGAAGAGATGTTTTAGCCGTTTAATTTTACCCAGGGGATATGGCAAAAGCCTCATTTAACAAATGTTTGCTCAAGCCAAGGAATTTGCATATTTGTAATGAGGTATTTAGTCAATCTGTCGAAGATTCTTGAACTGCAACTTCACTAATAGGATATAATTTCTCGACCTTAAGCTGGGTATCTGTTTTCACAGAAATGTATTCGATACGACAGAAGCAAGTCGGAATATAATATTGTCATCTTGGCTCAATGTGTTTTTGCCTGCACCAAGTAATGTCTGCAGCAATTCAACTCTCTACTGATGAACTGTTTATTGATTGATATTCCCAAAAACAATGACTTTCATGAATTTCCCAGACACCTTTTTGTAAATCTAAATTTTGTGTTATTGAAGAGTCAGTTTCACAGTAACATCCTGCTAAAATCAGGCCATGACTTTGCTTTTTCTTAGATGGTGAAAATTAAATTCTCAAATAATAATGGCTTCCTGCAGACATTAAATCTGCATGTTTTTGTTTCACTCACTGTCTTGTTTGGGTTTCTTCTTTGTTGGTAACTTTTCAGTGGCTACCCTTTTACTGGTACTGTTAAAACAGTGGTGTTTGTTTATCTAATTTTGACAGGTGCAAGTGGACCCATATTTAGAAGACTCCATGTGTGATATTTGCCGCACCACCTCGGGTCCTTTCTTTTGTCGCGAGGAATCATGTTTCAAATATTACTGTCACTCATGCTGGTTGTGGCATCACTCAATTGAAGGATATCGTCACCATAGGTCAGAAATACTGCTAATAGTATGCCATAATTTGCACATCTTTCTATAACATAGTGCCACAACACTGCAAATTTTTTTTATCTATATTTTGAAACAGTGTGAATATGATATGACATTGGAAAATGAGCACTCAAAAAGATGTTAGAGGACAGTGTATGTGATGAAAGTATGATTGAATCTGAACATAATTATTCAAATCTCAAGGACTGAGTAAACTACATGACTGTGGTCTGAAAAGGAACTCAGACTTGTCAAGATTCCTCCTTCCCAAGCTATATTTGCAGTTCGCCTTCATGCCCATATTGATTTACCTTTTTTGTTAATTGATATAACATGCATGAATTTATGCCTGTTGACTTGTAATGAGACAATATTATTTACAAGGCTTCCAAACATCAGCCAAAATTCTAGTTAGTGACCTCATCTTGTTATGTAATCAACACTTGGTGGCAGTTTTCATTTATTCAGAGATGAAGATTTTGTCTGATTTCCTTGGCTGTGGTGTGAGGTGGACATCAATGGAATTAACTCGTACATGCACTTTAATACAGCTGAACCTTATGATTGTAAACAAGACTCAAAAGTTTGTTTTGTTATTATTTAGACCACTGACTCGTACAAGCAAGAGTGGCAATACTTAGTGAAGTACAAGGCTTACTTCAGCCGCTGACTATGTGGCTTTATGTCGGTGTTACTGGTTATTGTTTGGTTAATTTGTGTGCAGTAACCTGAAAACATTGGGTACTTTGAATTGCAAAATTTAATGCTACAACCATATTTCATTCTTTCAAAAGTATTCAGAGTTTTCATTGGATTTGCAGTCCACCTTTTGAATCTTTATACACTGTCAAAATGTCATGTATTTGATAATTTTTTCATTGTGCACTATTTGTTCTGATAAGCTGGTTGTTGCACTTTACTTAATTTTTAGTTAGTGCAGAAAGTTCATCACCACCACACTGCGTGGTACTGAACGGTTCAGTACATTTCAGTTTTTGATTATCCCTCCTTTCAACTCCCAGAAAAATTTGAGGTAATTCTGAGATGACCAGTCAATTCCTAGCCTGTCATACATGAAAAGATCAGTGTTCTGAATACCTGCAACCAGCTCAACAAGTTATTTACATGAATAATTTAATGCTGACTTTGTACAT
>OX419336.1:43871367-43918867 GCA_948470475.1 Galaxea fascicularis | reverse complement strand
CCCCTAGCCTGGCATCATCAAGCTGGTTTGGGGGTGGAGGCAATCCTCTGAAAGAAACCAGAGGTGGAAAGCAATTCCACAGCGATTTAATTAGCCGCCACGAGTGTGTCGCCGAGTCATGACGGTTGAAGAGTGAGGTTGTCTTTCTGGCCTTTCTGAGGATGGATTCCAGGACCTGGCGTGGCAATTTTGGCTTTTTTTGACTTGTAAATAATGCAATCAGTACAATATTTCGCCAGCAGGACTGGGTGGCTCGACACAAAAAGGAAAAAACCTATGAAACAGACTTCCATGTCGCCGTTATCAAGGAATTACCCAGAATTCATTTCGCTCGTGACGACGAACCTTTCGGATGAGTGGGGATAGCTCTTCTTCAACAGCTTTTCCTCGGCGTGCTAAACAAGTGAGCAGAAAAATGTGGCAGAGAATTAAAGTGCTGGAGCTGAACTTTACTGCAAATGTCGTTTTTGGGCACCAGGAGGAGTTTTTGTATCGGAAACTTAAAGACAAAAATCGTATATTTTGGTGTTGTCTGAGGGCGTTCACTTCGGACAGTTTGGGTTTTGTAGGGAACCAAACAGTCATGTTCAATGGAAATCGGCCATGGTAGCGCATTTATGGGGTGTTAAAATTCAAAGCACTAACCATTTCAAAGTATCAATGCCTCATTTCAACTTTCCAATTCTTAAAGAGTAACCATGCATCTGTAGAATGTACTTGTCCATATGGGCCAATACATTAAACGGCCTGACAAGAAAGGTTTAACCAATCAGCTATAGCTAGCTATAAGCTTATGTCAACTGTTAATCTGCAATCGATTCATCATTTTCTCTTTTTGCTTCTTTTTATGCAACCTGACTCTGATAACAATGTTAAGCATATATTCGGTTACTTCGGTTTTATGGTTTGTTTTGTTTGTCTTTTTTCTTTCCCTTTTGTCTTATGATTTTGGAGCAATTATTCTCCATGACGAAGAGGACGCCCTCTAGATGTGTAGCCACCGGACGCTGGTTCTGTTTGCGCAGGTGAAGGCTTCGTTGTTGTAACTCTGCTAAGCTGCATCACGAACTGATGATAGACCTCTTCATTCATTTCTAATTGAAAATCATCTTCAAGATAAGTAATGCCTTCATCACCTTTTAGCTGGTAAACGACCTGATCCAACTTCACAATACCGGTGAATTCATAGTGTAGGAGCAAACAGTCCTCTGGATCAGGTGCGTAAATATGGACTTCCGCAGTGTCCGTCAACATCCGGGGTTTCCAGTCTTGGGCAAGGTTTCCAAGTAAAAATGGGCCCGAAACTATTTCATCACGCGAAATCAAAAGGGTTGAACCTTTACTAAACGTAATGGTGGAAACACAATTCATCGTTACTGGCACACAATCAACATCGAAATCATCCTCATCGTCACTGGTTGGCCGGAGTATCTGAATCCACTTAACCCTTTCTGGTCCAAATTTTCTTGAGCCATTTCTGAAATTTTCTGAGTGTCAGCGATCGAGTAGTCTCCTTCGCAGCCGTTTTTAGGCTCGTCACGCAACGCTCCTCCCCACTTAGTGGGGAGGAGCGTTGCGTGACGAGCCTAAAAACGGCTGCGAAGGAGACCAGCGATCGAGACGATCTGGTGATTCAGGTGATTCCTTATTTGGCGTTACCTTGGTGATTTTCGCTGATCTTCAGCACTGAAGGCTCTCTTGTTTTTGTCACGCTGGTCACGCTAGCTGTTGCTTGTTTTTCAAGCGAGCACTCGGCGTGAAATTTGGTAAGTATGCGACTTATAAGTGTTATTTCGAGTCATTTTCCGCTTCAGAAGCCCCTAGCCTGGCATCATCGAGCTGGTTTGGGGGTGGAGGCAATCCTCTGAAAGAAACCAGAGGTGGAAAGCAATTCCACAGCGATTTAATTAGCCGCCACGAGTGTGTCGCCGAGTCATGACGGTTGAAGAGTGAGGTTGTCTTTCTGGCCTTTCTGAGGATGGATTCCAGGACCTGGCGTGGCAATTTTGGCTTTTTTTGACTTGTAAATAATGCAATCAGTACAATATTTCGCCAGCAGGACTGGGTGGCTCGACACAAAAAGGAAAAAACCTATGAAACAGACTTCCATGTCGCCGTTATCAAGGAATTACCCAGAATTCATTTCGCTCGTGATGACGACCCTTTCGGATGAGTGGGGATAGCTCTACTTCAATAGCTTTTCCTCGGCGTGCTAAACAAGTGAGCAGAAAAATGTGGCAGAAAATTAAAGTGCTGGAGCTGAACTTTACTGCAAATGTCGTTTTTGGGCACCAGGAGGAGTTTTTGTATCGGAAACTTAAGGTATCATGGTAGGTGGATTGACAGTGTTTGGAAATCGCACCCTTACGCTGACGCTTTGAAAGAAAACCTCATAAACCTTACATTTTCTGAAAGCTTAATAGTTATACAGTACAATCATATCTTTGAAATTTTCTAAAAAGTCAGTGTTGCAGTGATATTAAAAGAAATGCCCAGAAACACAGCTTCGCTTAAATTGGTTCGTTTCCGCGCGTGAATTATCGGATCGGCGCGATTAATATCGGAAATGTTTTCTCACACATCACCCTCAAAAACCGTGTCTGCGATTTTCCAGATGCGGTTTGGTTTTTTTTTTTACAACCTAAAGTTTGATGTTGTCCATGAGGACGTTCCTTTGTACAAAAGAGGCCATAACTCGGAAACGGAAGCGAAATTAAACAAAGCCCGACACGGTTTTTCGCACAAACTATCCTTGAAAATGGCTGCCGATTTTCAGCTAATTCCGTCGGAAGACGCGCGTAAACGAACTAAAAATGTTCACCCTTATATGCAGTTTTATGTTATCGAGAAAAAGACGAAAAACGTTTTATGAGATTTCTGTGATTAGGTGTTAAAAATCCCAGCATGTAAGAAGATTTAAGGAGGCTCACAACAGTTTTCAAGCTTTTACCACTGTGTATATTTGAGACGTTTTAGGTAAAAACTCCGATAAGCTTTCTACTATATTTTGGCAATAAGTACCAGTTCAATTATCACTAAACAAAATAATAGTAATATGACGTCATCAAATGTTACCATAGCAACGCTGTATGGACGTCAATGAGACCCATTTTGAAGCTTCCAACGTTAATAGCGCCTGAACGAACTCGGTGACCCCCATTTTTTTTAATTTTATCCTATTTTACACAAAAAGAGGTAAAACTACAGGAATTTTAAAAAAATTCTCTGGAGCGGATTTTATGTAATTACTAAAAAACGTTATATTTGAGTGGCAAAAAATCCGCTCCAGAGAATTTTTTTAAATTTCACCTATGATTTATTCTCAGTATACACTAGCAAATTCTGCAATAAAAATGTGGGGTCACCGGGCTTTTTTTCACGTAATTTCCTTCGTGACTTTTAAAAGAGCCACGCACGATCCTCGCGCGTCTTAAAATCTGGATCTTACAAGATCCAATATTCCGCATGCGCAGGTCTTGTCCGCTGCTCCTAAGTAGAGCCCACAATGTATTTGTTTGTTCGATTTCGTTCACGGCAGTCGGTTCGGTTCAACATGTCACCTTTTTTTCCGAATTGGATTTGGAACTAAACCTGTGAACCAACCTTCATTTGTTGCTGTGTTCTGGAGAGTTTTGATCATTACAATCTGACTATTTTGTGCGAGGCACGGTCGTTTTCATTGAACATAGCACAGACGTACGTCCGAACAATGTGCTGCTTACCCGAGGCTGCTAATTCCTGCTGCATTGTGGAAAAAATACAGTCACAAGTTACCAACAAGTGGAACTGGACCGATCTGGTTATTCCCCTCTCGGATATGTTTCCTTGAAGTATTTTGCAATTGCCTCGAGAATGCGCTTCGTTCGAGAGACACGAGGTTTTGGAGCTGTGCACTGGGAGGGAGGCATGCTAAGGATCGCCAGCAATCCCTTCGTTCCGAACTTCAAATACAACCCTCTGAGATCGGAATAGGACAGCCGGCTTCCAGCAATTTTCTGTGCCATTGACTGTTTTATTGCACCATTGTCTTTCTTGGGGTCGAAAAGCCTCCCGCTGAATGTTTGGAGAATTTCATGGCGCCGATCCAAATACGACATGCTGGTAACTGCTTGTTCGACACTGATAACTCCAGAACAATTTACAATTTTTTCCTTGCTCAGTTGAAGCGCAGAATTAAGCATGATTTGTTTCAGAGCTTTTGCATCTTCCAAGGCGTCATGGGCTTCAAATTCTTCGTTGAAAAGGTGCCAGTAAAGGGCTGATTGGTTTGATTTGCAAGATCCCGATTCAAGTTGCAGACCTGGGTGTTTGTCTTTCAACAGATTCTTGACAAGAATTTGACTGTCACCAAAGTAAACGTTCATTTCGCTCAATTTCCTGTGAAAAGTTTCGCCGCTTCGCCGGAGAAGTATAGGAGTGTCAAATATCGAGGAATTGTGGCCGATTAGGACTGTAAAAGATTCTTTGTGGGCTGGAGGTTTCACTTGATCAAGAAAGGCTACAAACTCCAGTAGTACTTCATTAAGAGATGCAGTTACCACTGGTTGGTTTTCTTTAAATAATCTTCTGGTTCCGTTAATGTTTTCTACAGATAGTTTATTCACTCGTGTAGCTCCAGGACTAACACTTCCGGTGGGTAAAATGTACTTTGAGAACAGGAGGCTATTTCCATCAATGGCAGACAGCTGACACAGTTCAGCGTTTTTTCCAGTGCAGGTAGATTCGGTGTCAAAAAAAACAAAAGTGTAGGTTTTAGTTGGATCAAAAGACAGTTTTACTGGATCGGGTTGTGCAGAGTAAGGTGGTACTATTTGCTTGTACTGACGAAACTCGTTTTCTGATATGTTTTCCAGAAGATGTTCAATCTGAGTGTGTGCTGGTGGTACAAGCTGGTTAATACTTCTATCTAAATTCAACCCAACTGCGGTTTCATATGTTGTTCCTTCCTGAGCTTCTTTGTGAGCAGTTTGCTTAGATTTTTGGCCATGCAACTGGTTCCTCCTGTACTTGAAATTTTTGGTAGACTTTCTATTTCTATCAGTCAATAATTTTTTATCCATGAGGTCTCCGTGAGATACACAGAAATACTCAGGCTCAATATTAAGCACTTCCAAAGCTCTACTAACATAGCCGTAGCCAAGATTTCTTTGTGCAACACCACATGCCACTCGAAAGTCATTGCTTTCACTCCCCCCATAATACCGAGTTTTGGGATTTTTTGTTTAAATTGTACTATTTAGACTTTCATTTCGTTGGGAGTTGGTGTAATATGTCCACAACTGTACAAGATGTCTTGAAGTATGGTTAATGAGTTTTATAACTGTAAACTGTCAGTAAGCTAAACTAGCACGTCCAATATGGCGGACAGCAACAACGCAACAACAACTGAACGCCTCGTGGCATAACAAACTAAGTCACGTGATGTGACAACTGAACGCCTCATGGCATAACATATTAAGTCACGTAATATGACAGTTGGCACAAGGTGAAAGCTTCCTAACAACAATATCAGTAGTATATTCAGAAAAGATGTTAATTAAGGCATTTTTTGGGGGTTCGCCATTGTAACCACACCAAGATATTTTGCATGAACTGTGGTCCCCAAATGAATGTGGCACTATACAGCTGAGGCTTGATTTAAAAGTTTCTGGATTTCCAACATTTTGAGTTACGGCATAACTGAAACATTTCCCAAAGTAGCTTATTACTTTGTTACTCAGTATTGAACAGCTTGGATCTTTGAATCGATCTTTCAGATTGTAAAGACAGTTGTTAGAGATCGTTTTGTGTGAATTATGTCTGACCACTTTTCAACGTTGTATGGTACTTTGTCGTGAATATCAGCAAGAGTAGTGCTGTCGTCATCGCCAACATATGTAGCGAATTGAATCCCATTGTCAACAGCTCTTGTCCAAAGTTCAACTGCCACATCTCTTTCCATTGACTTAGATGAACCTACATGATTTTTTCTGCAGTCATGCTTTTTAGCCATTTTTCCTGATTTTTTGCTAGATTCACACACCCTACAGGATTTGCATCTGGTTGCATAAGATAGAACTTTCCCCGTGGCAAGACCCATCATTACCCCATGACCTGCCAGTGAGTTGTGCCCTTTTCCTCTCTTCTGCCAACCCATGTCGTAAGATACTGCTATACCCTCTATACCATCCATTTCCCCTTGATTTTTCGATTTTTGAGCCATTTCCTTTTCCTGTTATAAATATTCATTACAACTTTCCTTTGCTATTTTTTCTACTGTGTTACCAATTTCCCTTTCTCGCACTTTGTACAGTTGGTTATTCATTGAAGGAATATTTAGAGTAGCAAGGAAATTGTTTAGTTGTGTTTGGCCAATTCCAATGTGAAGGGAACCCAGAACTGCTCTTGTGTTTAAGTCCCTGGCTTTTGGCCCTCTGCTACCTGCCCTGTGGTTACTGGATGTATGGACACCATTAATTTTATCTTTCCACAGTTTGAGCAAGCAATGTTGAACTACACTACTACTAAGTGAGAGCTTTTTACATGTGTATAAAATATGTTGTCCCAAAGTTTGCTTTTAGTGAAGATCCAGATTGTCTACTATTTTACAGCATTATGTCCATATACATGACATTGTACAGTGATAGTTATTGCATGGTAATACTGATTGTACCAGGACTACAAAGCTAAGGCTGATCTTTGGTTTGAAAACTTTCAAATTAGTTTGATCTTTTTTTGTCTTAAATTATGGCAATGAATCTGAGACAGAGCTGTGTGGTTGAGAAACAGATTATTGTTATTTTGGTGGGCAGAAAACAGGGAAAATTATTCAGTGTGTAGTCTGGTGGCAGAATATCTGAATGTGTGTTGTGGGTTAACACAAGAAAGCCAACTGTGTTATGCAATGCTTTTGAGTGGTATACACAGAATATCCGACAAGTCATTTGTGTTTTTGTCTAAGTATACAAAGAAAATACGAGTGGGATACTCTGTGGTACATCGTGAGAGAGCATTGCATGACTGTTTTATACCATGTCATAGAAAGCACAGTCCTACACAATCAATGTGCTGCACAATGGGAAGGTTCAGTGGAATACTGACAAATGTGCAATGGCATTTCCTGCATTCTCAATTGGTTGTATTTTCTGTGACATTTATAAATCTAACTAAATACAGTATCGAGTTGTTATGTAATTAAAAATAAAGCTACTACATTTTTCAGACTTGTATTATGTTATTGGTAGCCTGTACCAATGATAGTAAAATAATATTACAAACTGCTCCATTGTCTTGGTCGGTTTTCACCAGCAAGAAATTAAACAAGCACACAAAGTATGCCTCACCTACGTGACAATGCGAGCAAGATTTAAGGTCGTTTCGCAGCACTTCCATATTAACAAGCCTTGTGCTTAAGGGATGAGCAGCTCCCTCCTTGTTTTGCCAAAAAAAAAAAAATGATTGGTCATGCATTGAACGTTCTAAAAGAAACTGTGATATTTGCAACTTTTTGTAGCAACAATGTTTCGTGCAAAAAAGAATATACATTACCTGTTTTGACCTTGTCACTATTTTCCTAGGAGGCTCAAGTTCCTCTTCTTCAGGTTCGTGTTGTTTTCTCATGGAACTTTTGCTTGTCTTTGCGAGATTTTTCATCACGCTCAAGTGCCTTTTGGAGGGAAAACGACCTTTGTGGCGACTAGAATTCACACGGACACAATTTTCGTTTTCTTCGTCGCTTTCGCCGGCATAAGCCATTGTCGCAGTGTGTAAAGAATAACCACACAAGAAGCCGGCCAAGCAAAGGTAACGAAGTAGGCCTGGAGTGCAAGGTTTGTTCCTTGGCAATTCGTAGTCCATTCCCGGGTCCGGATGATCGATCGCGGAGTGTACGTAAAATACTTTCCTCGGAACGAAACATGCTGCTTGAAGAACGTGTTTTTCTTTCGAAAATGGCAAAAATAAAGACTTTCTTGGTCTAAACGATTGGAAAAAGCGCGAATTACTTTCAATACAGGTCGAAACTAGACTTGTGGAAAAACATTTTCGCGCCGCCATGTTTGTTTTGCTTCTCCACGGATTTTAAATCACGCGCGTGTAAAACTCAACGCGCGCGGCTAGAACCCAGGCCTAAAACTATTGTGAGCCTCCTTAATGACGCATTGACAGATGTCGGCACGGGTCAGTTTACAACAACAATTGCTTATGGCAACTTGAATTAAACAGACGTCTTCAATTCTGGCACGAAAATCAGTTCGTTCTCTAGCGATATTTTCGTGCGACTATCACTTGCTGCAGGTTGCTCTACGGCTTTATTGGCGGGACTAGTGCCCTCCAATAACCATTCGTCTTGGCTGTAGTACGACCCACGGTCGCTCAGAGCCAAAGATCTTGCTTGTTCCACACAAAATTCCTTGATTCCAGATTTTCGCTTCTTCGGCTTCTTCGAAGACGCAAACGGACAAGACGTTTTCTTGCGTTTTCGTCCGGACATTAAGAACTTCAAAAGCTAAGCTTGTCAAGAACAAAAGCCAACTAGCGATAAAAACAACCGAGTCAAGAACAGTTCGCGTACAAGTCTCTTTCGTTCAAATTAACTATCACACCGCATTCGCGTTACAGGTGACAACCGAAGGTAAATTTTAATTAGAGATGACAGGAACTTGTCAACGCACCGTCAGCGGTTAATGAGATTCAAAAATAGTTTTTCTCTTTATCTTAAAAAGTAAAAAAGCTTTTTTTCCCATTTTTTTTTCTATTTTTCGTCAAAATCCACCTACCATGATACCTTAAAGACAAAAGTCGTATATTTTGGTGTTGTCTGAGGGCGTTCACTTCGGACAGTTTGGGTTTTGTAGGGAACCAAACAGTCATTTCCAATGGAAATCGGCCATTGTAGCGCATTTATGGGGTGTTAAAATTCAAAACACTAACCATTTCAAAGGATCAATGCCTCATTTCAACTTTCCAATTCTTAAAGAGTAACCATGCGTCTGTAGAATGTACAGGTCGATATGGACCTATACATTAAAGGCCTGACGAGAAAGGTTTTTAAGAGAACGTCAGAGACAATCGAAAGTTCACAACGAGGGGGAAACGCTAGAAACAAAACAGTCAGGCAAATAACGACAGCGACACCAGTCTCTGACGAAGCCAAGCAAAATTATTTTTTTTTACTGTGAGCTAATTCGTAGGTAAGCAAACCGAACTAGCAAAATTTGCATGACAAATTGCAGGGTATCCGTCAACGGAAACCATCCAGACCAACATGTCACTTTTGACAGATCTCGACATGCACAGTCGAACGGCGCCTCTCTACTCAAAAAAACGAACTCTTCCATAGAAAGCTATAGAACACAGTATCCATGCATACAGCGCTCTTCCGCAGCAATGATGTGAAACAGAATAGGATAGAAAAGCAAACTTTAAAAAAAATAGAACGGCAAATGTATTAATGTTTAAAGCTGTAGGTAGCCTGAGTATCTATGGCGCGTTTTTAGTGTCAAAATTCAAAACCTCGTTTCAAACATGCTATTTTTCTATTCAAATATTCGATCCTGTAATTAAAAGCTAGGGCTCTTCAATTCAAATATGATATCCTTCTATTTTGATTTCTAATTCGTAAATTAAACTTCTTGTTTAACAATTCAGATACGCTATTTGGTGTCTGAAACATCCATGCTTTCAATTCAGAGCAACACTTCTTCAATTCAGTTATGCTCTTTTTCTACTCAAACGTGCAATCCTTCGTTTCAAAAATGTTTTTCTGCTAGCCAAACACCCAGTCGTCTAATTCAAACCTGCTATCGTGCAATTCAAATTTCCAATCTCGCAATTCAATATAGTCAGTTTCGAAATTAAAAATGCTATCCTTCTATTCCAATATACAATTCTTCACCGCAAATCTACAATTCGTCAATTCAAATACACTATTCGACAGTTCAAACAGGCTTCTGTCGACAGAAACATGCAATCCTTCGTTTTGAAACTACCGTTTTGCAATTCAAACACTCTACTCCTCAATTCAAACCGCCAATTCTTCTATTCCAACGTGTAATCTTTTAAGTCAGACCTGCTTTTCGACTATGGAGACATCTGGTCGTTTAATTTGATGACTCTGTTGATCACTTCAAATAGTTCAACTCTCTTTCCAAACATTCAATTATTCAATGCGAACGTGACATTTGGCACTCGTCATTTCAAACACGCAATCCTTCAATTCAAACACTCAAACTTTCATCGCAAACACGCTGTCCTTCGTCGTCGCCTGGAACCTAGCCCGGCCACGCATGCGTATTAGGAAGACAAATTCGCGGCAAATCGGCGCGAAGGTAAGTTGTACGTTTTGCACACGGCGACTTTTCTGTGTCGAAAACGAAGACCTAAAAACGAAGACCGAAGATCGAAGACCCACTGATCTCAAACGAAGACCCACCGGTTTTTAGCTCGCGGAGAGCTATTGGGGATGGCTAGGAAATCTGGATGTCAGGCGTAAACAATAATAGACAATTTGTTATCGCTTTCGGCGGGCGCATCCATGCATTCGTCAAATGGTCGTTAAGAATAATACTCTTCTTCGGCTACCAATAAACATTATCTCACTTACTCCACGAGCTTACCATAGGATGCCTTTAATTGTTCAGTGAAAGACTATACACAAAGCCAAATTGCTCTCATTTCTGTAGCGCATAAATTAAAATGTCATCTGAGCGTAAAACAAATCTCAGTCGGTTCAAGACGTGTCAAGTTGTGTAACGCAATTAAATCCAAGAGTATAGAAATATACGTTTTAGTGACGATTTTAGTATATTTTGTCATCATGAACATTCTATATTTCAAATGTATGTTGAGCAAATTATGATGAGGTGACTTCATTACTTTGCGAAAGGGGCAAAGGTCAACTGTGCGTGACTCGCAAATTTATTCACCACGTGCTACAGGAATTTTATTTTCCCGGGAAAATTACATTATCGTCATGTATCTCTGGGTTGAGAATGTCTTTTTTTCGTTTGAAAAATAGAATATTCATGATGACAAAATATACTAAAATCGTCACTAAAACGTATATTTCTATACTCTTGGATTTAATTGCGTTACACAACTTGACACGTCTTGAACCGACTGAGATTTGTTTTACGCTCAGATGACATTTTAATTTATGCGCTACAGAAATGAGAGCAATTTGGCTTTGTGTATAGTCTTTCACTGAACAATTAAAGGCATCCTATGGTAAGCTCGTGGAGTAAGTGAGATAATGTTTATTGGTAGCCGAATAAGAGTATTATTCTTAACGACCATTTGACGAATGCATGGATGCGCCCGCCGAAAGCGATAACAAATTGTCTATTATTGTTTACGCCTGACATCCAGATTTCCTAGCCATCCCCAATAGCTCTCCGCGAGCTAAAAACCGGTGGGTCTTCGTTTGAGATCAGTGGGTCTTCGATCTTCGGTCTTCGTTTTTAGGTCTTCGTTTTCGACACAGAAAAGTCGCCGTGTGCTAACCTGCGATCAGGCCCAATTGTACCATCGCTCTTATGTCTTCTTATGTCGGCGCTCGCTACAATTGGGCCTGATACAAAGTCTCACAGGACTCCGTGTCTTCGTCCAGAATTTGGACGAAATCTGATTGGCTGATTCAAGAACCGGATGTCACTAAGATGCGTGTTCGCGAAGCTCTCGCGAAAGAGCCGCCATTACGGACAACGAGTTATCTCAAGTTGGTTTTAAAACACAAAACAGTAGGGCCTGTCTATTTTTTATCTAGCGGAGAGGGAAAAGTTTATTAGTTTTGCTTTGAGGTACATACTGGATTCATATAAAAGATTCGCGGAATGATCTTCATGAGGAATGATAAAGACGAAGCGTCCAGACGAGTTTCCACTGATATCTCTGTTATTCGTCTATTTCGATTTCCTTTCGCGAAAGCCTGACAATGGACTTGGAAGCTGACTGGTTTGTATTCAATAACAATTCAACGAGAAGCAAGACATATCCAAGCTATGATTAATACAAGATCAAGGACACATTGGTTTTAATGTCAGGATGCAAGAGAAAATACTCGTATTCAATGTACAAACATTTTGAAAGGTTCATGTAAGCTCAGGTGATGTAAGCGTAAGTTCTTTTTAATTTGTTTTGTACCAATTGTACCATTTTTGTTATCGCAACACTGTCAATGTTTTAAATTGCTTAAGGCCGTAAAGCTATCTATCATTGTTTGTATGTACATTCGCCTCTGGAACAACAACAAAACACTGTTGGCTAATCCACAGTAGAGGCTTCTCGATCTCTAAATTAAATTTAACTTTAAGACTTAACTTAAGCTTAGTTCGCTTAATTTATTTAATAATTTAAACCCCCAAATTGAGTACATCAAGACCAATGGACAAGCCTCTGCTTATTCATTTGTTCAAACTAAAAATAAAGGTACGAATACTACGAAAGCTTAAAATCCCGTTTGTCCACAACTCACACTCTCGACTCTTTGCAAAGTTTCTTTACCATTGTATTTCGAGGGGAAGACATGAAGTAAGGTTATCTGAAGAGATACATGTACGTAAGAATATAAAGTAAATACAACGACAACTGTAAGCCTAAATCACCTTCCTTTGATTAGCCGAATCATCAGTCGTGTTTCATAACCAAAACAAAGATATCATCATCACATAGGCTTTGGAATCACATATCACCTTTCCCAGTGTTCATAAAATTTGTTAAAAGCGCTTCCTTTGGAACGAAAACCACTATTATTCCCCAACAACAATGAATCATGCGGAACACGACGTTCACAAAACAAAAATGGCGTCTTGTTTATTCCTCTGCACTTCACACGCGAGAACTCGCGAGTAGCACGTAACGGAAGTAATTTTAATTGGCTGATTTTGGAAAATGTCAATCAATCAAAAAAGTGGGCGGTAGACGCACCGTAGAAGACTTGTATCAGGCTCTATTTTTCGTTTCGTCCTTCCAGCGGGAAAGGTCTACCAACGAAACGAAAAAAAGAGCCTGATCGCAGGTTACCGTGTGCAAAACGTACAACTTACCTTCGCGCCGATTTGCCGCGAATTTGTCTTCCTAATACGCATGCGTGGCCGGGCTAGGTTCCAGGCGACGACGAAGGACAGCGTGTTTGCGATGAAAGTTTGAGTGTTTGAATTGAAGGATTGCGTGTTTGAAATGACGAGTGCCAAATGTCACGTTCGCATTGAATAATTGAATGTTTGGAAAGAGAGTTGAACTATTTGAAGTGATCAACAGAGTCATCAAATTAAACGACCAGATGTCTCCATAGTCGAAAAGCAGGTCTGACTTAAAAGATTACACGTTGGAATAGAAGAATTGGCGGTTTGAATTGAGGAGTAGAGTGTTTGAATTGCAAAACGGTAGTTTCAAAACGAAGGATTGCATGTTTCTGTCGACAGAAGCCTGTTTGAACTGTCGAATAGTGTATTTGAATTGACGAATTGTAGATTTGCGGTGAAGAATTGTATATTGGAATAGAAGGATAGCATTTTTAATTTCGAAACTGACTATATTGAATTGCGAGATTGGAAATTTGAATTGCACGATAGCAGGTTTGAATTAGACGACTGGGTGTTTGGCTAGCAGAAAAACATTTTTGAAACGAAGGATTGCACGTTTGAGTAGAAAAAGAGCATAACTGAATTGAAGAAGTGTTGCTCTGAATGAAAGCATGGATGTTTCAGACACCAAATAGCGTATCTGAATTGTTAAACAAGAAGTTTAATTTACGAATTAGAAATCAAAATAGAAGGATATCATATTTGAATTGAAGAGCCCTAGCTTTTAATTACAGGATCGAATATTTGAATAGAAAAATAGCATGTTTGAAACGAGGTTTTGAATTTTGACACTAAAAACGCGCCATAAGTATCAGGCCCTATCGGGGAAGCGGGGACGAGGGGAAGGAAGAGGAGAAGGGCCTGACAAAAAGCCATTGATTCGCTTGTGTCCAACATCCAGATTCTGGATGTTACGCTAATTGGTCAAAAGACGATAAGAAACGTCACGTGAGTCAACCGGGATTCAAGCTTCCAGCGCAGGGGTTACAGACGCCATATTGAAGTTTACTCTCATGACACATGATAGTTACCGGAGGTGATTTTGATTGGCTAATTATAACACGCACTGTCTGGGGGTGGAAGGCTTCTGAGAAGCTGTTTGTGTCAGGCGTTTCTTCCTTCGCTTTTTCGCTCTTTTTGCCTTCCCCACCGTAGAAACGCCTGATACTCAGGCTAAGCTGTAGGTTGTAATCAGATTTTTCCGGCGACCAGGAGTGCCTCATGAATTAAATTATGAATTGACGTCACAGACCTGAGCTAGACCTGGTTTGCCGCTCACATTAGCTCACATTGTAGTTTTAATATTTTGACCTATTTTGCCAGCTTTTGCCATCTTGAGCAAACAATCCCAGCTAAAACCACCATCAATGCAACTTGCAGCCTATGCCTTTCATAATTAGCTATAGTACTGTAGCTTATAGTAATAGAATAGAAGCTGATAGAACCTGGATGAATGATGAACCTAACTGAGCATGGCGTGGTTGTTTTCTCGAATCCCGGATTGCAGTTCTACTGATAGACTAAGACATAAATACAAACTATCAAAGGCAAACGACCGAGTGTAACCTCCTGACCGGAAATTAGGTCATGGCCAGGAAATAATAGAGTTTATTGACTGTTGACAGAACAAAAGCCTCCTTCGTAAGACTTTTGTACAAGCTAATTCTAGCTCATTGTCATATCTTCTCATAGCTCTGAACCAAATCTGGGGCTCGAAACGTCTCGCACTCGCCCTCAAAACACTTTGAAGTCTCGGTCTCGCAATCTGAAAAGTCAAAATGTCTCGGACTCGCAAAGAAAAACGCTAGTCTCGCCGTCTCGCATTTACCATTCGCCACCCCTTCATTTGTCTGCCACCCAAACGTCACATTTATTCCCCGGTGGACAACAGCCAGGAACATGGACTACAATGGTTTTTTTGCCCAGGAAATTAATTTAATGTTTCACATTTGAAAGTTTCAACAGTAAAAAATGCTATACAAGCTGCAATAAACCAAAATAACTAACTAGCATTGTTGATGCCTTCTTATAAGATAAAAGCAATTAAGTTCTCTACTACACAAATGCAGCATTTCTAGCTCTCCTCAGGTCAAACTAAAAACTAGAATAAATAATTCTCAGTGGTTCCAGTCAACAAGCCAAACTAGGCAGCCTTTAGAGGGCAAAAACAGCTCTTTCCATTGTACACTGTACCTTACACAGCCTTGAGAACTCAGCTCTGAAAAACCAGTTACCTCCTGGGGAGGGGGTACTCACTAGAATGGCGTATACAGGGAGGCTCCACCCTAAGGGGTACCTTTTTCATACTTCAGGTCCTGCATGTAATTGGGTAGGACTTTCACAAACTGAAGTATATGAAAGGGTACAGGAACCTGTGTTTTTTTTTTTTTTTCACATTTCTTGTAGTAATGCCTGATGTTCTCCCATAATGTCATTTCAAGGATTTACAAATATGTAGGTACACGGAATGGGTACCATATTTAAATGGAAGCTACACGAAAGGTGTACTTCTGTCAAAAATGGTATATAAAAAGGACCCCGAGGTGGAGCCTCCCCATTATATTTATATTTGTCCCAATCAAACAAACAAATAAGCAAAAGAAATTTAGCCAAACAGAATCAACAAAAATTAAAACATTGAGTCACCACAGATCACGTAACTGGAACCACTAAATTCTTCTCTATGTGTTGTTCAAACTTTGACTGTTCAAGCTTTTGCTTTTCCAAACATGCCATTGGATTGGACAATGGTATTAAGCTGTTTTAGACTTGCTATAAGTACTTAAACACATGAGCTAAGAGAAAGAACTTCAGCAAGGCACATTCAGCAATCACACTTCTAAAGGTAAATAATAACATCACAGGATTTGGAGAAATCACAACACCTAAAGTAATGTAGGCCTGGCCAGATCAGAAGTTTACAGTGCATTTGATAATTTTAAAAAAGGGAGTTAACACTGTATAATAAGACTAAACAAAATAGTCGTGATTAAATTGCCTTTTAGGGTGATGTTACTTAACACATGAAATAGAAGTTAGTATTATAGTAACTACTAGTAGCTATTGCACACTATTTCCTTCGTATTATTTTGTGTGTATTTGACTACTACGCTATATCACACGTTGTATAACAAAAATTGATTCACAGGTCAAGTAAAACCACTCTAAGAAAAACATACCAAAAGTTTGCAACAATCGTAGCCTAAGTGCCAAAGGTTATAAATCCCAAGTAAAGTGATATGCTGGGACTGTTGATCAGATTATTTCACAATAAAGCCAATCAAATACTCACATTATTCCACATTACAGCCAATCAAATGCACTCTCAATGGATTGAATGTGCCCTGCTGAAGAGGGACCTGCCTCATGTAAGGGCCATCAAAAAACAACAGTGCCAATGGTCAATAAATTTGTTTTTCACTTACAAAAAATGACATCTGATGGATTCACACCAAACTAACAAAGAAAAACATCTTCACAGTGGAGAGATGTGGGAAGAAGGATGTTCACTTTATCCTAACAAAGTGCAGGTCATCGTTTAAAATTGCCACTAAAAAATTTACAGCCTGGTTTTGATACAAGTTTGTACATTTGAGGTCTTATACCATGTCATAGCATGTGAAAACTGCACAAGTACAAAGTAAGTAAAACTAACTCCGTAGATGAGCTTTTAGAGCTTCTTCTGCATTGCAGAATGAATAATTGGTTTGGTATCTATCATACATGTAAATCAACAATAGTAAACCATCACTTTCGCTGCTCCTAAAGGGCAAAAAGCTACTTGAAAGTAAAGTTCTTTGATGTACTGTTTAAAAAACAATATACATGTTACCAATGTAAAGTGTCCCTTCTTGTTCTTATTGTGTACTACATGTTAAAATTAAGTCCACTGTTCAGTGACATAAAGTCTCAGGCATACTTTATCCCTCTCATTTATTCATCATCTGCATGCTGCATGTATTCATCCAGTTCTGCATCAAGGTGACTCTTTGTTTTTGACATGTAAAGATCAAGTTCAGCATCCAACTTGTCTTTTGACACCGGCTTCTCGCCCCTGCCACGTCCCCGTCCGCGTCCTCTGGTTGCCCCTCTACCACCACGCCCGCCACGAGCCCCTCGACTTAGCCCCTGCATTCCACCCCTTGTGCGGCCAACATTACCAACACCCCTTCTAATGCCACCAACACCCCGCATCTTACCCTGACCTTGAGCCTGCCTTAATCTGCCACCAAAACCACCTTGATTTTTTGTTGTGGCTGGTGAACCAGCACCTAGACGGTTTTTTAATGACCCTTTCTTCAGACCACCTCCCCTGCCTCTCGCTGGAGCACCAAGCCTGCTTTTCAGGCTAGATGTGTTATCTTCAAGGGCTGCTTGAATTGTTGGTCGGTTGGCCATCTGTGCTGCTAAACGGCGATTCTTCATGCTAGCTTGGGTCATCTGGAACTGATTGCTTCGGATTCCAGTTATAGTAACTTGTGGTGGTGATCTGACTTGCTTTTTGGCCATTTCAGTAAAGCTTCAGAAGATGGAGAGGTGCAATTTGTACCTTTCATAATTAATTTCTGACTGGCTTCAGTGCAACTTCACACTTAAGAGTAACATTTAAGCAGGCACTTTCAATACAAATTCTAGGCAACTTTTTATATGGTTATATAATGCAATTAAATTATAACTAATAAGCCTTGCACTTTAAACTATGACAGGCATACATTAGGCCCATAACAGGCTTGCCCTATAGGCATGACATCCTACAGCTTTGTAACTCATATAAAGCTCTCTTAGCTGTAATGTAGAGTCCATGACAAGATCACTGGAAACCATGAAGCCAGAGAAAGGTACAACAATTCTGTGTACAGCTTGGTACATGACAGATTTCTCACCGATCATTCAGGGTCTTGGTGGTAGTACTCTTGAGGACAATCTTGGCTGGAATCATCTTAAAACATATGGTGTTCAGCTCCCTGCAACTTATTGCCAGCAAAAAAGTTAGAAAATTGTTATAATTTATGCTAAAACGAGTTTAACAATGATACTTTAACTCATTGATGCACTGATGAACAAGAAGAAAGCCTTCACTCTCAGCCATTTCAGTCATTCTGTATGCCTAATCCTAAGTCAATTAAGAACTTAATTTGTCTCCTAAAGTCTTTCTGTAATGTCAGAGTTCTAGCCATTAAAGGGATTGGTATCAAAACTAGAGTTGAGTTGTAGTCCAGTTGTTAAACACAAGACTGCCATGACACCTTTAACCAGGCCTTAAGTTTTCCTTAGATTTATCTTACGCATTGTCAAAATACTGAAAAGCTTAAAGGTTTCTCCTTTTTATGCAGGTGACAGATTAAGTTTTGACAATTTTAAACAAGAATGGAAAGATTTCCGTACAGCCCCATACATTACTAATACATGCATCACTGTCATACTAACCCTGCTCCAAAAACAAATAGAGTTTGTGTCACAAAATGCATGTATAATTAATGTTTGAGGCTATGTGGAAATCTGGAAAGATTTCTGGCCTAAATATGCCATACATTGCCACAAGAGTTATTTGTCGGCAACTGTGACTTTCACCATAAAAGGATGTGAGAGGGATATCAATAATTTTTTTGTGATTTCTCCACCTGCTCTCCAGCTCTGTTTCAATAGCATAGAACAATAAATTGTAGAATCATAGAATGAGAAAATTGTGTACAGTATCAACATTCTTCATTCTTTGAACTTGGCAGTTGGAGGAATCACTTTCTGGTAAAATTGTGACTTGTAGCACAATACACATGTACATTAGTGTAACATGGGGCACTTTCATGAAAATGTGTAAAATATCCCCAAAACATCATTACTTGCCAGATATTAAGTAATTAACATCAAACAAACATATTTGGAAAAATTTCATGGTATAATTCTTGTCTACACCTTAGTTTAGAAATTACCTAGAATCCTTTTTGGGTGTGGCATCTGACTATTTGGCTTGCTTAGCATGACTATTATTGTTAAAATACAACAAAATTAACTGACACAACTACTTCTAAATCATGTATACTACAAAGAGGCAATTATTTTCTTCATCTTTTCAGCATTTGAAAGGCTATTCTTCTCAGTATTCATCTTGGTTCAACGCTTGACCAACCTTGTGCACTATTGTGTAACGCAATCATGATTACCTCATGGTCTCCTACTTTTTGCCCCTGCTTTGTTATAAAAACACCCCCAGATACTAAGGAGAGGTTACACAGGTCTACTTCAATGTTTCTTGTAGATTTCAGCTGGAAAATGGCTTGAATTGTAGTTTCATTTGGGAAGTTTTCTGCTACGAGCATGGTGGTAATTTGATCGTTACAAACATGGCATTCAACTGGAAATATGTTTCTGATTCACTGTTTGTAGAATTTCTTTGTTTTAAACCTACTGAAGACTATAAAACTTAGCAGGATATGAAGACCAGTAACTGAACTGTGTTGCAACTTTGTATCAGCGACCGTTGTTCACTTAAGGCTGAGATACAGGTTCTCTTGTGGGTAAGTAATGTTTAATTTTACTCATCGAAAGTACCCAACAGATTAGTTTCCGAACATGAAAATTCTTTATTTCTTCATCGCCGTCAGCAATCTTTGAAAACCTTTCTTATTCGATTGTAAACAATGTTATGAACTTTGCTCAGACAAATTCTCTTCTTTTGTAGCTGCGTTTGGAAGTGGCTAGCCTTATATTTGTAAGGCAAGGAGCGCTATTGGACCTTGAGCATTACACAAGCACTTTATTGCACCCGTCCTTAGAATTATAATTCTCGCTATTTGGAAAATAAATGCAGAGGACTGTAATTTTGCGTATAGTGTCATTTTTTCGTATTTAATATTTCTGCTTGGTTGAATTTTCTAAACGGGATTGCTTTGAGGGTGAAATTTTACGTTTTTAACTATTTCATGCAAATTAGCTGTTGTGAAGTATATATGAAATAATTCATATTTGTACTGCGGTTGTAGATGCAAGTGAAGAGTGATCATCGCAGTAAATTTTCCAATTTAAGCAACTGGAAAGAAGAAGCCTGAAAAAAATCAGGGCTTCAACGGGATTCGAACCCGTGACCTCCGCGATACCGGTGCGATGCTCTACCAACTGAGCTATGAAGCCACACATTGGGAGCGAGGTCAATTTATTGAGTTCATACTTTCCCGCACAGTGAAGTGATGTGAAGTATATATGAAATAATTCATATTTGTACTGCGGTTGTAGATGCAAGTGAAGAGTGATCATCGCAGTAAATTTTCCAATTTAAGCAACTGGAAAGAAGAAGCCTGAAAAAATCAGGGCTTCAACGGGATTCGAACCCGTGACCTCCGCGATACCGGTGCGATGCTCTACCAACTGAGCTATGAAGCCACACATTGGGAGCGAGGTCAATTTATTGAGTTCATACTTTCCCGCACAGTGAAGTGATGTGAAGTATATATGAAATAATTCATATTTGTACTGCGGTTGTAGATGCAAGTGAAGAGTGATCATCGCAGTAAATTTTCCAATTTAAGCAACTGGAAAGAAGAAGCCTGAAAAAAATCAGGGCTTCAACGGGATTCGAACCCGTGACCTCCGCGATACCGGTGCGATGCTCTACCAACTGAGCTATGAAGCCACACATTGGGAGCGAGGTCAATTTATTGAGTTCATACTTTCCCGCACAGTGAAGTGATGTGAAGTATATATGAAATAATTCATATTTGTACTGCGGTTGTAGATGCAAGTGAAGAGTGATCATCGCAGTAAATTTTCCAATTTAAGCAACTGGAAAGAAGAAGCCTGAAAAAATCAGGGCTTCAACGGGATTCGAACCCGTGACCTCCGCGATACCGGTGCGATGCTCTACCAACTGAGCTATGAAGCCACACATTGGGAGCGAGGTCAATTTATTGAGTTCATACTTTCCCGCACAGTGAAGTGATGTGAAGTATATATGAAATAATTCATATTTGTACTGCGGTTGTAGATGCAAGTGAAGAGTGATCATCGCAGTAAATTTTCCAATTTAAGCAACTGGAAAGAAGAAGCCTGAAAAAATCAGGGCTTCAACGGGATTCGAACCCGTGACCTCCGCGATACCGGTGCGATGCTCTACCAACTGAGCTATGAAGCCACACATTGGGAGCGAGGTCAATTTATTGAGTTCATACTTTCCCGCACAGTGAAGTGATGTGAAGTATATATGAAATAATTCATATTTGTACTGCGGTTGTAGATGCAAGTGAAGAGTGATCATCGCAGTAAATTTTCCAATTTAAGCAACTGGAAAGAAGAAGCCTGAAAAAATCAGGGCTTCAACGGGATTCGAACCCGTGACCTCCGCGATACCGGTGCGATGCTCTACCAACTGAGCTATGAAGCCACACATTGGGAGCGAGGTCAATTTATTGAGTTCATACTTTCCCGCACAGTGAAGTGATGTGAAGTATATATGAAATAATTCATATTTGTACTGCGGTTGTAGATGCAAGTGAAGAGTGATCATCGCAGTAAATTTTCCAATTTAAGCAACTGGAAAGAAGAAGCCTGAAAAAATCAGGGCTTCAACGGGATTCGAACCCGTGACCTCCGCGATACCGGTGCGATGCTCTACCAACTGAGCTATGAAGCCACACATTGGGAGCGAGGTCAATTTATTGAGTTCATACTTTCCCGCACAGTGAAGTGATGTGAAGTATATATGAAATAATTCATATTTGTACTGCGGTTGTAGATGCAAGTGAAGAGTGATCATCGCAGTAAATTTTCCAATTTAAGCTGTTACGCGTTACATGCTGATTTGGTAACTATTTTCTTGCATCTTCAAGATTTTTTATTCCTTGGTTCTTCCAAATGATAATTCTTTAACATATCACTTAACTACAATCCTTGCTGAAGTAATGTAGAAGATTTGAACCAAATCCATCGTTAGCTTGCAAAGATATTGCAAAATATATTTGAGCAACCACTGATGTACATGTGTATCATGCTACAAGTCTGTAGAATTGCAAAGCACAATCATAGAACCCTTTAGACTTCTGGGCTGAGTTGCTCGAAGCATGGTTAGGGCTAACCATCGGTTAAGTTGGATTAAAACCTAAAGGTTGTCATGGTTTTTAACTTTGGTTAGCGCTAACCATGCTTCAAGCAACTCGGCCCTGAAGATTCCGTGTAACACTTATGATTCCCTTGACTTTTGATTCTACAGGTAACTGGCCATTTCGTTCCATGCCATTTTGTTCCAAGTCAAAGTGGCTTTGTTCCATAAGAAAGATGTTTCATTCCACAACAGAAATAGACTTAGAACAATCTACAGAAGTTACCTCAAGATATAACAGTGCCAGCAGATCTCTCTTCCCAAATGTTCATTAGATACAGAGACAATAGGGCCATTTATATGGGAGAAATAAGACGCATCTTACTACCAAAACACGTAGACTGTTTTATGAGAGATTACCGTGACAGTTACCGTTGGTGACAAACAGGAATGTTTTGGGTCATGTGGCTTCACGCCACTTCATAAAAAGGAATACACACGTGATGACACTCCTTCGCTCACTGCACTTCAACGCTTTGATTAAGTTTAGTTTTTTCAAAATATGTTACAACTGAAAGTATTTTATAATATTTCTTTTCCCGAAGGAGATAGGTGTGAAATTATAACCACCTTCAGCACCAACAATGTCATTGATTATGTTGGCTCTGAGGCTTTCTCCTATACTTTTCCCCAAACAAAAGTCCTTTCATTGCTACTATTGGAATAGGGCGCCATATTTCAAGCGGGCTTGAGGCCCTTATGAATGTGATCACATGCGCTTAATTAAGTGGTGTCATTTATAGATCATGTGCACATAATTCAAAGACATTTGTCAGACACAGAGAATGTCAAGCACGCCACCTAAAAAACAGTCTACCTGTTTCAGCTAAAAGTTTCAATGTGTAACAGTGGCTTTAAAAAAGGCAAGTGTTTGTGTCTTTTTTAGATGCAACTTAAGATGCATCTTATTCAACATCGAAAGTACCGTAACCTTCAGGCTAGAATCTTCAGCTACTGGGATCAGCATGAAGCCAATGAATTGTTAGCAAAGTGCATACTGAAATCCTGCTCCTACCTCAACAGACTGAGAGAGAATTAAATATGTCACTAAAATAACCCAACACAAACAAATGGTTCCTTTAACAGTCACCACCTGCTATAAAAGCAATGGCCAATAACAATATTAACATTTACTTTTCTCAAGCAGCAACAGACTGGCGCAACATGGGGGTGACAGTGACAACCAGGTGAGACAGGTTACTAATATGTCCTCGGTTCTGCAGTGCATTCAGTTTGTTGATAGCCAGAACCTTTTAACATTTTTCAATATTTCAAAGCCAGGTTAACTAATTATGGGACCACTTTTCAAGTTACAACGAAAATAAAATAGTAAGTTTTAAATCAAAACTGTTAGTATTTTTGTGGAACGAATTGGCTACTGTGTGGAACAAACTGCCTTTTCTTGGAACGAAGCGACTATGACTTGGAACGAAATGGCTCGGAACGTAACGACTGTAAAACATTCTACATAGTCGTACAGTAGTGGATTCGGAAGGATCATATAATCAGAGACGCAGGTACGTGGTCGATATGAGGCAAAATATGTACAGAAAAACAAAAACTCTGCAAAAAACGATTTCCTATTCCAAAACAAAAAAATCGCACCTCTGCATTTCCTAATAACAGCGTCTAACAAGTGGGAGATGCATACACAACAAAACGCCATAAGATAAAATAAGTGGCCTACAGAATCATTTCTCCCCAAAACTACGTTATTACAACATCACTGCAAGAACATGGGAGATTATAGTTACGTTTAGGGTTTGATTACCAAGACCAAGAGCTGGATGGAGCTGGATTTGAATGGCGAATTCCCGTTGCCTTCGACCAACAAAAGGAAGAACAATCATAGACGCCAGGCAGACATCAAGTTCCCGAAAGGACTGGTGATAGCTTGCTTCATCTAAGACTAATTGAAATGTCTTCCTTGGATATTTGAAGAACTTCCTGCCGAATATGGATGACCTGCAGGACGGATCTGTTTCCAAAGTCGCAGAAAAAGCTTTCCGTTCAGCTTCCAATTACGAAAATATTCGACACGATTATCCCTTTGGAGCAGTGGAGTTGTTATTACAGAAACTTGGCTCGGGAGACAGGAACCCAACAGACACAGACCCCAGCAAAGATCACTCCTTCACTATTCTAGAGCTTGGCTGTGGGACCGGAAAATTCACTCGCGTCATGTTGGAAGTATTGAAAGGCAAAAATGTGAAAGTTATTGCAAGTGAGCCACTGCAGAACATGTGTGAGCAGTTTAGACTGATGGTGCCTGATACGGAAATTATCCAATGCGCTGCCGAGAAAATACGTAAGTAGTGCAAACGTGAGTTGAATTAACCCGAGTCTGAGATTTGGAAAAGAATACAATTTTTTGTGGTGTAAATTTGGAAATACAATATAATAATATGTTTTTAACTAAACCGTATAAAATTCTTCCTTTTTCTAAACGGCAAAACTAGTCAACTAGCGACGTAGCACATGCACAATATAACACGATACAGACTGATCTAGACACCAAACTACTGGAAGACCCTGGAAAATTGATACCCCAATACATTCTAAAACGGAAATGTCATACGCTGTAATCTACGAATAAACACAAGAATATTTTCAACCTAAAATCGGCAGAAAAATAAGAATATCCAATCTGGGCCGGAAAAAGACATCATTCTTATATAAAAAAAAAAAAAATAGAGTATTTCCTTACGTGCGTTCTTGTTTCTTTGTTGTAGTGACGCTTTTCTAACAGCGAATTTGACCTCAGAGAGGTGTTTCTCTACAACGCTAACTGGGTACCCTCTATCCTTAAGGCGCCTTTAGAAGTTTCTTATATTTTCCTCAAAAGTAAATTGAGAGGAATTAATTTTCAGGAACCTTAATCGGCTTCCCCCTGATAAAGCCTTTCGTGACGCCAAGATGGGTGACACGAATAGAAATTCGTGTATTGAAAGGCCTCCGTGGGTTTGTCGTATGTTTTCAATGATAGATTGCTTGTGAAACTGTCACCTTTGTACACTTTCGTGTCCAAGAATGTAATATCTGTTTCTGGAATTTCAGCCCTAAATTTGGTCGCTTGATGGAAGCCGTTTGCCTTGTGAATAAGTTCTTCTATTTTGTCTACTTGGGGGTTGTCCCACAGAGAGAACACATCTGTCATCAGTAAACCTTTTCTACACTAGCGGTTTGTTGTCTCTCTGTCTGAGTATTTCTTTCTCTATTTTGGCCATGATGTTAGCAAAGGCTTCGGCCATTTTTGTTCCCATGGCTGTGGGACAAGTCCCCTGAAGAGTTTACGCGAAGGGACTGGTGTCAGGTACTAGTCCCACGTAGTGGTTACACGCAGAGACTAATCATTATATTTATATTATAGTGCACCGAAACATGGCAAAAACTAGGGGCAAAAGGTATCATTCTTTCCCTCTGAGGCCTCCTCAAAGTGAAAACGAAATTATTTAATTAACAATGTGGCATTAAAATAAATCAGCGCAATACAAACTGCAGATTGTGTCGCTATTATTCAAAAATGCTTTGTTAAATTATTCTCTTTCTAAAAGATGTTTAGGCTGTTTTCTGTTCTTATTATACCGAATTGTCTATCTCATTCCCAGTCCAGAATGTATGCAGACGATACTCATCTTATTTGTGCTGGTGTCGGTATGAATTCCATTCAAAATTGCCTTAACATTGATTTTGAAAACTTCAGAAAGTGGCTAGTGGCAAACAAATTTATGCTGAATATGTCTACGACCGAACTCATGTTAATCGGCTCGAGGCAATAGCTCCGCACCCTTACTTCATCTCCATCCCTTGTAATGAAACGGAGCTTGTGATAACCAAGTTTCTACAAGTAAATCTCTAGGAGTATCATCGATGAAAATCTTACCTGGAGCAATCATATCGATAAATTGACTAAAAAGATCGCATCCAGTATCAGTGCAGCCCTTAAAAGGGTGGAACAGTTTGCCCCCTCGTCGACCCTTCTTTCTGATTTACAATGTTTTAATTCAACCACTCCTCATTTAGGTCATTGTAGTGTCGTCTGGGAAAATTGTTCCATAAAGCTTTCCGATAAGCTACAAAAGCATCAAAATCGTGCAGCCAGGGTGTTGACCTAATCAAGCTTCTCTTCTTATTGAGTCTCTGGGATGACTTAACCTGATTAATTTTTGCCGTGCACAGGATCGCACATAATTAACAATTATTGGATGAGGTTGAGCATGATAGCGATAATTATCAAGGCCAAAGTTTGTGTTATCTGCCGAAGCCGAAGGCTGAGGCGGATAACACAAACTGAGGCCTTGATAATTATCGCTATCATGCGAAAACCGAATCCAATAATTGTTTTATTATGCATATTCCTGAGCTGTACTGGCGACTCCGCCATAACAAAACTGATCAAACTGCTGGTTAGTGTATTAGTTGACGTCACTTCTGCATGCATAAAACTATTGTCTGTAGGTATGACGTCACTTCTGCATGCATAAAACTATTGTCTGTAGGTATGACGTAAGAGAAACAGAGCAAGCAAGAATTAGCTGCGTGCTTATAGCCAATCAAAATCGAGCTTGTGACACCAATGCATAATAATAAAGATTACTTACTTACATTCCTCTACTTGAGCCACCATCTTGAATCAGATTCAATTAGGACATATGCCTGGGAGCTTATTACGCCGATCTGTGATTGGTTTATTTTTAATTTGATCGCAGGACTTGTCCCCTGAACAGTCAGTCGCAATTCAAACCAGTTTGAATTCGTGGGACAAGTCTCACATGATGGGACTTGTCATGACAGTGTGATCGCCTACAGCTCCTCTTCGCTCGCTTAAGTGTCCCAGGCATCCTCATATAACTTAAATTATTATGCATTGGTGTCACAAGCTCGATTTTGATTGGCTATAAGCACGCAGCTAATTCTTGCTTGCTCTGTTTCTCTTACGTCATACCTACAGACAATAGTTTTATGCATGCAGAAGTGACGTCAACTAATACACTAACCAGCAGTTTGATCAGTTTTGTTATGGCGGAGTCGCCAGTACAGCTCAGGAATATGCATAATAAAACAATTATTGGATTCGGTTTTCGCATGATAGCGATAATTATCAAGGCCTCAGTTTGTGTTATCCGCCTCAGCCTTCGGCTTCGGCAGATAACACGAACTTTGGCCTTGATAATTATCGCTATCATGCTCAACCTCATCCAATAATTGTTAAATCTTATTCTCATTTCATAATCATACAGTGTTGTACAATGTCATATTTCTGATTTATCGTTGTCCGTATTCAGCTCTTCCAGACGGAAGCGTGAATGTGGTGATTGCTGCGCAAAGTTTTCACTGGTTTACAAACCGAGCTGCCCTTGAAGAGATCCACAGAGTGCTGGCTGCAGACGGGTCTCTCGGCTTGCTGTGGACTATAGCAGATATTTCCATCCCATGGCTGAGGCAACTTTTCGACTTTATTGATGATCTGGACCAAGCTAACAATCTTGTGTTCCCTTGTCATAAAACATGGAGAAATGTATTCAGTCATCTCTCGCAGCAGCTGTTCAGCAGCCCAGAAGAATATATCGGCTTTGAGTATTGTTTGCCAAGTTCCTTTGATCATGCCCGCGAATTGTTCTCTTCCTATTCTCCTATAGCGGGTGGTAATGAGCAGACAGAGAAAGAGTTTCATAAAGTATTTAATGATGTAACAAAAACACACTTTAAAGAAAAAGGAATTGCTTTAGATGCTATTCAATTTAAGATTTATATGTACTGGTGCGCTAAAGAAAACTATCTTTAACGATGATGAAATACAAGTCATGCTGTTTATTCCATGGGAGTCACAACAGCAACGACACCCTATTTTGTCAGATAGATATGGCGGCTAGTCGTCCTTTTTTCTTTTTTGTGAAATTTAATTCTTGGCATCCTGTACAGACTTCCTTCCAGGCCGGGACCTGAAGCAAGATAACTCTTGCTACATTCAGACTGTAGTACCCATACAATGAGAAACAATTCAAATCAGTATTCAGTATGTAGTAGAGTATGTGAACTGATAATTGGAAGGTCAGAGGTTCGATTGCTTTGGGAGAATTTTCCTTGTTCTGCCGGATTCGGAATAAAGCACCATTCTTGTGCCAACTGTGCAGATCAGTCGGCCTTAGTCTATTACATTTCTTTTGTGTTCCAATATATTATTAATTGTGTTGGGTTTGATTAGAAGGAGTGTATCATCCACATGCTCTCAAAGTCTGGTTGACGAGCTTTTTAACGACTGATTTCTTGTTCAAATTCTGTCATCATGATGTTAGCTAGTGCTACGATATTGACCAGTTTTGATTGATTGATTTACTAAGTACAGTGCTATCGCATTACTCGAGTATGTAAGGTTCAGTTAAACTAGAATAAACATGCATTATTAGTCACATGTGTTCGCGTGCATAACTTTCTGAACTTACATCAGCTAGCACCGGACCGAGCGCGCCGCCCATACTGATTGACACCATCGGTTTGTTCATCAGTAGTGATGACAACTGGAATCTACTACAGTACTGTACAAAGAAGTTTATCACATCAAACGTTTATTACCGGCTTGAATGACTTTGAACTGCTATACTCGGCAAGTTTGGGATTATTGCAGTCTCAACGAAGAATTTTTGAACTCCTGCTCGAATGACTTTGACTGGGATTCGTGTTTGGTCGGTTGTAACGACGTCAATCTCGCGTATTGGGACTGGTTTTCTAATTTCCAAAGCCTTGTCGAGCAACACATTCATCGTAACACCGTAGTTATTCACCCTCACGACAAGCCTTGGATGAATGGTAACGTGAGAGGAGCCATTAGACTGCTTAAAATTCACTCAAGGCTTAAATTACCGGCATCGTGTTAGAAATATAGATACAAAGAAATTATGCATCTTTTTTAATCAGGTATAATAAAAAGAACTACTATGAGAATCTTAATTTGAAGTTGTCTGATCCTACCATTTGCTCTAAAAAATGGTGGGGGAGCGTCAAATCATTATATGGGCAAAAGATTCAGGACACAATTCCACCATTGGTAGAAGGTCCCAGAACCATTTTTGATGCCAAGGAGAAAGCAGAGCTGTTCAACGAGTATTTCACAAGCCAAAGTTCTTTAGATGATAGTATGGCGGAGCTTCCGTCAGGAATAGAGTATTTTCAATCTTCCAGGACATTATCTCACGTGACTACTACTACAGACAGAAATTAGGGATGCAGTAAAGGGTGTGGGCCTGATGGCATTAGCAACAAGATAATAAAGATCTGTGCTAACGCACTCACAAGAGCGTTTACCAAACTGATAAATCTATCGTTTTTGCTACGGTTTTCCGGACGAATGGATATTTGCAAATGTGATACCAATTTTCAAGAAAGATGACCGCCCATCTAAATCATATTATCGTCCTGTTTCTCTGCTTGATTCATTTTCCAAAATAACTGAAAAATTTGTCTTAATCAGACTATATAATTTTTGTTAGAGATTGGTTTTCTCAATCCTTTACAGTCTGGTAGCTTCTGGTTTTCGCCCTGGCGATTCGACTGTAAATCAGCTCGTCTACCTGGTGCATAGAATTTGTGCAGCTTTTGAGCAAGAAAAAGAGGTTAGAATGGTGTACCTCGACAAAAGTAAAGCATTCAGCAAGGTGTGGCATGAGTATGGTGGCCGAGAACTGCCACTGAGTTTTGGCACATTTTTTATTTTTTTCTTTACCTTTAAGTAATTTGAATGTAAAGCAAAATGAAAATGATAATTAAAATCAAATACAAATACAATACAATGTAAAATAAAATGCAAGTAAAATCTGAATCAAATACAAATGCAATTAAATTTAAAACAAAAAGCAAAGTGCAAAGTCAACTGCATTTTAAAAGAGAATGCAAAACAGAATATAAGTAGAAATCAAAGTCAATTAAAATTGACTAAATTCTGAAAAGAGAATGAAAAACAAAGTTAGTGGCAGCGCTCGGCCATGCGAAGATCTACTTTCGTTTGAAGTGAAATTGAAAGTAAATTGTTCCCGTGGCCGAGCGCTGCCACTGCCAAACCCGCCCCAGGCCTCTAAACAAATCACTCCCATAAACCCGTGGGCGCTCTTCTTTGTATTCGCCATTTTGTTCCATGAAAACAAACATGGCTGACTCTACTTGGAAAGAGGATGATAATCTTACAGCCGATTTCATTGCAGTGTATAGACCCGGGTTTTTGAAACATGATTCGCCCGTGCATGATTCGACCGTGAGGTTACCAAGCCGAGGTTCAAACGATGAAAGCGCTGCACGAAGACTTATAAAGAATTACAGTCAAGTCGCCCGAAAGTTATCTCGCCCGAAGTTACGTCGCCCGAAAGTAGGTTAATGTCGCCGGAAATACTAAGTTATCTCGCCCGATATTTCATTGTAATTATATACGTTACTTCTTGTTGGAGTACATTCAATTCACAAGTTTAACGGTTACATTGTTGTAAGATAGGTTATTTTAATTAAAGTTTGTTGATATTGAATTACAAAATGTCTGTCTGTAAATGCGCAGAAAGTTGTAGGGTTGTGGGTTCGATCGATGGAATCTTTCGGTTGCTTAGAAAATGTTTATAATTACAGTGATTGAACGTTGGGTAATAAATGAAATGTATGTTTACAGATGAAAAGATGTCGGGCGACATAACTCAGTATTTCGGGCGACGTAATTTCGGGCGAGATAACTTTCAGGCGACTTGACTGTAATTCTTAAGTCTTCGTGCAGCGCTTTCATTGTTCGAACCTCGGCTTGGTAACCTCACGGTCGAATCATGACGGGCGAATCATGCACGGGCGAATCATGTTTCAAAAACCCGGGTCTATACACTGCAATGAAATCGGCTGTAAGATTATCATCCTCTTTCCAAGTAGAGTCAGCCATGTTTGTTTTCATGGAACAAAATGGCGAATACAAAGAAGAGCGCCCACGGGTTTATGGGAGTGATTTGTTTAGAGGCCTGGGGCGGGTTTGGCAGTGGCAGCGCTCGGCCACGGGAACAATTTACTTTCAATTTCACTTCAAACGAAAGTAGATCTTCGCATGGCCGAGCGCTGCCACTAACTTTGTTTTTCATTCTCTTTTCAGAATTTAGTCAATTTTAATTGACTTTGATTTCTACTTATATTCTGTTTTGCATTCTCTTTTAAAATGCAGTTGACTTTGCACTTTGCTTTTTGTTTTAAATTTAATTGCATTTGTATTTGATTCAGATTTTACTTGCATTTTATTTTACATTGTATTGTATTTGTATTTGATTTTAATTATCATTTTCATTTTGCTTTACATTCAAATTACTTAAAGGTAAAGAAAAAAATAAAAAATGTGCCAAAACTCAGTGGCAGTTCTCGGCCACCATACATGAGTGTCTTTTATACAAACTTGAAGCGATTGGGGTCCGTGACTCCTTGCTGAGCTGGTTTTGCAGTTATCTTTCTGATCGTAGACAACGCATTGTTATCGACGATCAGTCCTCAGGCTGGATTGGTACAAACGCCGGTCCAATTGTCTTTTATATGCTGATGATATCTCACTTTTCGATGTTGTTGATGACCCTACCGCCTCGGCAGCTAAATTAAATTCTGACCTCGAGCGGATCTGCGATTGGGCGAAAGCCGGTGGTTTGTAACAATTAACGCTTCCAAAAAAACTAAGTAATCGACCTTTTTGTCTGGGTGCCCATCTCTTTCTTCTTATTTTTGCTTGTCCAGACGTTTATCTTAGATTCTAACCAATTTCATGCAACGGAATAAATGTACATTTGTACTACCAGTCAACATGTTTCTTCTTTGTGATTTGTACGCTCTTTTTACTGTCTTACTCCTATAATAATGCATGTATACTTCTTGGTAAATATTGTTTAAATAAAAAACATATATTGTATAGAGTCATATCGAAATATTAGTGACAATGCTACTCGGGTTAACCTTTATCCTTTATGCACTGAAATTATCAGCAGTGAGGTAATGAGGATATTAGTACAATGCACAATAGAAATTGGAATATTTACTCATTGAAAATCAATGTCTGCAGCATCAATGGTATTCGACAAGTGAACGTTTAAACCTGGACAAGAATGTATGCTGGGTTTTTGTCACAGCCATATAATTCTCGGTAAATATCTCAGGTTTTGAAAGTTTATTTCTGCGACAATATTTAATAAAGACAATATAACAACAAGTCTTTATTTGCATTACCAGTTACAAGTGGTATCGCCGCACAAAAAGAAGAAAAAGGAGAGAAAAAATATTGCAAGAAGTAGGGAGTCAGCAATCTAAATTGAGGATTTATTTATTTCTAAGTCTATTGGTTCGTTTATTAGTACCAAAGCTTCGTAAATAATTAAAGCCGGTAGCCTAAGTTTCTACAAATAAATGTATCTTTGCGTTTAATTAAAAAGAAATATGATTTTATGTTGATTACTCTAGAGAATCAAAGCTGGGATATTTACTGGTGATGTCATCCCGAAGTATTTTTCTAATTGCGTTATATCAGAAGCACTCATATAACCTCGGGTAATATGCTTCTGGTTATTATCTATTACACGTTTCGAGCAAATGATGCGCTCAACTGGTGATGCGTTTCAGCCTCAAGTTGAAACCGTTCAAGAACAAGAACAGCGGGACCCACATCTCCAAAGAAAGGCCAGATCTGAATCTGTATCTGGCAAAGTCTAGTGGGAAGAGGAGAGAATTTCTCTTTTTGTTTGCTAATCCTGTTTTTATATGCGTTTTTTTCTATATTCGCACCGTGTCTCTTGTGCCATCGTAGAACCAATCAGAATTTGAAGTGATTACATGCAACAGAAGCTAAGCTCAAGAAATGCGCGCGTGCAATTCGTGATTGGTTGAATTGACTTGGCTTTTCATTGGCTGGGAAAGTGGTGCGTGTTCTGTCAACCAATCAAAGAGCGAAGTAGAGCAAGACCATTGCAAACGCGAGTTACTTCCGACACTCAATTGAAAACCGCTAATCCCATTCAATTCCGATTCTCAAACATTGAAAAGTTGTGTTGACATCGGTAATTTGCATATTAGGGTTGTGCGGGTATGATATGCGAACGAGTATCAAGATACTATTTTCGGCGTTCCTTGACGGGCGCTCAAAGCCTTCGGCATAAGAGAATATTTCCTTAAGCATTCTCGTTTGAGAAGACCTTAAAATGGAAAGCTCACAAGGTTTAATCATCTACTGTGCATTATAATTATTTTTGCTGATCTCGAACAAACTGGATTTATGCACATACACGCAAAACACGCCGGAGTCAAAGGCTTAAATAGACGATGTTTACTGCAGATTACCGTGCGGTCCACCGGGACATTTCTGTTTTTATGATGACGTTTGCGCATGTGCATTATTGGGACAGTGCCCTTTAATTCTTTTTTCAAAAGCACTTGTTGATGCAGCATGCAGTTCACAATAGAGGCCATGGAAATGCACGACAAAACGTCATGTAAAGATTTTCGAAAACACTGCCAAATTTTTCAAGAGTGTGTTCAACACAGGCCAATTAGATAGGAACGTTGTTTTTCAAGTTATCTTTCTTTCAGAAAACACAGAGCGCATTTGCAAAGAAACGGATGATGAACGGTGGTCTAATAACCCGGCAACACAGAACGCGTTCGACTTTCATGATTACGCAACCCCAACCGAGTAGCACTAGAACTGACAATCAATTTCAAAATTTATTTCCTCTTTAACACAAGAGCCTGCAAACCTATTTAGGTAAAGGGAATAAAAAATTATGATTAGGGAAATAAGGAAACCTTCGCCTTAAAAGGCACAGACATCTGTCTTTGGTGGAGGTAAGCGAGTGCGGACTGATACTCGTTTCCCTTTCGATGCTTTCGGATTTGATACACGTATGAAGCCAAAAAGAGGCCAACAAAACCACGCATTTTATTCCAGTTACTGTCCATGTCTAGTGAACGTCTTGATGGAGCAAGTGGTGTAAGCATTGATTGTCCCTTTTACTTTTCAGGCTCTATAAAGGAAAGATTAAGGACGATATTTTTTGATGGAAGACTGACAACTCTGCTTAGTCAAGTGTAGAAATATGACTACCCAGCATCTGAAAAGAAAAATGGTTTCATGCTGGTGGCTAGACCGGGACAAAATTAATCACAAATTGTTTTCATGAAACTATGCAACGACGAGCTCAGTGAACTTTGAGAAAGGATTATTTAATCATGAATCTAATTTACCCTAATAACCCCACCCTTTTGTTATCTAACTGAATCGAATAACTGAATTCGAAACAATTCAACAAATCAATTTTTGTTGGACTAAAAATATTTGATGGCAAATGAAGTTTGTTGAGGAAATAGTGCTGAATAATTAGCCATACAGCAAATATTAAAATGTTCGAAGACCAGTGCTTTCAGGCAAGTCCAAAACCGCGGTCAAACATTTTCTATAAAACTTAATTTTAAATTCAATTCTCTCAGTCGCGTGATAACGCGTACGCGTGATTTACAGATTTACACTGAACGTTTCGTCAGAAACTATTTTTCAATAAACCATTACAATTGCAGCCAAACAGGCATAAATTGTAGGATGCAAACATGCCGCAAGTCTGCGTGTGAACCAGTACTGAACAGCCACTAGACAGTAGATTAAATAATATTTTCTAAAAGAACTTCTTGGCAGCCGCTTCTTTTTGATTCTTGTAGCCGATGTAACCAACCAACATAATTATCTGGGCGACGATTAAAACCACGAAATAACCAGGACCTATACACTGCGGCATCTGAGGGGGTGGGGGACATTCTTTTTTGTCTTGCCCCATCATCTGAAAGAGAGTCAAAGATCCACGATAAGTACTCCAGTTTCTCTATACAGGTATGTCGGTCGTTTCGCTAATGTCCAGGGCCGAGTTGCTCGAAGCTCGGTTAGCGATAACCGTTGGGTAAGTTATATTAAAGCCTATCGAGGTTGTCATGGTATTTAACCCTGGGTTAGCGCTAACCACGCTTCGAGCAACTCGCCCCAGTTCGCTAACGTACTGACACGATTCGCTAACGTTGTCAATTGGTTTCGCTAACGAAAAAAAAAGAAGAAGCAAAAACGGCTTAAGTCTCCACAAACTATCATCACAAACTAACGCAATTCAGGAAAAGGTGTGATAACGCTGGCTCGCAACAAACATATAAAAAAGCTTAAGCAATTGCTTGTGCCAGGATTTGTTTCGTAAAAACATAACTTGTGTCGCCTACAAGAAACAACAATTTAGTGAGGAAGTGAGTGCGCCAGCTTATTGTAAGCTGAGTAAGTAAGTTTTAGTCACGTTTACACATAAATTTGAAATCATATATGATAACGTTAGCGAAATCGACTGAACACGTAAGCGAATCGTCTCAGTACCTAAGCGAAATGGACGTTAGCGAAACGACTCGTTAGCGAAATGACCGGCTACCGGGTACCCAAATGATGGCGTTTAGAGAAACCAAGGCCCGATTCAGTTATCAAATGACAGACAACCAGGTCTCTTGAAACAACCGACTTCAACGTCCACATCATGATGTGTCTAATTCTATGTGGTGCTGTTTCTGCGTATTTGAATTCACACTTCATTTCTTGTATACTCGCACGTAACTGTAATTTCTGAGTACTCAAATGAAACAGCACTTGTCACCCAAGGCCACTGAAAGTGGTCCTGGCCTCCCAATTTCAAACTGGAAGGTTTTCTGTAAAGTAAAACTTACTTGTGAAATATATATATGAAATAATTCATATTTGTACTGCGGTTGTAGATGCAAGTAAAGAGTGATCATCGCAGTAAATTTTCCAATTTAAGCAACTGGATAGAAGAAGCCTGAAAAAATCAGGGCTTCAACGGGATTCGAACCCATGACCTCCGCGATACCGGTGCGATGCTCTACCAACTGAGCTATGAAGCCACACATTGGGAGCGAGGTCAATTTATTGAGTTCTCAAGTAAATAAATTGACCTCGCTCCCAATGTGTGGCTTCATAGCTCAGTTGGTAGAGTATCGCACCGGTATCGCGGAGGTCACGGGTTCGAATCTCGTTGAGGCCCTGATTTTTTCAGGCTTCTTCTATCCAGTTGCTTAAATTGGAAAATTTACTGCGATGATCACTCTTTACTTGCATCTACAACCGCAGTACAAATATGAATTATTTCATATATATATTTCACATCACTTCACTGTGCGGGAAAACATGAACTCAATAAATTGACCTCGCTCCCAATGTGTGGCTTCATAGCTCAGTTGGTAGAGCATCGCACCGGTATCGCGGAGGTCACGGGTTCGAATCCCGTTGAAGCCCTGATTTTTTCAGGCTTCTTCTATCCAGTTGCTTAAATTGGAAAATTTACTGCGATGATCACTCTTTACTTGTAAAACTTACTTGTTGTTTAGTAGCCACGTTATTGACTGAATGAGTTAAAGATTCGATTGCATTCTGCATATCACTGAGCTTAGAGCTGACAACACCAGAGTCTCCAACATCACGCCTCTCAATATTCCCGCCTTGATTCATTCTATTGCTGGGACAACACAAAATCACAGAACAATTAACAACAGAAAACGCTCAACTTGTCAAGGCTACTGTATTTGAGGAATTATGCTACAATCTCTGTAAAGGGATTTTCCTGACTGCAACTCTGCCCATGTCTCAGTGATATAGAGATGTCAGACTGCTATGTACAACTGTAGATGTGCAATTTGAATACTGGTATCAAAATTCAAGCAGCCCAGCAGGTAAGTCAGGTAACCCGAGGAACTTTAAGTATAACTCACCTCATTTCTTGTAGTTTAGCAGTAAGTTGTTGCTGCATGTTGATCAATGTGTTGACTTCTTGTCTGTTGATTGTTTGATCTTGCGTAACCACCTGGTTCATCTTATTATGATCTGATGTGACCAAAGTGTATAGTGTGTTGATCTGTGATGTCAACTCCCCTACTTTGTTATGAAGATTGCTGAAATAAGTACAATCTTAGTCAGCAAAAGTGAATACAATTTACTTCAGATGGCATTAATATTTTCTGACAAATGACTGTCATATACCCTTTCTGGGGGTATATGCCCTACAGTCCCATGTAGCTGCTACTGCATGGGTGTGTTCTGCTGTGCAAGGCATGGTTTTGAAGTATTCTAGCCTGGAATACGGTGTAGAAATCAGGAACCTCTGGTCTGGAATGGGGGTATTGTTTAACAAAAATCTGATAAAAGATGAGGCCACTTTCATTTTAAACGGGAACTAGAACATAACAAGTCTGCGGATGGGAGAAGACTGTCTAGTCTGGTAATTACATGGAATAATCAGGTCGCAACTGAAATGGAAAATCCAAAGTCACCAAAGTATCCTACTAATAACCCTTTTCTTTTCTTTCTTTCTTTCTTTCTTTCTTTATTTTCTTTAAAACGTAATTACTTACATTGCCTTACTCTACTTACAACACGACACAATACTTGACCTACTTACAATACAGTTATTGCAAATTATTGTTAATAACCCTTTTCTGAGGAAGCACAAAATCCACTGTTCAAGCTATAATCATTGTTACATGGAAATCTACTGAGGAAAATGCAGTTGTACATGACTTCAGAATGGATAATTTCCAATCTCTGGCCTATAACCAGACATCACAACTCCAGACTGGGTAAAGAAAATATAATTTAGTCCTGCTAAAATATGCTTTCTTAGTTAACTTACCCTATCATTTGATGGATTGCATTTTGCCCCTCATAAACCAGACGCACATCACGCTCATATACATTCTCATACTACAAATCATTGAAACAAATCAGTAAGCTACCTAACAGATGCCAGTGTCTACACTACATAATATGAACAGAGTACCCTGATGTAAGTAGTGCCCCTGAGAGGTATACTGCTAGAACGGAGCTAAGGTTTACATGAGTAATTAACTCAGTGACTCCTAAAAGCACACATATGCGCTCATGTTGAACCAATTCCTCTATACCACTTGTGATGTAATCATTTTCAACGATCCTAGACGACTTTAAATACCAACTTGTGCTGGAGGATGAGATCTTTCAAACCATACTCGGTGAAAACGCAAAATAACATGTAACTTTGACCAGAAAATTCTATTGAAAATCTTGTCCCACTACCCACTCATACTTCCTTCAAAATAATTTTACGATCCTCTGGCTTCTTGCAAAAAACGTTTTCCCCCAAAATTAAACCAAGTGAATGCCCTACAAAAGAAAAAAATGGGGAAAGAAAAGCAAAAGTGGGAAGGGGAAAAAGCGACAAGTAAAACTTGAGGGAGCAGTGAAACTTTTCAACCTGAAAACTCAAAATTTTGCCTTTTGCACAAACTTTGGAAGCTGTAATTTGATGCCAAAAATAAAAGCTGGGCTTTTATTCGACTTACAAACAACGTTTTGGACAGGGTGGATTCTTTTTGGCTACACAATGACCAGAAAATGACTTGAAAAATGTCTAGGTGTCAAAGGGTTAACATTACAAACTACATAATAATATTATTGTCTTCACATGAAATATCATTAACTCTAGTTTTAGATAGAATATTATGTCCAAACAGATGAAACTTAGTTACCTGTGCTTCTGGTTGCTTTGCTTTATCAGGGTGCGCAGTTTTGAACCTGTCACAAGACATCACATGTATTAATGACAAGAATAATGCACGTGCATATACTCAACACAATTATCTTTCCATCATCTTACTCCTCTCTCTGTTGTTCTAGTTTCTTTTGATATTCCTCATATTGTTGAGCAAGCTTCTTTTGTTCTTCTTCGCTCAATCCTTGCTCACCCTGAAAAAAAAAAAACAATAAAAATATCAATAAAAGAGCATGCTTCCCACTAAAGGTAAGTGCTTGACGTATTGACTTTGTAGATCTCAGACAGCTGAATATCTTACTCCCTGGAATACTACAGGAAATTACATTATTCTACAAGGTTTGTGCACTTTTTTCGACCAAAAATTCAAGGACTTTTCAAGGCGTTTCAAGGACACATTTTTCCATTTTTCAAGGTCTCCAAGAGGGGCAAAATCAAGCCAATATAATGCCACATCAGACGCTCAAAGCAGACAGTGCGCCGATTTTTATCTCAGACACTTGAGAAACTTTGTTGGGTAAAATTGGCAACAAATTTCAAGGACTCTCCAGTACCGACTGCAATTTTCAAGGACTTTTAAGGCCTTGAATTCTTATTTTCAAATTCAAGGACTTTTAAGGCACATGCAAACCCTAATTTTAGGACTGTAACAAACAAAATGGTAACACCATGCTGTCGGATGGTAAATCATCATCCTATGAGTCACTTGTACAGTATTTTGTTGGTATACACTGCACAAGATCTCAGGTGAGTGTGTAAACAAAAAAGTACAAGTAATAAGTTGCTTGATGGAAATGCTGGGTGCAGTACTGGCTAATAAATAACTTTCCTGCATTAATTTTGATTGACTGTACTTTCTGAGGCGTGGTAAACATGTACAGTTTGTATTAAATAAAATACAAAGCATGTTATACCGGTAGGATCATACCTCCTTTTACATGTAGCTTTGGCATTTTACTAGGTGAAGTGAAAATTTGCCCAAAATAGTATTATCAAACAATCTCTACATAACCTTGTGATAATGTTGTAATATCTTATTTCAGGCAGTTTATTTATCAACAACTACTCAGATTTCACCTTTTAGATTTGTAAATATATTCAATTCGTTGTTGTTTTTTTTTATCATCTGTGGAATTGAATTTGAATAAATCAATAAATCAATAAAATGAACATCAAGCAGTTGAAAAGTACAGACAAGAAATAAAACTTTGGGACAGTGATCACTATGTGGCACCAATGAACAAATGTGTAAAAATATTCAATGTACATATTAACAGGGCTGTGCTCTAGTGGCTCCCAGTCACCCCTGGTGACTTACTTTTGCCTTTGGGTGACCAGGAAATACTAGTTTTAGTACCAAACTTATAACGCTGGGCACCCTGGATTACAAAGGTTTACAGATTTTGGGCACCCAACTACTTTTCTTAGAGCACAGCCTTGATCAAGTGTTGTTTTTAAATTTATTATAATTACCCCTGTGTCCTTCTTGGGTGGAGTGAGTGAGTGGCTGATAAAAGAGAGCACATCATGGTCATCTGAAAGCAAAGGAAATAGCTTAAAGTTGTAATCACCAAAATAAAAGATTAAGCACAAGACCAACCTCAACAGCAGAATGTGTGGTTCCAGAAAATATTCATAACATCCTCACAGAAGGTTAATAATTACATTGGTTAGCACCCCCTACACCCATTCATCCATCCAGAAATTCCAATTTAGCTCCAGACCTTTTTTGTTTTTACCAACCCCCTCCCCCTTGGAGTTTCCATTGACCTTTTGAGTGGGTGGGGGAGGTATGTCATTCTTCAATAAAAAATGTCCTGAGTCAATTCACCAAAGAAAAGTAATGTATAATTGATGTTCTCACCTGCTAAGCCTCCAGTTGCTGCTGATAAACCAAAATAGCCATCTTTTGCCAAGGGAATATTTTCCAGCCGGGCACAGAGCTCAAAGTCTTCAGCCTTGGTGCTCATCCCCATATGCACCCACAACTAAAGTTTAAAGTAAACAATAATTTATATTATTGTCAATGTAATAACCAACCTGTCTGTTCAGCTTGGCAGTTAACCACAAAATCCTCACACAAGCTAGCCATTGCTTTATTTGCAAAGAAGTTGTTTTCAAGTTTTCTTTTTCCTTGCAATATCAGTGTCCTTCTGCCCAACAATGAACAACAATTAATGATTAAGTGTCAATTAACAGATGGCAAGAACGTTAAAAAAACCTCGCAGTTAATCACCAGCTGATTAACCAAGAGTCCTTAACTGTTGCTAAAACAAGTAATATTCATTTTTTTGTTCTGTCTTATACATTGTGTGCCTGTATGATTCTTACTAGAAAAATGAACTCTTGTTTTTCCTGCAGTATCTTACATCTCTTAGGTGATTTTAAAATTTTCCTTATCACAAGCCAGTCAGCAAATCTGCAAACACACCAAACAAAGTTGAAATGTAGAGCCAGAGCACCTTGTTACTTTCTATATGTGTATGGTTCTTTCCAGAAAAAACTCTTTTTCCTGCAGAATCTTACATCTCTTAAGTGATTTTAACATTTTTCTTATTATAAGCTGGTCAGCAAATCTGTCAATGGACCAAACAAAGTTGAAATGTAGAGCCAGGGCTGTCTCTAATTTCTAATTAAAAGCAGGCATAATTATATGCAAAAAAGTGGAATTAAAACTGTTATAGAAAGGCAACATACAGTGTTTGATCTGCAAAGTAGCTAACGTGTATCTCAAAATATCTGCCAGGAAACTCCATGGTCCTCCAGAGTCCTTAATGACACTACTGATAGACTCAAATCTTAGAATCACTCAGATCAATGACTATAATAATTTATTATTATGTCTGCACTTGTTATGAAGCCACATTGTTCACTGCAATTTTTCTTGGACAATCTCATTCAAGGGGAAAAAGCCTAATGAGGTTAACCCTAAGTGAAGCATGGGTTGTGAGACGGGACCAGGCTTTTAGCCAGGAGACCATCTGGCTGTCCTTTAGATGAAATTCAAGAAAAATTCATAATTTAATCTTATACTTTTGTGGGATAACATGCCTCCTGAATGACCAGTTTCCATTATCTGGCTAAAAGCCTGGATGGGACCTAGAGGACTAGAATTTAAGTCTAACTGTTTGCAGATGCCAATACAAAGGCAGCACTTTCTCTTTAGTTACTTAGAAACCCTAAATGTTGATCTGTCCAGGGGTTTGAGCATAATGTTGAAATGTTACACTAACATTATTTGTTTTGAGGAAGAGATTGTTTAGAGGGAACGACATAACAAATTGGGTCATACTAACCGTTAGAACATTCTCATAATAGCGTATCTTCAGTCGGACTGGGTTGGGGCGATTGCGGAAATCTCTTAAGCATCCCCCCCGCTGAAGATTTTGTCCATCTCTGAAATAAGATTTTTATTACATATTCAATTATCAATGACAGTTTTTGTTCTGTTGCATACTTTAGGAAAAAAAGCATCTTTAAGTGAAAATAACAGGAAAGGTGAAGGCAAACAAAGAGGAAATTCACAATACAATGATGTAATGGTAGATGTCATCTTGAAGTTGAATAAAAGCATGATACAGATTTGCTGCATGTTAACCAAACAAAATGAAATTTAAATGCTGCAAACTTACTTGTTATGATCATAAATCTGAGTTCCATCATTAAGCATTACTGAAATGAATGGATTGTTTCCCTACAAAATACACAAATAGAAATCAGTGCTTTCAAACATTTAGAGAGTTGAACATTACTGACCATACTTGATTATGTTCCTGGTGCTATTGCTACTCCACACAGACACTCAGGCTACACTTTGGCCTTTTAATGGTACTCAAAAGATTACTCTAACTTGTAGCTTGTTGCTTCCTGGGCAAAACAAGAACTGGGAAACTGTTACCCTCACTTGCACTAAACAATTTCTATGAAGATTAAAAATTAGACAATGAGTGCATGAGAAATTTGAAAGTTACTACTGAAGTATCAAAAAGTGCATCTGTATTCCTATTTCAAACAGCTGCACAACCAGTCAGAGTATGCACTAGGTAAAGAAAAAATTTTTATGAAGAGGCTGTACGTAAATGAAATGTGGCTATAGCTTCAAATGGGTGTAAGCTTCAAAGTGATGCTTACTTATTATTCCCTCACCTGCTGATCATTATCAAAGGAGTCACAAAAAATACCAAGACCTTTCCAAGTGTTAACATTTCCAAATGCTGGACCCTCTATGCCAGCAGTTTCTGTGTACCACATAGCCTGAGACGCAAAGAAAAAACATTGAATGCATTGTACCAACTTGACTGTTCACTTGCAGATTTACATGTATAACAAATGTAGTCGGATGTTGGTGAAGTTTATTCTGGTTATTCACACACACCACGTGGTTGTGTGTGCTCTCTGCTCTTGCATAATGTGCTAACCTACTTATATATGCGTATGCGAAATGTAATATACAATAGGTGCTACTTTGGTGCCGCTATGTTACATGCATAATGTGCCAACCTACTTACATATGCATATGCGAAATGTAATATACAATAGGTGCTAATTTGGTGCCGCTATGTTACAACAAATTCTTAGGGAATACAGTTTGTACATGGTGGCTGTATCTAACAACACAATTCAACACCAAGAAGGAATGTATGAAAGCAGGGAATGCTCAGCAGTAAATTTCTATGTACCAGTAAACAGATAAATAAACTAGCAAAACCCAAGATTTTCATTGTGGGAAGATAAGTCCTGGGCTAACAAACTCATCTGGTGCTCGAAATGATTTGTCTTTCACACCTGTAAATACTCTCCTCATGTGTACCAACCTTATGGGTATTGTCAAACAAAGTACTCTTCAGTCTGCCTGTCTCTATAGAGTTCTAAAGTGATGACGTCACAAAAATAAAATTTTAGAAATTATGGGATATGATGCCATATTCTTGTAGAGCATGCTAAAAGACGTCCTCATCCCAAAAATTAGCTCCGAATTGCAATTCCCAGTAGAGATATAAGGGATCAAAGTTTGATGGCATTCCATACAAACCCTTCAAAATTTGTTTCTGTTCCTTCAGTTTAGAACAGACTCAAAATTAGAGAGATTTATATGGAGCAGTATCAAATTTCAATCCTTTATATTTCAGCTGGGAATTACAATTAAGAGCTAAGTTTTGGCACAGAACTTTTTTAAAGGATACTCCATTCGAAAATGGCGCCTAATCCCATAATTTCACAGATTTAATTTTTTGTGACGTCACACTTTAGTACTCTGTGTATGGCAGCTAACCTAAAACATTTTCACTCTTCAGAGGCTGTTAATGGGGATACAAATTTAATGTTAACCTTACCACACCGTCGCCACCCAGCCTTCCTACACCAGTGACTTTGATGGCAACTTCTACTTCCCACCATTCATGAGGAAAACTACTTTTTGTCCACACATAGCCTGTGGAGTGGTACAGAAGAGTTCAATACATGCAAAATTTCAAAACACCAACTCAAGGTTGTACTAGGATTTTAAGGTGGCTATGTTGCAGGTAAAAATTAATTTCAGGTAAGAATTTTTAACCTCGGTTTATTCTCAAATCCCTGTGTACATGTCTTCCATGCCTAATTGTTCAAAATTAGGGCTATGAGACAAAGGAAATCAATTTTCGACCTAGGTTAAAAAATTTTTACATAAAAAATATAACAAATTTAGTTAAATTAAAAATAATTTCAAGGAATAATAGTGGTCAGGTAAAGTTGGTGTAACTCACAAGAGTTTGTTATACCAGTAATCATTATTATTTGTTTATTTCATGGGAAAACATCCAAATTTATGACTGACGCTATAAGTATTATGAATTAAACTGAGTTAGATGTGTTATGGTTTTAACCATTTTCAGAGTCAGCCATCTCCCCTCAATTGAAATTCTTTTAATTACCTGTAGCCCATGAAATGTACAGTAAACACCCGCATATAAGAACGTAGTGATTTAAGAACCTACAGGCTGAAATTGGGCATTTTAGTACCCACATATATAAGAACCTATTTAGGCTGGCAAAGAATAATAGGTTCTTATACAAAAAAACACTCTTCTTTTGTAGCCAAAATACTGGATTTTAATTGATAGAAATTGTGAAATTTTTGAGAAACACCATGAAAATTATTTGTTTAATTGAAAATCTTATAAATACAGAGTATAGAATACTGTATAAAATTATATGGGTGTAGCCTTGGGGCTTGAATCTGTAGAGTGCCCTGACTTTTGCTCCTGTGAAATACACATTACTGCTTGTCTTTTTCAGTCCAACTGTAACAGTGATACCCAATTTTGCTGTTTAAAATACAAATGTTCAACCATTATGACATACTAGTACTACAGTAGTTCTCTGAATGGTATCACTATGACAACTCCTACAAATAAGAACCTACTAAGAACCTAATCATCCTGAGTTCGGAAAAACTACCCCAAAATATAAGAACCCATTCAGCCTGAACCCAAAAATTCTAGGTTCTTATATGCGGGTGTTTACTGTAATCAAAAGCCATACTACACCATCACCTCAGGTGCTGTGGGAGATACTGTAGGCTATGTCAGACAGGCCTTCTATTAGAGTTTATACATGTAGGTCAATGTTATATCAACAAAAAGACTGGATGTTTCAGTAACAGGAAGCTAAAAAAGTTTTAGAAATAATTATGCTATCACTAAAACTGAAAAATAAATAGAGTTGGACTGATGTACTAGCTTGACAATCAATGTCCGTCATCTTGAGAATGGTTGCTTTACCACACAGAGCCTCAACACAGTGTCTGCTTATGTTGACTACAGGAGTTCACCAATAGCAGGTTAAAATAACAGTGATACAGTTTCAGCAGAGAAATCACTGTCACCATGAGAGACAGTTGATATATTTATCAAATTCAAGATAAAAAAATTCTAAAAAGTTCACCATTAATTTTTGCTGACACGAATTTCCTTTGTCAATTTTTTTTATTTTACCCTAGACTCTGCTCCCCTTGCAAAACATAAATTTAGCAACCTTACATAGGCTCTACTACAACAACAAAAATATTGGTATAGTTCCCCTAAATTAAAAAAAATACGGTATTATTCTCCTAAATTAACAATAAAATTTAAACACTAGAAGTCAATCTTCTTACCTTGCAAGTGACTCAGATAACTGCGATTTAGTCAAGGATTATTAAAGCTTTTTTAGATGTTTACTAAACAATGGTCGACTGCTCATCAAAGTAAACTTAAGAAAGCTTACCTTTCTTATTCGTCATTGACGGAGTCAGTCTGATTTGCTCGTCACTAGGTATTGCACCTAAAGGAAACAAAACAGTTTACCACTGAAAAATCCAAAACCTGATCTTGTACACGTGTATAAAGTCAGAAAATTTTATCCTTGAGACAATAGGCACTTACTTCCACCGTGCGTCCAAAAGGGAATGGAACCTTCTTTATTTACTAGATGTGGCCCTTTAAAACTATGTTTATATTGAAATTTAACATGACGTTCACTGGCTTCTGTGGCTAAACATGAAGGAATTAAAAACAATAAAATTGTTCCGCTACACAAAGATTCTATGGAAGCCATTTTGAAAATTGGTTTTGGAAAGTTGGCGCGCAAGGTATTCTGGGGAGTCCAGCAGTTTTGTATGGAGATCTGTCAATTGTTGATTGGCTGAGTACTGTCTGGGAGTTTGGCGCTCAAAGTTTGCATGCCACGCAAGCAGAAAAGAAAGTGGTTGCTGAAATTGAGAATCTAGTTTAAAAGAAATGAATTTAATGAAGCTATAATTGACTCCCTACAACTCGAACCTCCCACTAACTCAAATTGACCTATTTTTTCGTTCAGGTCATATTCCTCATATTTTACCCTTGATCGGTCCGAACCACTTTTTCGACACTTTTCCAAAGTGTAATGGATTAAAACATACTTCAAAAATTCAGTGTATTTCTATCTGAATTGAGCCAGTCTGAGTATGTATCCATTCATGAAGGTAATGCCTGTACAGTCTCCCACAGTAGCCTTTCGGTGAGGGTCGTACAGGGGGGATCTCTGGCACGGTTCACGGGCCGAAAAAATAACGAATCACGAATCACGGATAGAAAAATCCCATTTTCAAGAATCACGAAAAAAAATGGCTAAGGAGTGTCTGAAAAAAACAAACAAACAAACAAACAAAATAGCAAAATGGAGGACTGCGAAGAGCAACTTACAGACCTTTATCATTCCTGACAGACGACTCTGACCATTCGTCCACTACGTGTAGTAACGGCCCGAGGACACATTAAATTGTCCTCGTCACTTTCCGCTGTAGGGTAGTCCGAGTCTTACGTGAACGCATTTTGCAAAGTGGTATAGGGGACCCTCCAGTAGAGGTAACAGACTGCTGCTCTGCGTTAGGGCTGAGCGAGACTATCTTTCGGATCATAGGCGTACGGCATTTTTTTTGCCAGGGGGGGGGGGGGGGCGGTGAACCATTTGCCCAAACAATTCTTACAAGTTGCCCAAATTTTACGAAACAGTCGAATGGAAACGAGGGTCATACGATGCACTAAGAATGGCCTACATATGAATAAATAAATAATTGGCTTTGCCCAAATTACTCTCGCTGCCCAAAAAATCTAGGTTGCCCAAAATTTTTGGGGGGCTGCAGCCCCCCCGGCCCGTACGCCTATGTTTCGGATAGTCGGACGTTCTGTACACGTTCAATTTTTTTATAATCTTTTTTTTTTTTTAATAAAAACTAGTGAGCAGCACACAGCAAC
>OX419336.1:43863867-43866367 GCA_948470475.1 Galaxea fascicularis | reverse complement strand
CAAACGGTTGAAGGAAAAAGGATTTTTAACCAGTCCGTAAAAGGCGTTAATGGAACACAACATGATGAACGAGTAACCAAGGGTTATGTTGACATTAGTTTGTCAAATAAAGTTGGTACAAAATTATCTTTCGCTGAATAGAGGGTTAATGAAAGGTCCAATTTCAATGAACAATTAACCAATAATAGGACTTCCTCGTCCTTCAATTGCCACACAAGCTGTTAAGAAATCGTATGTGGACAAATCACACTTCACCCCATCTGGGCAAGACAACTAGGAAACCATCTGTCATTTCATCGAAGGGAGTCAAAAAATATAGGGGAAGTAAAGGATGATATGGGAAGTCTCGCAAAATAATTCAATTCATAAACACTGAGTTCAGAGTGATTCTTTATTACATGTATGTACAAGACTCGTTGGTCCTTATACGGCAATAACGAAGATGAAGCTATATAATCAGCAGCTATATTTAAGAGTTTATCCTGCCTGAAAACTTATGTACAAACGCTGGAGTAACTTGCGGCCCAACAAAGTAGGACTGCGAACATCAAAATGTTTGTCAGAGGATTGAAAATCCAATTCCTTCTCTGGTGGATCCACAACATATGATGTTGAAAATGAAATTACAGGTGACTATCGGCTGGCAATAAAATGAAGTTTTGCGTAAACATTTGGACCATGAACTATGACAGTACAGTATGATTTTGTAAGTTCAACGGAGTAATAAGAATGAGAACGTGCCACTTTCGGATTCAAGAATTTTCATTTGGTGAGAGAGATGGACAATTGTCACTCATAAAGTTGCGCGGGGAAACTTGTCCATCTTGTTTTTCCCTAAAAAAGAAGCAATTTTTCACGTAAGAGTCATTGCAGCAAGGTTAGGCCCTCTGCCTTCAAATGTGGCTGATGAGGTTGATTTTTAAGTACTTTGAACTAAGAGAGTCCTGAGAAAAAAATGTAGAACGCACCAAAAGAAAATAAAAATTTTTACATTCACAATACACCCTGGCTTTGCAGATGTAATTGTCATGTAAGACTAAAGAGGAGCAAAGATCACTACTTACACATCATAACTAAGATGTTCAATGACTGTGTTAACATGTTCCTTTGGTATTTCCCCATCAATCTCGGCCAGGTACGTGTACAGTTCCTTGAACAATGAGAAAGGAATCCGAGAAGGACCGCCTTCCAGATCTGTTGTTAAAATCTCACAAACTGTCTTCATTGCCAATGTGAGATCCTAAACAAAACAATGGCCATGTTTGTCTGTGATAACCGGTAAGCTCTCCCAGGGTTCTCAAAAGAACTTTGAACAGCCATAGCTGTGCTATTTTCAGCTACAACATTGAACTACATGGCTGAAGGTATCTACAGATATTTGAGACACTTTCACAGCCGTAACACTTACTAGTAACACCTGTGTTTTATGGGTTTAAATGAGAACCCTGTATCCTACTGGGGTTTTGGATGTGGTTCATTTATTTATTGTTAGAGGGATAAGAATGACAGGCTGCTGCCATTATTAGTGGATTCATGAGTTATCCACTTGATATTCATGAAAGACCACACATACACCTAGTCTAAAAAATGGATTAAATATCTACATGACAGTCACTTTGAATGCATTGTGATGATTCGCTATGATTTTCTGAAATGATATTACCTGTAATTTCTTAAAAAATGTCAGTTGAGGTACATGAAGCCAAGCCATAACATAACTAAAATGTCTTGAGAGCACTGCAAGATCAGTGTACTTTCACAGAGGTTATCTTAGGTGCACAAGTGTCTTTTATCTTTTATTTTGTGTTAGTATTAGAACAGAACTGCTCAAATAATAATAATAATAATAATAATAATAATAATAATAGTTTGATTAATTTATATTCTTAAGCAAGTACCTCACTGATTGCACTGCATGCCAGGGACAGGAAATGCAGCCACTTCAGTTCTTCAGCAAAACTTCCCATTCTGAATACACATTTCAAACAGCAATAATCACACAGTCAGTACATCTGGAACAACTCAGACATTCATATTGTTAACAAATAGGTTAAATGTTGCTGTGTGTCTGTCCAGTAACACATGTAGATCATAGATGGTGGTAAAACAAAAAAGTGAAAAAAAAAAAAAGGAAAAAGAAAAAAAAGGGGGCACACAAAGCAATAGCCAAGTGAGTCACTGTTGTTTTACAACATTTTGATGTCATCTGTGATCTACATCTGAATAGAACTACAGTGTATATCTATTTGTTGTATATAATAAGGAAACATTTTGTGTTTTGTTTTCCACCATTAAAAAAAATGAGGGAAAAAGTTTTAAGTCATCGTGCATCTGTCCTCTAGTAGATCATAATTAAGAACCAATCAAAATGCATGCATGTAATGCAGTCTATTATGTAACATATTAAAAATAGCTTATATGGCTTTAGATCAAAATACTCATATCAGATGACACGATTACCTCAGAAGCTCATCCAAAGTGTCTTTAGGTAGAGATAAAT
>OX419336.1:43841367-43858867 GCA_948470475.1 Galaxea fascicularis | reverse complement strand
TGGCATATATATCTTGTAACGTTTCGCTAATGACACCGGATTATGTTCATTATGTATGATTCGTATTAACTGTAGATGTACTTTAAGCGTGCTTGTAGGTATGATGAATCTCCAGGGGCTACAAGGCCATTTAAGATTGTGTAAGTTATGCAAGAGCACTCAAAGGCATCTCTTTCAACTTTGCTCTTTTGTTTATTCACTGCTGTATTTTTTATGATGATTGATGTAAATGCTCGCTTTATCCTGCATCATCAAATGAGATGCCTGCCCCTGGTGCTGTGTTTGTGTTTATTGAGATTAGTTACAAAATATTTTATAGTCGTTTCTGGGTGATTAGAGTATAAAGTAGCTGTGCCTTCAAATCCTACTACCACAGAGCACTGGCTGCAGTTAATGTTACGATAGCTATCTCTGAATATATTTGTAGAAGTACATGTATGTATTTTTGGAATGCACATACTGTGGCTTGATTTATCATTTCTACTTCCATTACCAGCAAATAATAAACACACTCACAGAATCTGAATATTCCTGTATTAGGTCAAAGACAAAGAAGTACGCTTCCAGGGGTTATTCACATTCCATCTGCTTCAGACAGTAAACACGTCAGAATTAAAGTACAGCAAAGATGCTCTTCTTCAGAAGAATCTGATTTTAATGAAAACACCAAAGATGGAAACAAAGATGCCGAGTATGTTGAAGGCAAGTCTATTTGGACAAGACAGGTTAATTCACTAAAGCAACATCAGCCCTTCCTTCACCTTTCTTTTCTATTTTCATCTTATTGAGGGCTGTCAATAAACTTAAAAGACAAAAAAAAACTTTAAAAATATTGTCGTAAAGCTTATAAATTTCTTACAAAATGTTTAAAACTTGAAAGGGAGTGGCACTTTCATGGTGCATTTTAAACAATCTGTTGAGTTAGTTTACCCTTTTATTTCCACTTTCAATGTCAGCTATATAAAGTGACTATAAGTTTGGAAAACAAGCATTCAGTATATAACCAGAGTTGGCAGTTATTCACATAGAAATCTCACATCTTTACTGCATACTAGCCTGCGTCACAGATGAAAGTTTAAACCTTGTTAATAGCTATGCTCATAATACAACAAATTATTTTATGTTGTATATTAATCCTATAATTGTAGGTTTAGCCCCACCAGAGGTGCTACTCAAAAACTACAGAAGACAGGCACAGGAATTTGCGAATATGGGAGACGAAAGAGCTGTGTATGATCGTGTACGTTGTGTTGCTTTAACTAGAATCATTTATGGAGATAATCACTGGAGGTTAGCAAAAGCTTATTCCAAGCTGTCCCAGGCATACTTTGAACAGAGAGGTTAGTACTGTGATGTATGATACATCAAGACATCTTAACCAGGTGATATGAGAATATATGAAATGAAGCAAATGCTAACATCTGGACTGCAGATGAAACAGAGGGAAATGTGATACCAACAGTTAGAAAACTGACGTGAATTGGAACTCTGACCTAACTCATACAAAGACAGGCTAGAAGTGGGTCAGACATGACCATGTACTTTCATTGATCAAACAGTTTTGTTCTTGCTGTGTGTTTTACAAGAGTTGTTAGGTGTCAGCACTCTTAAGTCCCCTTCTTTCTCCCAGACTGAATAAATTTCAATACATGACTGTTGTCAGGTATGGCTCAACAAGCCCTTCTTCATGCTGGCAATGCACGAGATGTGCTACTGGCTGCAGATGCAGCTAAACAACAAGGAAGACAGGTTTATGATAGGTCTGATGTGTTGCCCATTCTGGAATTAATTTATCTTGTCATGGGAAAGGCTCAGCTTGCTTTGAAAAAGTAAGTGGATTATCTATTCTGTCTTGTTACATACACATATAACTGAGATTGATAAATTAGTCAGATTACCAGATTATGCCTGGTTGCCATGTAGATATGAAATCATGCACTTATAGCACTTGTAAATTGAAACACCTCACTTGATGGCAATAGGGTTGTTGATTTAATTGCCAATCTTCTGATGTACTAAACTGGAGTAAAAGGAAAAGATCAACAGTTATTGCACCAGGTGTAAGTCATTAAGTTCAGAGAATAGACTGTAACAAAATAAATTATAGTGAAGTACAAACATAAGGACAATGTTGACACTAAGCACTGACCTTATGTACAGCACTCAGAAAGCAGAACACAGCTTGAAGAAAGCTGAGTTAGTGTCGCAAGAAAGAGAAGACCTTGAACCTAGTCACCAGGATCCACAGAGAAGACTCCAAATATTAATGTTACTTGGGCGAGCCAGTTTAAGGGGTCACAAGGCAGGACATGCGCTGGAAGCTTTTGAGAAGGTATTGAGTCAACCAAAGATTATCCAGTGGAGATGTATACCTTGAAGCAATTATTTTATCTTTGTTGCAGTTAAAAATAAAGTTCAGGTAAAAAATTTTTAACTAGGTTGAAAATCCATTTCCTTTGTCTCCTAACCCTAATATTGAATACCAGCAATTAGGCTTAGGAGACATAAGGATTTGAGAATCAACCTACATTGTAGGTTTAAAATTGTTTACCTGCAACATAAACAAAATGAGGGGCCATAAGGGAGTTTCCCACGAAAAGTGATTGGCTGTTGTTATTTGCCGTGATTATTGTGATTGTAAAAAGTTGTAAGCCTTGAACTGTGAACAACATGCCTGTCGTAATAGGTGGAAGACAGAAGTTAGTCTCCAACATTATCAGAGACACCCCCTCGCCCCACTTACAGCCCCTCATGAAAGTCACGGTAGTTGTTTGATCAAAACATTGTATGAACTTGTAATTATATTGATTCTCTTTTCAAGTCATTGTTGGTACCCACTGTACGTCCTAAGTGAAATGGTTTCTTCAAGTTCATGTAAGAGGAGCAATGGATAGTCTTGATGTGTTAGACCCCAGGAGCATGATATCTATTAGACTGAGAGCAGTCTCTCTTTTGCTCTAAAAATTCTGTGTAATGAACGTGATATTTGAGCGGTGAATCTGCGTGCTTGTAACCGGCACCCATGAAACTACCGGCTTGCATCATCATTGCTTGCATATTGTGTTCATTCCTCAGATTTTAGAGCAAAAGAGAGACTGCTCGCAGTCTAATTATCTATACCCACAAGTTCAAAATTCTATCTTCTTCTGATGAGTCAGCTTATGGGCAAAATAAATATTGCACTGATTTCAGAAAGACAATTTGTCACTGTCTGTCACTGCTATGCAAAGTCATGCATGCCATGCTTGCAAATGCAGGTAAAGTTAGAGTGTTTTTCTTTGACCCATCAAGGCCATTGTTTTAGCAATCATAGAATAAAAAAAAGTTAAACTGCCTGAACTAAGCTGGCTATCTTTATATCAGTCATAAATGGCACGGCTTGAAATCAAATCAACACGTACAAAAACATGTATGGTCTACTCTGGTGCCTTTTTAAGGTGCTCTACGGATCTGTTTCAGGCATCAGAGGTCGCCCAGACACAGTATGGTGAAGACAGTAAAGAGTTGATTCCTATTTATCAGTGTTTAGCACGCGCAGAAAGTAGCCAGGGTGACCCAACTAGCCATGAAAGAGCTACAAAACTTCTTCATCGTGCTTATGATATCAGTAAACTAAGGTATAAATAAATAAAATTACTTTTTAAGAGTGCATGATGTCATTGTGTCCTAATCATGGCAGGATTCCGAGTCTTCAGTGAGTTATTTTGGAGTCTAGTCGACAGTCATATAACTATTATTGGTACTCTTTTGTGGTCAAAATGTTTGTTTGCATAATTTCCAACCAATGGTTCCTGAAACTTAAGGTTACTGCTAACCTTTTGAGGTGCCTTCCGGGAAATCTTTCGTAAGCGCGTTGTTTTCGGTAAAACTCCAGCAAACTATATATCACCGAAAAGGTAATAAAATGAAAAATCCGAATATATGAACGTTTAAAGTTTATAATGGCTTTCTTAGCGGGCGCGAGGCTTGAAACTCAAAACCATACATGTTCACTTTGTTAAATTACCCGCCTTCGCATTATCACGTACAACCAAACAAACTGTACTATTTCAATCAGCACTCCATAGGCTACCAAACTGTGTCGGGCTTTTAGGATATTCCTATTGGTTTTCGAGAAAATAAACTTTGAAGTTGACCAATAGAAAATTTTCCTTTTCGCGACACGCAGAGACGCTTCAAAGTAAAAATATTTCGAATTTTTGAAAAGCCCGACACACTTTCGTGCACCAATATCCAACGATAATTTTGGCCAAATTTCGTAAAAATCCGACAAATCTACATACCCTATAAATTCATTTGAAGAGGACCTAGTCCGGGAAAAACGAATCTCGAGTTTTTGAGCAGATAAGATTTTACACGTTTTCACACCTTGTCAATGCGGGTGTGAATGCGATCATGCCGCTATGATGCTGCCCGCCAATGAAAATCGACTTAAGGCCCCCTGAAGAGGGTTTGTGACAAAACAGTTTTGAATTCGCGGGAAAATGCATTCAGCGCTGCATCATTAGCCACGGGTTATTTATACCTGATTGCAGACTGACCTGATTGAAAAGAAAACTACATTTTCAAATAATTTCTTTTTTAGAACAAAGGAAATATAATGAGCTATCTTATGGTAGCTTTTTAAAATTTTGCAAAATTCGAGACCGAAAAAGTTAGCAGTAACCTTAAAAGCGTCCTTTTCAAGCTGGCTTTTTCAAAAGATAAATGTAGTCTCCCCCAGCTGTGATTCTCTAACATGTGGTCATTATCTTAAGTGGTATCCGCCCACTGTGATAAAAACAACTGCATGTGGCTTTTTTGCTTCCTTGTCCTGTTACCACTCTCACAGATTTGGTGAAGATTCGTTGGAAGTTGCAGATTCGTCAGTGGCTGTGGCTTCAAGTTACCTTAGCACCGATGAAAATCACGAGAAAGCAAAGAAATACTTAGAAGATGCCATTAGCTTGTACATGCAGCACAGAGGGTCTTATCACAGCTCTACTATTAATGCACAGGTTTGCCGAATATTTATAACACAGGGTGTTTGGTTTGTGTGATCATCCAGAAACTTAATTCTGTAAGTGAGCTACTGCATGGAACGAGGATAAAGCTATAAAACCAGCTGTGTTGAATAGGGTCGAACCTACCATTTGCGACAGTTCTCATAAAGTGGACACCAGCACGCGGTCTCGGCGATCTCTCCTCTGAAACATTCGTAACTTGATGTAGATGGATATTCCTCCTAACCGGAATGGAATATACCTGTATGAGGAACCGGCCTGGGCTAAAATAGCATCCGTTGAATGGATGAGTAGACCCCTTGCAAGTCAAACGGCAGTCCCACACCTTGTGTATAACACTTCTGCCGATTTCTTTCTTGGTACATTTGGCATTCGGCGCACAGATCCACTGTTGGTTTTGTTAATGTTCTGTAGCTGTTGCGAATTTTAGTAGAAGACTTGATTAACCCCTAAACTACTCTTTCAACCTCCTCAAGACGGATGCCTCTCGTGAGTGGACAGCTACGGTCGTTCCTCTTATGGGAGGTTTGACTGTGTGAAGACTGAGCAACCCGTCCATATTCCACTCACACCACATTTTCCCCCAATCAGTTTGCTTTACTTTTCACTCAGTATTAAGTTCAACCGATTGTTTTCCCGAGTTTTTCCGCAATGCCGTTGTATTTCCTTTGAGAAGCAAATAACTAGTTCATTTTGCTACGCAGTTTGTTGTAACCATGCAATTCAGTCGATAACTTTTGTATGTTAATAACCATTAAACGTAAAATTGAAAACTTGATATTTATTTTTGTATTACATGCAGCTGTGTCTTTGGTTCTTTTTCAAATTGTTAATTGGAACCCGAAACAAATCGCTTTGAATTCTTTAATCTTGTCGCGCTTAACAAGGCGAAATTTAAAAATGACACCATACATACATACATACTTTATTAGCATTCCCCAGAGGGCTTTTCAATACTAAACAGCACGAGCACATCATGATAATAGGTGGATAAAATTATAAAAAGCGGTCATTAAAATAATTCTCTAGCATGTGCATTCTCAACTTTTTTTTAAATGATGTTAAAGATAACTGTTTAAAGCCTTTGTCTAAATTGTTCCAAATCGCTCTGTAGAGAAAACGTCGCTGGCCAGACTTTGTCTTACTTTGAGGAATATCAGGGATTCACTGTTTCTAGTGTTATGATAGTGAATAGACTTGCGCTTCCGGAAAGACTCGCACAAGTATGTGGGGGCCAGGCCCTTGATGCACCTAAATGTCATTACGGTGTCTCTGTAGTGAAGATGCTCATTTACTGGTAGCCATTTGATCTCGCGTAACGCGGGTGTCATATGCTCACATTTCTTGGTTTTGGGGATGATTCTGCACGCGAAATTCTGAACAGCTTGAAGCTTCTTCATGTTTGCGGCTGTTGTGTTTGACCAAACAGTGGAGCAATAGAACAACTTACTTAGGACTAGTGCAGAGATGATCGTATGTAGTGTGTTCCTATCAAAACTGTTCTTTACCCTATTTATTTGACAAAGTTTGGCCATGCACGATGAGGTAATGATGTTTTGGTCGTAGGTTAAGTTGTTATCAAGAGTTATTCCGAGATCCCTGGCGCTGCAGACAGGTGTGATCACTTACCCCAAGAAAGAGATCGCGATTTCGTTAGCCTACGCAGTAGTTGTTGTGTCCCAACCATTAGGAACTTGGTCTTTTCGGGGTTGATTAATAGTTGGTTTTTACAACACCAAGCAGCCACTCGTCTTAAATCTTCTTCAAGAACGCGTTCTGCAGACTCGGCATCTTTGATTGGAAAGGATAAGAAGATCTTAGAGTCGTCTACCCAAGACTCGACACCATGTACTAATTCAACGTATTGACGTGATAATCGTGAGTATTGTATTTTGCTTGAATCCAGGATGAACTGAGCCGTTTATTAATTCGTGATGGGAGTTTGGAGGAAGCTGTGTCCCTACAGAAGTCAGTGGTAGAAGCTAAAGTAGTGTTATATGGAGATCCGAGTGAGGAAGCAGCTGCGTCTTATCAGATGCTGGGTAGTATGAAACTAAAACAGGGGCGAATGGAGCAGGCTCTGAAATGGCTCACGAAGGTATATTAAACATTAATAAAGTTCGGCGCACACGATGGGACTAGTACCTGCGACTAGTCCCTTGAAGAGTTTACACGAAGGGACTCGTCGTAGGGACTAGTCCCTTCGTGTTTGCCGACGAATGGTTTTGAGGGACAAGTCGCAGGGGCTAGTCCCACAAATTCAAACCAGTTTGAATTCATGGGACAAGTTGCAGAGACCAAAACTTGGTCCCTGCGACTAGATTTTTTGTCAAAAATGACTAGTTCACACGATGGGACTTGCAGGGAATAGTCGCAGGAACAAGTCCCCTCGTGTGAGTCGACCTTAATGTCTTACTAGCTGACTGACAAAACGACCGACCCGTCGACTGACTGGTGACTTACTGACGGACTGGCTGACAACTTAGTCGCTGACAAACATTCAAACTTACCGTAACCACGTGACACACTCCGTCTACTTGGTCTTTCAACCACCAAGGCCAGGTCCTGATTATTTTTGGTGACAGCGATAGTTAATTCAGCTTGGTTATGATGTATAGTCTGTAGTGAAACGGAGATAGGAAAGCGGGACAAGGGCGAGGTTGGGGACAGTAGTGTGGTGGTAGTTGCGCGTATGTTGCCTTTAATGGTCATGCATTTCCGATTTTATGCACATAGGTATGTTATAGTAGAATGTGGAGATTTCAGATTAGCAGACTTGCTTTTAGTCAGTCATGTTGTTTAGCCTTCCAGCTCCACTATTGCAGCACTTTTGATTCCATTACTGATTGATTTCACTTTTTTTGCTTTTCAGAGTTATAATATGTTGAGGTTGACATTAGGAACAACTCACAAAAAAACAAAACAAATTGCAGACGTCATCAGCCGTCTGAAAATGTAAGTTGCAGCAGTCTCAGCATTGCATTGAATATCCCACCAACATTTAATGGAAGCTGACATCTTCCTTGAAAATTCCTGACGTTTAGTGCCAAAAGATGGCCTCTAATTCCAACTGAAACTCTTTTTTTCCAAAACCCAATTACAGTTAAACCAAAACTACCGTAAAATTCCAGTTTTACTTCGTTTCCAAAAAACACCCGTGCTGCATTCATACTTTTTGGATGATTCTTTTCCTCTATTTTGGCACGCTCCATGAGCTTGATTGCTTGGTTATTGTTGATGGTGTGTCTTTTAACTGTACCCTCAGTGCGACTGTAGTGGTCTTCGTTTGACGTACAGCAGAACACCTGATTGATCGATCGATTGACTGATTGATTGTCATGGGTGGTTTTTTGTTTGTTTCCTGTCAGGTCACCCGATGCTCACAGATTCCTCACCTCAGAAGAGAAATTGAAGAAAAGACCCAGATTTACTCAGGTGGTCGGAAGGTCTAAACCCTTGGGATATTCGGTAGCCCCCACCGGATAGTAAACTACAGGGAAATGGAAAAGAACAGATTAACTAGATCAACACTTTGAAATCTGGAGACAGAAAAGAGAAGCCAGTTTTGACCCGCTTTACAGTTTATTTGAAATAACAGTGGAAAGGACTCTTCTAAAGACAACAACAAGCTTTATTTGGATGACCATAGAATGCGACAGTATTACAAAAGCGAAACAAGTAATAAAAACCATGGAAAAAATTAAAGCTAGATTGATAATAGATTGTTTCGTAGATCAGAACATGAGGTAAAGAACTTATAAGACTGCAAATTAAAGTGGTAAGGTTTCCCCCTCTCACCGTAGTGAACTCCAGTGTACAACTCTTACAATTTTTGCTTTCCTTTTATATCGCGTCTCCAAAACAGTGTAATATCTAAAATGCGATCTTTTAATGGCTTTTGAATATAACCTTAGATCTGCGTGCGATCGAGCGCGGCTTATGAACATATTGAATGGACATGCCGAAAAGCAGATAAATGAATAACAGTTTAAGCTGGAATAGCTGTTTGTTGATTGTTATCTTAGGTGATTCTGATAAGTTTTTCATAGCATGCGATGTTATGTTAATACAATTATCTTTAAGCGATGGCGCGGGGAATGAAGGAATGGGGAAAGGGAAACAGTTTGCTTAGCGAAATGAGGGATACACCATGCATGCAGGCCCGACTAAAGGCTAATGCTGGCGTCTTACGTTTGATCTCATATCAGTTGCTGATCATATATTTCCAACAAAAAGCACCCTCTTCTTATTTCAAGTCACGTCAATCATCACTAATTCGTACTTGACTAGTTTTTTTACGAAATATGGCCTCAACTTCTCACAATTAGACATCTTGCAAAGTGACAAAACTGAGATCATCGACTTGAAAGCCAGTTCTTTTATTGGGTTTTATCAGTATTACAGATCGAAAAGGGAAGAAAATAGTCTTCCAGTATCATATTTTTCATGCCATTTTCTGGTGAGGGGTGAGGATTCCTCCCTGGCTTGCCATCCTCTTAGCACCTGACAGAGAAACGGAAAAAAACAAGTTATGGAATATTTTTGGCGATTCAATTTCATTTAATGGCGTTTGGTTCTGCGTTTCAGATAAAGCACCAAAACTACGATCGAAGAAAAAAAAAGCGCATGTAATCCTACTCTGTCTCTCATGTCAGTTTTATGCCTTTTGCATTATGGAAGGAAAGAGACAGTCACTTAGAATCGTACTCAGTAAATGTGAATCACCCGCTATAAGTTTCAGCCCAGGACGAAAAAGCCGATATTTAGTTGGTCGAAAATAATATAAGGATTGTGCCAAGTGACAAAAGCAGATACAGCCATCTTGTACAACATAGTAAACAACACAAGAGTAGGTGGTTATCTTTTCAGCGAACATAGTGGCCTTAAATTTGTCATGTTTGTGCTTGGTTGTTTAGACTGCTTCTTACTGCCTAAATACAGGTATTTTACCGTTTGCCACTTTAAGATTCAACTCCTGAGAAGTGCACCCCACTTGATTAGCCCGGCACCGGCAAAAGTACTACTCAAATTGGATAACATTATAGAACATGTTTTAATGTTTTCAGATAACTCGTCGCAGTTCGACACTGGAAGAAATTAGTAGTTGAGAAACCAGTTTATCTAGTAAGGCTGCAAGTTGGTGTCGTAATACCAGGCTGGGAATCCGTGTTCTGGTTCAGTGGTCATGCAGGTTGAAGTGATGTTAGAGTCTGTTTGAACCAGGACATCGTGATAAAATCGCATTCAGTTGGATTTCAGTCGAAGGTGCTTAGTGTGGTCCAGTTGAGTTACGTGCAATCGCACCGCTGTTGACCCTAACACAAAGAATACATCAGGGGATCAGACTTTATAAATGCCATCACAAATTATTATGGATAGGTACTCTTAGCCTAGTGCTGGGCTTCTTTGGGTTAATTAACAAGGGCATTTTCTGCCGTAATAATTCAGTTTGGTCTTTGGTGTGTATTGTTTGTATTCTGCTTTTTTGGCAATGAGACCTGTGACACAAACCAAAAGCCAGGGGACACTCAAGGCCGGACAAATCACGTGACTTCAAAGCAGTTTGAAATAAGGGACACAGGTTTCCTTCTCATCGACTGGCGGGGTTATTTTGGACGATAGACTTGTGGAGCTGGCCACCGAGAGAAGTTCCAGACACTAACTATCATTCGTTGCGCTCGTTAACCTTTTGCTGTTACAGTGCAACGACTTCAACCGGGCCACCCGAGGTTTTTTAAACAATCAGAGACAGCGGGATTCGTGAACAAAGAAATTTCGACTTTGTTGGTTTTTAAACCCAATGAAATTCAATCCGAAGTTTAACTTGGCTCAGGGACACATCCAAAATGCCACCGAAAAGAAACAATTCCATTTTGAAGCGACCGCGACCAAACTTCGGGATTTACTGATCTGTCCAAATTTAAATGTAATAAAGGCCGGAATATGTCTGTTCCATTTGCGAACTGAAAAACGACTTCAGCTTTTAATCGGTTAATTGACAAATGTGTTCATTTATTCAATTATACTACAGTAGTTATGTAAAGACTTCCGAAATTTTATGATAGGAAAAATGTGCCATTTCAAGTACGGTTTTATCTTTCTGGTATTGTGGCAGCATTTGGCAAAAAATATTTTCAAAACAATAGCTCCGTTTCATCATACCAAAAACTGAGATGAAATTCTTAAGAAGTGTTGAAATCGTAAATTGCGGCTTAAAAGAAAAACATATTTAGGCCTCGACATGCACTTTTCACTTTACTTCCATAAGATGTTTTTCCACAAATCTGGCACCAGCCAATCATTGCTCTGAACAAAATCACCGCAAACACCACAAATGCAGAACTCGTATTGAAAGGGTCAACCATTTTGGTATAAAAGGTTAGAATTTTCGTAGTCGTTATCGTAATCTTAACAGGTCTAAAGGTACTGTTCAGGGCCAGATGAGCGATTAAGTTGCCTCCCATGCCACTTATATTGGGTGGACAGTAACTCCATATACCTTACATGTGGGTTTAGATTTTTTCTCAGAAACAGTACCAATATGGAAATTGAATGTCCAGCCGGTACGTAACACATCTCATATCAGGCGTTCAGTTTTCCACAAATACAACTGAGTATCAACAGTAAGCACTCATCTTACATGGAAATAAAAAAATATATATATGAATGTTGTTGGGTTTTTAAGCCTTACTTAAAGCCGGTTTAGTTTTGAAATAAACCGGCGGGGTTAGAAGCATTATATTTCTTTTGAAATAAGGCCGTCACGCATCTATTGTAGTTACAATTGCGAAGAAAAAAAATACGAATCGATGCATGAGTTCTATGTTCATCCAAAAAAGAGTGCATCGATCCAACAAGGTGCACAGCTTTTGCCACGTCAGGTAGATAGAAACTTGTAATGTGAGCAAATACGCACAAATTGTTCATTTATCTCTGCCTGAATGCAGCGAAGCGTAATGAAACAAAAGATAAATGGTTTCTTGAATTCCTGAGCACAGGTGCATTTGTCGGCAGTGTGTTTCAAGTGCCGGCATGAGATTATGGCAAGAAAGTGTGATATGTAAAGTAGCATGTATATATACGCTGAACAGTAAACAAGTTTCAGTGTGGATTTTTACAGCGGACAGTTAAATTGTTCTTTTTTATATTTTGTTTGAAATCCTGTCATCTATTTCCTCATAACGATTTTAGTTGCGTTTTCGTGATGATTGACATTTTTTATAAGTGGTTTTGTTTATTCATTTATTTTGGCCAGATCAAACGTATACAGTTTGTTTGATTTTTTGGTGTCTAAACAATGTCAGGATTATGATTATTATCAGTATTTATGGGCTCCTGACAGTGTATACAGTTGTTTTTGCTTTGTGATTAGTTGGTTAGTTCAATAAATGGGCTAAGAATTGTCTGCTTATCCCGCACCGCATTTCTGGTTGTCAGTTTTTTGGGTGCGGGGAATTCAAGAATCGGAAACTGAAAATGTTAGGCTCGTTGGATTGTAAATGAATCAGTGGAAACTGAAACCCCATGTCTGCATCGAAACAAATGGAAGTTTGATCTTTACTTAGAAAACGAAATGTTACCTGACAGGAAACTAAAATGACAGTTTAAAGTATCCTTGTCATATTCTCAATTGTGCTTTTTCATTTTTTATGAAATACATTTATTGCCGTAAACACGCTTTATAAAGCTAAAATTATGTGGTAAATTATTCCGTCAGATTACTATTTAATTTACTTGCAAAGATCTGTCTTCCTTTTCCTCTCACATCGAGTGAACGAAACAGAAACTTAACAAAGCCATGTACGCACCCGGAAGCACAAAAGTAAAAAGTATAAAAGTAATAATAATAAGTATGTTATTTATATAAGGAGGAAGTTAACTCGTCTGTGTGTGAGTGGATCTGCTTATATCCCAAATTCTTCATTTTTCAGTGACAATCTGTGAAATCTTCCGGTTTAGTATGTATAAAATGACCGCATTCAGAGTCTTTCAGTTACATTTGTCAAGGCACAATAACCAAGGCTGAAGACTCGAAGGTACGTAGATCTCTTTTTGACCTATCTGATTCGATGATCACAATTGCACTAAGTTTTCATTTTTTCATCCTGTAAAAACTAAACTACTTAGCTTCCGCAGTGCAGTCCTACTAATATGATTTTAACTAGTGACATAAGTTGTCGAACGCAATAAGTACCAAAAATGAAAGATAATTTAACGAGTTCTGTCTTATCCATGATTATCCTAATTACCCTAATTATTATCACCTATGAAATGATGATGAAAGTTTGAACTGTGAACGTTTCAAAGATGTCAGTGCTTCAAGCGAACACCGCGGTCATGAATATGTACTTTACTTGGAGGCAAGATGGCCCAGTGGCCTAGGGCGCTGGATTTCAATGCGGTGACCCGGGTTCAAATCCCGCTCTTGCCACTAGCTGGTGTTGTTCTGGGTTCTTGCCTGGATCAACTCCTCGGTTATCCTTGTAAATAGCCGGAGAACTGGTCTGCCTCCTGCCAGTTGGGATTCTTAACTCTGTTGTGTTGTATTCATTTGTATTATTTGTTTCATTTCCCTGAAAAGCCCCTCTAAGGGAGTAGTCAATTAAGTCTCTACTTACTTTACTTTACTTAACTTTACTGGCATGATTCTTAGGTCCCGCTTAAAAACAAAAGGAGTGAACGAGCAGCTGCCAACAACTACAATGAGGAACGACGAGAAATATCAAATTTGGTCGATGAGAAGCCAACAGTTCATGGTCTTTACAGGGGAAGATCCTTCTCCAACTGTAACCACGAGGGGAAGCGGCATTGAAGAAGGCAGTAAGTAAATTTATTGTGTTCAGGATCTTAACAAGCCTCTTTTGTCCTATCCTTCACTGAGGTTCACTTTCATCAATTCAGGCAAAATAACGTGCAAAAGTAACTCTCCAACTCTGGGCGAAAACTCCTATTACTTAGTGTTTGAACGTGTTGGTGGCGCAAGGTATGCCCTTTACGCTGACATCAGCAACAACACAGTGTCAGTACAGGTAAGTGATAGGATCAATTCAAAGGGACTGTGACACGCTTCTGCGCATGTGCCGCATCTTGATTTCTGGTCTGGCGAACTTTTTCAAGTTTACTGTCGCGGAAGAAAATCTCTGTCCATCGTCTTGTTTCGGTTAGCGAACGTCGTTGAAACTTGTAAAAAGAATACTTGGTCATCTTTGGGCGATTCCAGTGGTATATGTGTGTATATTTTTTAGAATTTATTGAGAAATTAGATGTCGACGCAAGAAGGTTCGTGGGGAGGTGTACGAAGCGGCCCGGGACTCGTGAAAGCTGCTTTCGCATCGTAGCTGCTTTGCTTCCAAAGGAAAGCAAAAAAAAAGAAAACGAAAAACGAAAGGTATATATAAATAAAGATGTTATTGTCACTGAGTCGTACGATTTCTATTGGTTAACAACGTTCCGGTTTCAATCAGTGTCAATCAAAACCACACATGCACATTATCGTGACGCAGGCCCTTAAACATTTACGTTTACAGTGAACGAAGCAAGTCTTTGCTGAGGCTTATTTTAGTCTTTCGCTCGATCCTTCCCTCCTTCGATTCCTGCCAGTTAAATGTTTTGTACATCCGCTGATCAGTGCACAAAATCAATTTACAACAAAATTATTGTCACGAGAACGGCCAAATGAAAAACAACAACGACAATAATAATAAAATAATAGTAATGATGATGATGATGACGACGACGACGACGACGATGATGATGATGATAATAATAATAATAATAATAATAATAATAATAATAATAATAATTGTCAGCGAAAATGGATATCTCGAGCTACACAGAGACAGAGCCACAACTCCATGCCAATATAAATGTCTGTAGCGCTTTATAAATTACAAAATCATCAAGGTACTCCAAAAGATTAATGAACGATAAACAGAAGAGGAGGAACATACTTCTGACAATATTTTCTGGGATAAACGCAACAGACAGCAGAGATCTATTTGCTTTAATAGTGTTTGTTCTGAGATCACTACCCCTACATCTCTCCCGTCCTTCAAAAATAAGTTAAGATTTTTTTTATTAAGAACTATAATTAATATTTATTGCATAAGAACTATATTTATAATATTCGCTATATAAGAACTGTTATTTCATTTACTATCACATAAGCTTGCCCCCCTCCATGGCAACTCCTGTCGAAAAATGAAAATTTTGTGTTATTTTCTTTCAACAGGAATTAACAGAATCGGCTTCAACCGCTACTGTAGCTTTTGTGCCGGTAACTTTTTCTGGACCTTTCAAGGCACTGAAAGTATCTAACAGCAAAAAATGTATCGCCTCTAAGGGGAATGGATCTTTGACGCTAAAAGAATTTAACCCCGTTTATCCGCATCCAGATACCATATTTGTTATAACAGAAGCTTAAAAGTAACCCTCTTTGATAGAAATAACTACGTTCAGTTCTTGTGTCCTCTATGAGGGACACAAGGAGAGTTTGTACCAGACAAATTATACTAAAATATTGCTACTGTCAATAAACAGCATTTTATCGCTTTCTTTAGTAGTCGTTATAATAATAAAATGAATTTCATACACTCGGAGCCGGAACATTAGGTCTTGACAGCCTTGTTTCTGCACTTACCTCTCTCTAGTACACAAAATTACTCAATTTTGATTAGTCGAGAGCAGTACGCAAGATCAGGCCCAAGATAATCCCAAATTGTACTCCGAGGGGCGTATGCATTTTCCATGGCAACGGAGCGTGGGCTGAGCACAACGTGGCAAACTGTATTTAAACGAAATGGGGCGAAAGGACGTTCAAACTCTCACTCATCTCTTTCACGGGAACATATGAACCCACAATCTGATTGACCTGCTCCCGACGTCAGTGGCTTCATAGCTCAGTTGGTTAGAGCATCGCACCGTAGTGCAACGAGAACGTCATTTCAAAATATAACTTCTCGTTTTCATAAACTTTTCGTGATTATTCCAATTTGTTTAACATGCAAAATGCTGACGAGTTGTCCATCATAGCGCTTTAGTCATTATCGTCATTGTAGCTGATTAGGGATTTTGATTGTCCTCTTTCTGTAAGAAAGCAGGAGAGCGAGAGTAGACAGCCTCTCTGCTCGCATTGCACGGGGTATACATATAGGTCTTAACCCTCCGCATAACGGTAACTATCAGAGAGATGGCAAGGATGGCCGTTCAGCCAATCGCATGCTGCAGAGTGGTTGAGTTGTTTTCTGGATCAACATGTGCCCACACAATAATAATAATAATAATAACATTTATAATGCGCAAATTCCATATAATGTTCAAATGCGCATAATCGCACAGTCCCACCCTCAAATACAGTTCTCTTCATTAAGACTTGTCCGCCGTGTCTAGATTGAGCCGATGGATCGTTGTGGGGATAAGATACTGCCCAAGGAATCTGTCACGTACTGTTTCACCAGCCTTTTGTTAAGGTCTTTCAACAACAACGTCAGGTTTCGAATTTTTCACAGTACAAAGTCAAAAACACTATAGAAAGAAAAACGGAGGGTCATCAGGGAGTATTGTTCTTGGTTTCACGACTGCCATGAAACAAGGCGTCAAACTGGTCTCACATATCGATAAAAACTTCAGGCAAGATTTCTACACAATCCCCTACATATATTATATATGCGTTTTTTGGCTCAAACTCTATTCGTTTTTGTTACAGGGTTAGTATGACAGTGATGCATGTATAATTAATGTCTGAGGATGTGCGGAAATCTTTCCAAACTTCAACACAAAAAAGGATATCTTTTTATATGCTTCTATGTATGAGCACCCACTGGATTCTCCCCACTTTAACCATGACACATTTGATGAGCTCCGAAATGATATTGCTGAGTTTAGCCAAAAAAAAATTGTTATGATAGCAAGTAATTTTAATGCTAGAACAGGTTGCACGTTTGATTTGGTAGACAAGCAAGCAAGCAAGAGAGAAGGAGAGAAATTATGAATTCTTTGAGTGTTCTTCCAACATCTCAAGTGGTTTATCATGCCTCTAAACCATAGAAAATTGTGGTCTATTGCTTTTATATAATAATTCAGAAAATGCGCGAAATTTCCATTAGTTTACTGGTACAATAGACCATAGCTGATTGACCAATCAGAGAGTGTGCATTGATTTGGTTATTATATAAAGATGCATGACAGTCAGGAAAGGCGAGTAGCATTCACCATTCAATTCCACTTTTGAAAGTTTAACACTGAAATTTATATACGAAAATTTGACTGAAAAGTCCAATTAAGTGACGTTTTATTTAGGAACTAATTATCTCAGTATTAAATAGGAAGATGATTGCCCTTCTCAGTCATCAAATAACTTTGCTTTGTTTCCTCTGATGTCACTCATATACGTCTCTGTCAGGAGTTGGGTGTGAATTGGGCTTGTTCACTTCATCTGCTCTTTAATAAAATCTTTAGCACTGTTTCCTCCTTTTGCTCCCAGGTCCCATGCAGCCTGA